>BLKR01000412.1:0-495327 GCA_011170035.1 Teleogryllus occipitalis
CTGCAGGCCTCCCACCCCCGCCATCCCTCTTCCCCCGCCCCGCCTCCGCCCCCGCCCCACCTCGTACTCGCACCCAATCACCTCCTTGCTGAAGACCAACCGCTCTCATGGGCCATCCATATCTTCCCGGTTACTGAGGTAATGCATTTATCGGGTACCGTCACTTCATTATATGCTGTGCATACTCAGTTTGTTATATCCCATGCCCATTTTGATATGTCAATTCTCTATAATAGTTAGCGACCGAAGTTGTCCACGTAAATGTCGCGGTTTGTTGGCAATCTTAGATACTTAAATGACTTCACCCAATCTTAGCTGTTGCCTCGACTTACAAGCTTCAGTCGAGTCCGTGTTTTGCTCTACATCGGCGTGATGACGTTAGTTAGTTCAATGTCAACTTCTGTAACTTCCTCTTGTATATGATACAACTTTTATATTTTCAACATTTTATCACACATTGATTCTTTACGTTTTCTGCAGAAAACAATCTCTGGAGTCTCGTGAGGAAATCAAAATTAATTTGTGATTACTTGATAACTTATAAATATATAATATCATTACTGAACATAATATTATAACTTTATCATAAAACGTAAGAAAAAGTTTCCCTCTTGTTTAATTTGTTGATAATTGCAATTCATTTAAGTTATTATGTATAATTCGTACAAGTTCGTGTACTTTCAATTCTTGACTCTCCTGTAATTAAGAAATTTGTATAAATTATAATTTTGACTCCGAAACTTCACCATTATGTTTTATTCTAACTCCATCAAATCACATGCGTAATAAAGTCGACATTATTCCCTATCTCTATTCATACATACGCTGTTGTTCAACTGATATAAGGATAAATGCCAGTGATGTGAATCCGATGTGGACAGGGTGGGATGATCTAGATGCGGAGCTTGAATTTCGTATGAGTAATAGACTGGGGATTGCCGCGTGCTAAATTCAAATCGATTGATCACCTAATCTGGAGGATTACAAACCCAACATCACCTCTAGATTCTGATTGAGGAGATGCCCTCGAGATCGTAGTGTTCGTACCTTTGGCTTCTGGACATATCTCCTTTACTTTGGCCGCCATTTGTACTCGGAGAGGCTAAACGTTTGCAATCGGCTTGGCTCAAGAAGTTTGTACATTCGTCTTTACTAGTACGACAGTTCTTCCTGGCTTTTCCCATCTCTGTTCCACCACCAATATCTCTTAAGTAAAATGGGATTTGTGTCCAGCTCCCCGTAAACTACCAGAAACAGGGCTTTATTTACAACTAGATTTCATTTGTTCCATTGTAACTGTTAAACTTGAGATAACATATTTGGCGGTACTTGGAAATTTTACAAACAGTGATTGCGTTCTAGTAAACGGTATTGTTCCGCACCTTAACTAAACGAAGTTATTATCTCGTGGGGTTTTCGTAATCACAGATGTATCGTTAATATTACTCGTTGAGAGTACCCGTTACGTAACGTACGCAAAATTTCCCTTCATATCCACGGATGAGAGGAAAGTCTTACTGTTGTAACACTACGGTCGGGAAGGTATAAAATTAAGTAATTTTTACAGTATCGTTGTTGATAAAGGACATCATTGTTTGAGCAGCTTAATGATCATGATTAATGTTCATTAAAATGTAACATTAGTATGTCAAAAGTCAAAGGAAGTTAAATTTGTAGAAGTTATTTTACCTTTTCATGTGTGCATAAAAAAATAATGTATTCCGGATAAAACATGGTTAATACTAGTAAATATTGTTCTAATGGTCAACTCCGCTTCAGATAAATACCCAATTTTATATTCAGATAAATACCCAATTATATATAAATACCCAAATATAATTTGTAGTAATAAGAAGAACGTGACATGCTCTAGAGATAAGTGACGTAAATCGAAATAAAAAAAATTGTTATTATAACATTTGACTATTGAGTGTGATTTGACATTTGAATAATTTATTTTTAGCATTGCATCAATCGTTAGAAACGGTCTTCTGAATTAGATGCAACGAAATCTGAAAATTTGTACATTGATTTATGACATTCTCACTTCCAAGAAGTACATCTGCATCATTGTTACTTCTTTTATAGTTTACTATATTTATAGTTCATAAATTAAATTAACGATGTAAAAATAGAGATGAAAATAATTAATAAATTCCCAAGACTAATCATTACTAAAGTCAATAATAGAAATAAATGAGTAAAATTAGTAATTAATAGAAGATAATCGGATAGGAACTATAATATTTGAAAAAAGTACCAAGACAAGCTTGCTTAAATATAAATAAAACAGAATTATAATAAGATCGAATATTTGAAAGTATATTTGCCCAATGAACCATAATTAAGACGTTACCTTAGCAAACGTAGCCATAACGACGAGTCAACGTTATTCCGGCGTCTCCCCTGATCGCACTCGCGTGACGAGGCGTTCCCCAGCTGCACCGAGGCCGCGCTTAACGAGGTTCGTCGTCCCCTGGGAAACTTCTTCAAATACGCCGCTTAAACGTATTAACATAATTAAAGCAGAACTTCGTCCCTGCTCGGGTGTTTTCTTTCCTTTCGCTTTTTCTTCCGGGGCGAAAACTCCGCACAAAGGCGCGCAATTCATCTTTGAAAGCGGCGGCGGCGGCGGCGCAGTGCTCTAATTAGATCGGCGGCCGAGGAAGTATTGGGGGCTAAATGCAATGTCCCGCGGGGAATTGGTTTAGCGGCGCGGAGAACTGCGTGGAGACCATAGCGCTGCGAAGAAATCAGAGGAGGAAGAAGTTGCCGCTCTAGAAGGAAAACGGAGGTCAACGTCTCCGAGGAGCTGAATGTGGTTTTGTTACGCATACATCTGGGTTCTCTGCTCCGTTTATCCACTAAACCAACAGTCGTGTGGCTAAGGATTTCTCAGTCTGAGTTGGAGTCTCACCAACAATGCTGCTTGTAGTGTCATGAAGGGTAAGGTATTTGTGAAAATATTTTTGTCACATGATCAATGAGATTTATCGGGTTTGTGATTTCATATTTCACTTTATTCAATACATTCGGATTTGATTCCTTCAGGCCCTTAAAATCGATTGTTTGTTACATCAACATCGTCGGTTTGTTTCTGAAAAGTGTATTATTTGTATCAGAACTGGAGAGTTCTGCAGGTCATGTTTGAGAACTAAGATTCCCTTCGGCAAGGAAACCGTTTCCGGTAATCCTTTATTAAGCATGTCTGCGCTCACCGCCTTCTGAAATGAGACGGTACTACTATCCTTGAATCATGTCCAACTGGAGACGAAGGTATGTGAAGACTCTGTCATGAATTTGCTAATGTTCTTTGTCTACATCCTCTGACCCATTTCTGGCAACCGTTTAGACTCTAGTTTACTTGCGTTGTTTTTACTTTGTTCCCTTGCGTTGCATTTCGCAATGTTTTTTAACATTGTTTCCTACATATCTCTACGCATTTTTTCGTAGTAAGCCATCATTCGTTATCTTTTTTTAGTTTGAATCGTGTTCTCTAATTCTCCTACATCAATTTTACATATTTTTAAAGCTTGTTTGATACAATGCTGTTTTGAATGATTGTCGTTTATTGGGTTTTACATTCCTTCTCATTTCTACATTTTCCTTGTTTTACATTTCTAAAAGTGATCACTTTCCACCTACTCGTTCTTCATATCCTGGGTGTGCTGGTAAGGCTTATGTTTTTGTCTTCTTACTGCGCTTCTTTATTATTTTTTTGAGCGTCTGTTTATTGCCTTATCTCTCTGTTCAGCCTCTACCTTTTTTGTCTACTCCGTGCCATTGCCCTGCCCTCCCGTTGCCGCCGCTGCGTGTGCGCCATTAGCATCGCCCCCGGGCTGTGAGAGCGCCTCAGAGGCCGGTAATGCTGTTACCGCGGAGCCTCCCCTCCCCGTCCCTCCCCGCCCCGCACCACGCACTTGGCGGCCCTCGGCTTGTTCCCCGCCCGCGCCCCCGCGCGCCCCTCGCCATCACATCTCAGTTTGCCCTCCTCTCTCGTCCGCCCTCCCCCGCCCCTGTACATCCTGTTCTCCCACGCCCACCGGGTGGCACGCATATTTTTCAACTGGAAAATACACCTGAAGCGTACGGGTCGATGGAATGCGTGTGGCATGCGCGTATTTAATTAAGTGGACATACTTCGGAAGTAGTTCCTAGAGCTCCGCATTCCGCGAAAAGCAGACGACCGTCCAGCCGACCAGCCGACGCTCGGTTGCCATCTCTTGCGTAGCGTCCGACGCCGCGAGAGGTCAATACATTCAGACAATACACAAGTCTTTCCAAAACACCGAGCTATATTTTTCAGAAATGCGTTTACCTGATAACCCTGTACGTAGGTTTGTCAGAAAGTAATGACTCCCTTTTTCTGCTTATATAAAATTAGTAAAGTGAAAAATTAGAATTTTGTACTATTTTTCAAACCTCCTCCCGCAATCTACTGCAGTAGTATCTTTCTTCGTCAACATGTGGCAGCACAGCAGTCTCTTAAAGAATGGTCGACATCAATATGCGTACGAGACAACGTTGTATGATTCAATTCTTGAAAGTAAAAGGCGAAATGCTCGTTCTCATTCACAAAAGGCTGAAAAAATCTGTGAAGCAACAATGGATGTCTGCACTGTTAGTCGATGGGTTTGTCGCTGTAACAAAGCTGAAGGGCAAACGTCTTTGTCTGATGAAAAGCGGAGCGGTAGGTCCTGCTGATGAATTGAGGGAAAGATTGCGACACAATTCATCTGCCGATGCCCGACGGTCTCCACGACTTGCTGAATGTTGCAATCACCGACCTGCCCGACTGTTTTTCGTCAACTGTTTCGCCAACCGAAAGCACCGGAATCGTTGTACAAAGCACTCGAGCGTCCACTGGTTGGCGGGAAAGAGGCGGTTGGTCGCGAGCGGTTGTTTTTCTGTAGATTGCAGAGCCCTAGTACGAGTTACGCGCGGGAGGTAAATATATGCCGCACCTGTATTTCAGCGTAAAATGTTTTCAGACTTTTGTGTTGGTTGGTCTCCCGGATGTTCAATGTCAATCACGGATGCCCGGAGCTTTGCCGTCGACTAGGAAATGCAGTCGCTAAGCAAGTGAAGCAATTCTGTCAAATTCGCGATGTTTGCTAAGCTAACTTAACCCAACTAACATACCATGTTCAACGTATTGAATTTCCACTCATTGTGCGGCGAATTTCATGGTTCATTTATACACGTGCTTTAGCTGTTTATCAAAAAATACTGATTACTGGTTCTCACCTGATCGACCAATTGTTCTACCTACATATCTCTCCTGATCTATATACTTCCCGGAACATTCCTAAATATTCAATACTATCATTACGAAGTGCATGTACATTCATAAATGCATTTCACGCGCATTGCCTGAGATAGATAAATTAATATGCCCCGTTCAGTAATACTGAATTAATCCTTCGCAACTACTTAAGCGGACCTTCTTTTTCCCGAAACATCAAGAGCCCAGGTCTTGATGGTCTGTAGTGATGGTCGTTCCAGAGCCATTCACCTCAAAAGCGAACACCTTTCGTAGACCGCACTTCGCAGGAGCTTTATGACAATAGATAGTAACATAAGCACGGCCAATCATTGTAAAAGCAGAAAATGAGAACCTATTGATTAGCAACCTCTAAGAACTGAATTCGTGTAGTCTTCTTTTGCCATAGAACTCCGTATATCTAGTCTATAAACAACAAATCATTAACAAGGGACTTAAGATTCAAGTTTTTGTGACAACGTGTCTACTTGTCAAGGACACGCATTTCCACTCTTCTCACTTGCAAGTTTTTATAAACTTGACATCGCACTTTTGCGCGCTCTTTCAACCTAACTTCGTTTGTGCTCCCATGCTCGCGTACTCTTGGGCAGCCCCACTTTGCTCCCCGCTCCCTCCCTCCCCCTCCCGCCTCCCGCGCCGCACAGAAGGGCGCGCCGCTTAGCAGCCCGCAGCGATAGGCGCGTTTCCGACCGCGGCTCACTCTCGCCGCGATTACAGCCATCTTCATTAGCGGTTGCGCCGGCACAACGGCGCTGGAATCGCGCAACGGCTGCCTGTCTCGTAAAAGCACGCGTTTATTTCGGAATTAACTGTTAAGCACTTTATGAACGACTCGCTTCGTGTGCTAATGCTGCAGTTGCCTCTGATAGCATTCCAAACGGACAAGATACGATTCTTGCTTACACTAACGTCTGAAGGAACCGTCCTTTTGTCCTCGAGACAACTGTCGCAAATGAAATATGTTTACTCTGAGTAGGAGATACTCACAGAGATGATTGGAAAAAAAAATTACGAATGTTTTAGGCCGAAAAATAGAAAACATTAATCAATAAATAAAATGTGAAGCACTTTACTCTTACGAAATTGTTACGCTAGTTTTAAAGTGTTAAGGAAACAATCTAGACCGTTCAAATTGAGATATTTACAGTATTATTGAATAAAGTAAGTAATATTGTAATCATATTAAAATTTGCACTATCTATTGTTTTTAATTATTTAAATATTTTCACAAAACAAATTAGTAAGTGGATTATTTCAAATACTGTGTGTTACTACTGTTATAAATTTTTGGCTGTTAATTAAACTTATCACCTCTTAGGAACGAGGTTTAATACATTTGATAATAATTTTTATTCTCTTATCACTTAGTTGCTGAAACTATAAGTAATTATATTACTATTTATATCGATAAAATGAATAAAATCTTCAAATATCTCAGGTAAAATGGAGATAAAATTTATGCGATCTACTTCAAGAATAAAATATAAACTAAAACAGTTTAAAATAAAAAAAATGAATAATATTCCTCAATTTTATTTATATAATTACTCTACTATTATATAATTACTCTAATTTAATATCTAAAGTACGGTTTGAACACAAATAGTTAATTCCTTTAACGATTTATATCCATTCAATGCAGTTATTCCCTTCTTCCCTGATTATCACACATGATTATATGAACATTCCGATCCACAAAAAGTCAATCACTTTATTTAAACGTTTATCCATTTTTTACGTCCATTCTGTTTGTATGCTGATTAAATATTTACTTTTTATAGAGTAGTTTTCCTCGCTCATTTCACGATACTGGTGTTATGAGATGAAAGCGAGATCAGAGCAAATTGCTTTGGAAAAGCTGTGTGAGAGATACATTTCATGCAATGACATGAAATTATGTACACACAACATTAAAATTTAAATTTATCTATATTCCAGATTTTTAATATACGTTTCGTTTTTTATTACCAAACGTATATTTTAGTGGGTTTGAGATGTTAGATAGATTTATTATGCAACTGAAAAACGAATCCAGAAGAGATAGGATGTAATTTATTACGTTCTTCTGTCTCTTTTTTACTTTGAAGATATAAATATAAACTATTCTGTCTCTAAAGTGTTTTTTTCTTAACTAAACTTGTAATAATAAGAAAACACATAATAAGTAACACTTTTAATAAGAAAAATTGATTCATTTTAGGAAGTATTTTGTTTTTCATTTCTTCTTCAAATTAAAACATTAAAAATTTCTCCCGTCTGTCTGATAAAATGGGCCACAATGAATAAACGTACGTAAAATAGAAAAAAATCATAGAAGGATATCAAAAACGAAAAATGAAATTGAATGCAACATAAAATAATTGTAAAATATAAATAATAATTAAATTACCTTCAGGTATTTACTGGTAATATATTTGTTAAATCATTCACATTAATATTCTCTCTACATGTTGGTATAAAATACGATTAAAGGTTCGAAAACATGAATTAAAATATATGCTTACAACTTAATATCTATCTATAACAAGAGAATAAGGTCTACCTATAATAAGATAAATGTGCACTAGTGTGTAAATGAAAAATTCATTATATTACTCATCAAAGTTTTAATGTATATGCAGACGCATTGAAAATGAGGCAAGTCCCTATATTGATCTGAGAGTTCTCTGCAATCCTATTCCCATTTCAGAGCTGCGCGCATTGTTTTAGCCCGACTCGTACGCAGCATTAAGCCTAATAACGCACTTGGTAAGTCCACGCTAAGCGGCGGGGCCGCTGACAGCAGTCAAACGGGCTGTCCGCAGGGAACGTCGCTCGCTTGTCTCCTCGCAGCGGCGGCGGCAGCGAGGGCTCGGCCCCTGTGGCGCGGGGGGCGGAGGGGGGGAAGAGGTCGACGCAACAGGGCGCTGACCCCTCGCCCTCCACGCATGGCTCACGTGGGAGTTGGGATCAGCCTGCGGAGAGGGCAATTGTTCCACAAGAACATTTAACTGGTTCAGTTCTACGAATGTTCTTGCTTGAGAAGAAACTTTTCGCTCAAGAGTTCGTAAATAGTTTTATTCGTTTGTCAAAATATTTTTTTAAACGAATTCTCCTACAATCATACATACACACAGACACACGCGCGCGAGCGCGATACACGAGGTTTTTACTACGTTTAGTCTTTTCAGTTTTGTCTTAACAACTTTCACTGATGTTGATGGCTAGACGATAGGTATGATTTTTCAATATTTTTTTAAAAAAATGGTTACTGTGTAAAGATATTTATGTAAAGTGGCGTTGGATACAGAGTAGAGAGCGTTTCCACTTTATATGTGTGGCATTTAAAACATATTTATGAGGTGCTTGTGCTAATTTGTATGTTATTAATGCAATTACATCCGTACCTCTTGTAATGGCGATCTTACTGCTCTAATGCGTGGTCCTCGTTTAAGTATTTCATGTTTTATCCTGTAATAGGTTAAATGTACCTCCTTTCTTTGCTCTATTTGCATAATTCGTATGTCGCGACTTTGCTTTGGCTCTGGCGCTAAGTCTAGCGTCATTTAGTAAAGTACAGCTTTGCTACAGAGCGAGTGGTTGCCCTGGCAACACAGAGACGGTGCGCGGTCACTGCGGGGATCGCCAGGTCGCGGCCTGTCGGTCGCCGCGGTCAGTCGCGCTTGCTAGATTGATTTATGTTCTAGCGCGGTTAGTGTCCTTTTTTGTCTAGCTAGAGAGAAGGGGCTTGTTTTGTTCAAATGAAATAGTCGCTGATGGAATTGGATCCATTGTGGGAAAAATAATATCACTATTTAGTAAACTTCATATTCGCTGTAATGTGATAAATATGGTAGTAATACTTCATTTAAATGAAATTATGTTTTTTGTTTTTTTTAATTAAGACAGACATCGTTCAGAAAATGAATATAAAATATCACATTTTATTAATTAAACATTCTTTTTGAAAAGTGCAATTTGGCAACGGTTCCCAGCATCCTGCGGGACAGAAAACCGCCACCTCTTGCAATAAAACGTTCACTACACTAAACGAACTAATGGCTAATGTATAAAAACATTAATGAATTTATCATTGATAATAATTCTCATTTTTCATATCTGTCTTAAACAACTTGAAAACTTGCAATTCTAAAATATCGGAATAATAAAATTTCTTTGCGCCATGTCATACTCTAATTAAACTATTTCTAAATCCGTTTTCAGTCCACTTCGCAACCCTTTCCGAAGAAGCATAAGTGGCGTGCGTGATGAAGGGCGGAGGGGCGGGGCGCGTCACCGCTGCGGCGCGCGGGGCGAGGGTGGGGCTAATGACTGTGAGCATTACGCATCACGAGCGGATTGCGCGGGATTCCGCTGCATTGGCCGCAGAGGCCGGCGGCGGCCCTGGCGGTGGCGGTGGCGTGTGAGCGCCTCGGAGCCCGACCTCGGGGCGCCGCGCGCCTCATGGCGGCCCCAGGGACGCCTCAAGTGCGCGTCGCGTATTTCCATGCGATTCCAAGGCGAGGATTATAACAACTTAAATAGCATTTGACGATACAGAAATACGTCACTCACGAGGAGAAGGGATTCTCTCATAAGCATTTTACCATGTATTTCAATTTTATCAGGGAAGATGAGATGTAATTTTTCTTTGCGGGTGAAACGTATCATTGTTATCACTAGCGAGTAATTGAAACTAAAGGCTCTATCACGTAATTAACTTAAACTCACTTTGCTTTTGCCCAAGGTTGTTACGTCTAGCGGTTACAGATTTTAAATAACACTCTACCGTTTCGTGTTATTTTTACATTCTCTTTGTTTACTCAATTGTTTGCTTATTGTTTATGCATTTACTGTTCTTGTTGAGCGTTTGCGGGCCACTGATGCTCATGCGCAACCGCTCAGGGCCTCTGCTCGACGCGACGACGCACGCCCTTGAGTAATGCGCGCGCCAGGCGCACGTAAGGCTACGGCGCGCGACGGCTAGAAGTAGGGCGATGGCGCGATTGGCGATAAACAAGAATTTACTATTGTTGTAGGAGCTTGGTATTTTATTTCTTGGAAACAGAGCGCTGCAAATGACCGTGCATTGAATAAGGAGACATAGCGTAGCGGTAGCCCTTTACTGTTTCTACCTCGTACAGAGATTTGAAATCCGGTAAAGAGGTCGGTAAAGAGAAATTCTTGATTTCAGAATTTGTTATAAGGAAATTTGCTAAAGATTTTGATGGCTCTTACCTTCTCAACTCACTTTTGTTTGTGTATTTTGTTGCCTTAACTATTCAAATGCGCTGGTATAAATAAAGACTGAGGAGAAAAGTACCTTTTCTAGATGTGTAAGATGAATCAGTGTAGTTTTAGTTTATAAGTTATTGTGGCGATTGTGTTCGTTTTATTTTTTCTTGTGAATCAAATTTTGTTTATTGAAGCTGTATAGTTCGAATTTGCATTAATATTAACTTAAATACTGCAATGTGACTGATAACTATATGTATATAAAGACTATAGGAAAGATACACTCGAAAAGTACTGTTCATGCACCATAAGCAAAAAAAATTGTTTCATATTGTTGTTACTCTCTTGTGAAATAAAGTACGTTCATAAATTCTGGAAAAATACAATTACTATTTTTCTGAACTCAGAGTGAAACAGGTTACTGAAAATGCAATTAAATTTTAATCGTTACCTTGATTTGTATACGTATGTTTTAGTGAATTGGTTAGTTTGGTATGATACCCTACTATCCACCTTAACTTACAAACGCAATACTACACTTACAATTATATCAATGAAAAGTTTTTTTAAAGGAATACACTTGTCAGACGATTTCTGAACATTGTTTATTTACATATAATCACTAACTTTTGCACTTAAAAAAGCAGTCAATTTTCGAACTTAAAACTCTCGCCAACTTTCCTTCGCCAACTATAACCTCATTAATGCATGGATGCCGTTGAATTAAATTGTAATTATATACTAGTTGATCTTGAAATTGAAGAAATGAACAAGCGACGGCGGATATGGTTCATTTTATTAATTTTAATAGCATTAGAATTTAGTATTTTACCTATAAAACCAATTAATAGGATGAAGACATAACTCATTTAGGGCCCATTACCTTTACTTTAAAGAAAAAAACTCCAGATTCGGTTGAGTGGAAAGCTTAAATTCCTAAACGAAAATCCTTAGTCTTTTAAACATAGGTAGATAAAAATGATTAGATAGATAATACAATAATTATTTATCATTCTTCAGTGATGAACAAACATTTCTTGTCTTTCTTAGAAAGCATATATTAATTATACAAGAAAAGGTAGAAATCACAAAAAGAGAAATATGATGCATCTCTACAACGCTTCTACATTAGTGTAACTATGCTTTCCAGAGAACATTTATGCATGATGTTGCACGCAACTCTATTCTGAGCTTTGCACACAACACGGGTAATTATATAAATGACGTTCAGTAGAATCGGTGTCAGTGTACTCTGTGGTATCATGACCGATGCTAAAGAATACTTTATTTTTTTCTAAAGAGGTGTTTCATTTCATTATCGATCACACGTACAAAAATATACTATCACTTGTTAACATTTAACACAGAAATCAGAAATTGCAACATACTTTCTAATATTAACAATATCAATTACAATTAATATAATTCATTAGTCAGCTTATGTACAACCATTGCTTATGACATATTGTGCTTTGATTGCGGATTTGGAAGACAATCTTATGGATTCATATTATTTAAGAACAGGTAGGGTAACACTGATTTTTAATTTCAAAGGTTGAAATGTTATCTAAAATGTCTCAAATTTGTATTGTACCTACACATTCTTTATAAGAGATTAATCAAAACATTTTAAGAAGTTAATTAAATAGCACATAAATAATGGTATCTTGTGGTGTTCATGATACTGGGTTACTTAAAACCAACCAATTTACTCCAAGGGTCTAATCGAACTCTCTAACTCTCAGCAAGCACGCCTGCTGCGCACGGTGAGTCACTCGTACGCCCAGGGTTGATTAGCGGTAATCAGGTCTGCAACGCATTCGCACGGCACGGCTTGCACGCACGCACGCACGCACGCACCCCGCCCGCGTCCACTTGGCAGCGTGTGCAGCGGGTCGCGGCGCGCAGGGGCAGCTCCAAGCCTATTTCCTGCGCCGGCGGAGCACGCAACGCGTTGCAGGGCGCACGCACGCAGGCGAACGCGCGCGCGCCGTGACCGACCCCCCCCCCCCGGCGCCCGCGGCCGACGCGCGCTGACCTTCACCCCCACCCCACCCCCACCCCCGCGGACGGGAGACGAGAACACGAGGGAGTCGTGGGGCAGGAGATCCAGAGGTAAAACAACTCGCAGTTAAGATAGAATGGGATAGAATGCCACACATTGATGAGTCAGAAAGAGGTCTGAGAAGAGATTATGAACGAGAGGGAGACAAAATAATAAAAGAATAAACAAGAAGTAAAAAAGAAAGAACAAATCGTGCGGAAGAGTGAGGGAGACAAAGATAAAGAAAGAAAAGTAGAGAGAGAGAGTGAAAGAGAAATTGAGGGAGATAAATAAAGAAATAAGGAGATAATGACTTGGTGAAACAAGAGACAGTGGAATACTAAGGCAGTGAGAAAATAGTGAGATTGACAATGAGACAGAACCAGTGAGACAGAGAGACAAATAGATGGAAAGAGAAAAATAGAGGCAAATAGAGGGAAAGAGTCAAATAGACACAGTGAGAGGCACATAGGAGGGAAGAAAGGAAAGATAAGATGAAAGGGAATGCCTGAGGACATCGTTAAAAAGTATTGGACAATAAACAGATGACAAATGAAACAGATCTATAGTTAAAAATAGGGCACAAAGAAAGAAAATTAGAACACGCTGAAAAGCTAGGGGGTAAGTCGTCAAGAATGCGAAAATGAGAGAGAGAGATAGAGAGAGAGAGAGAGAGAGAGAGAGAGAGAGAGAGAGAGAGAGAGAGAGAGAGAGAGAGAGAGAGAAGGCAAAAAGATAAAGGGAAAGAACGAGCGATTAAATCGCACAGAAACAAAAATACAGTAGAGAGTAAAATCGGTAGCGAGAGAGCCCCAGAGAGCGACCCACAAAGCAAATGAGGCATGTGTCAGTGGAAAGGTCACGCTGCGTGAGCCGATGACAGGGAGAGCTGCGCCGGTGAAATATAAACAAGCCTGAGAGGCAAACTTTTCACTCGCTCAGTGCGGGCGCACGGGAGCGCGGAGTGGGGCGGGACGGTGTAGGCGGAGGAATTTAAGATTACGAACAGGCAAGTTTCACTCGGCTCACGCTTCATCTTGTCATTTAACTACGTTAAGTTTTGCGGGAAACTCGTTTCGTAATTGGCAATCGTATACGGTATCTTAACGCATGGTATCAACGTTCAAACGTATAGACACCACCAGTGATGAGATATAGCATGGCTGGCGTTTTCTTAAACTTGCATTTTCTTTGTTATTTAATGTAAACTACAGATTATTAGTGTGTTGAATTGAAGTTGGAATGAATTGTCGATGCTTCTTGGCGTAGAACGTATTGAGAGAAATATTACAAATCAGAAAACAATATTGCTTCTGCAGTTTTAATATAGCATACAATTAATTTCAGTATCAAAAAATTATCTGTCAACAGCTTTTCTAACTTTTTGAAATTTAGATATAACTCTGAGTAGAACAAATTAATTTCAAGTATTGTCCACTCTTAAATAAGAAGACATATCCGTAATACGAATATTGAACAATTTAATTGAACTTTTCTGCTTGATGTTTTAATGTATTAATTTCCATAAGCATTGAGAAAAATATTTTCAAAACTCCTGAAAGTGTGGTATTGTGTCAAAATGGCATTCAAATGTAATATATTGTCTTCTTTTTGACCTATTTCAATTATTCCTTCCGACAACCCCACTTGAAACTCATCGACTTGTAAACGACTGCGCCAGAGCGCTGTAACATCCATACGGAGGAGCCGGGTCGCCCAATATTCATGCGGTACCCGAGTTCCATTCCGCCTGCACGCTGCTGCCTCCATCTCTCTCTCCTACAGCCTCCGGCCTCTTCCGTCGACGGTAACGATTCCATTTCCAGCAGCGTCGCTGACCTACAAGTCCTAGTATCCCAGTCCCGATGGTTTGCCTTTTCCACACTAGTTAAATAGCTCAGTCGAATTCATCAACCGTCCGGAGAAGAGTTCTAGCAGCCGGCTGTGATTGGTAGCTTGCTTTGGTTTCGCTGATCAATACCAACCGAATGGCGGAATAGGGCTTTAACAAACGGTCCGCTGACGGCGCGCCATCTATCCTTTCACATCCTTCTCTCCTCGTCTACCTTTGCATGGAAACCTACATACATGCCGACATTACTACGTGCATTACCTAGGCTTGTAGGTATGTATGTGGCATGTAGGCATGCCTGCATGACTACTTGCCTGCAAGCCACGTTTTCCCATGCATTACATTACCACACAGGGCGGTTGATTAATCGTGAACGCAGAGCTTGCCCCATTGGGATACCTTGAGGGGAAACCCCGCAAACCGACCCGCGGGAACGAATATTATAAGAAATTATCTCTCCATGAAAGCATATTTTCTTTGATGCATCCATCTCTTTGAGATATTTTTACCTCTAGGACTGTTTGCTTCCAACAACATTCCCTACCCCAGTAAATGTAGTTTTTTTCTTCTAAGACCACAACCACTTTTCCTAGCATAACGAACTCTATTATTCCTGACCTAATTTACCTAACTGCCACAACACTGGTCTTGTTCTTAATGCCCTTGTATTGTTCTTGTGTGCTTGTGCTTACGTCCAAGTCCTCTCGCCGCCGTCTCCATTTCATCTCCTCGTCTGCCGGAATTCCTTCGCTTCTGCCGCGTCCACCACATGCTCCCATCGCGCCGTTGCCACAGCAACGTCTGCAGCACTTGGATCGCGCGGAATGGGGAAGTCCCGCTGCGGGCGGGAGGTCACGTGACTGGCGCAATCTCCCGGCATGCTCAGCGCCGTGCCACGCCGCCCCCGCCCCGCCGCGCGCCACTCGCGTCGGAAATGAGCGCGTTCGCTCGCCCCTCGCCCCCGCCGCCCGCATGCCGGGAGGCTGTTTGCATTTTCCGCCCTCGCCGACGCTAGCGCGCGAGGCGGATGCGGTGCGCGACTTAAGACAAGCGGCAATAGAGCAGAGGACCCGGAAGGGGATTACAAATCGAGCGAGTTGAGGAGACAGCGAAGCGCAGGAAATGGAAGGATGGGGCAAGGAAACGGTTAAAAGATAGCCGGACGTAAGGAAACACATCTGTTGAATTATATTGGGAGTATAATTAAATGCTTCTTCAAATTTATAGAAGTGTCTCAATGTAGACTAACATTTAAAGAGTGGCATCCATAATTGGTTTGGTACTTAACGTTGATTTTATATCAAATTTTTGAAGACTCCAAGATACGTAGGACTCGTAGCGCGTGAGACTGTGGCACTTCAAGTGCACACTGCTCAGATGATGTAATTAATTTTCATAGGTTTTTCCAAAAGTACTTTGGAAATTACCAATAAAGTCTAGAGTCGCGAAGTGACGAGGGAATTTAACTGAGAATTACCAAAGCACGAGTGTAATTTAATAGGACTATTTCCCGAATGACATTTAAAATTGAGGTTCCGGTTCATTAATACTCGTATGTAAGTTAATCAGGAATGTTTACGTAATTCCACTGATTTCAATTACTATGCGCATCAACTTCCATTCTCTGTTTTCTTATGCAAGGTCGTCTGCAGTGTTAAAATCAAGGTTAGTGTTGTATATAAGTACGTATAGCCTGCTTGTTTATACTTTGCAAGTGACAGTAATACAGTACAAATACGAATAAATAGAAAATGCACTTAACGAAAAAACGAAATATATGGGTTTAATTTCATTTCCTCCAAAATGTTCGCAGTTTCGTAAAATACGTACCACCTCCTAAGACGAGTCGCAGATTATAATTGGGCAGTAAGGAGGAGGAGGTAATTAAAATCGATAAAGAAAACTGATAATTTTTTTGCGAATCACTGAACTGATTTGTTAATACCGTATATATTCTTTAACACTATCGGTCTTAACTTTATGAGTGAAATAGTCGTACAAATGCTTATATGGTGTGTTGAATGAGGATGAAACTTTCCATATTCTTAATTTAGAATATAATACATGTCTAATTACATGATATCAGAAAAAGTGTTTTTCATGAAAATAAATGATAATAATGCCATCAGATAACTTTTTTTGTGAATTGAAAGGTCTCGCCGGTATGGGATAATATGGTAACGTTCGTACTAATGATAAATAAGTGTGCATGTTAAAGAAACAAGGTGAACAGTGTAAATAAAGAGAACGTCCATGAAAGGCAAGTTTTAGCAGCATTCCAGGCGGTTCGACGGAGGGACTGCTGGAGGCTCCATTTGTAGTGAGAGAGTGGCCAGAAGATTAGACGCTGCGCGAGACGGAACAAAGCGATGGTGGTATCTGGGGCAGCAACAGTGTTGCTTTGGAGCGGCAGCGGCGGATGTGTTTTGAGACGTGCGAAGCGACGGTGGTAATGCTGCGACAAAGCAGAGAGAGTGGCGGTGAGACAACGCGGCAGTGGTTGAACTGTTTGCCTGCGCGTGGCATGGAGGCCCTGCAGGCACTCGCGGAGAAGGGGGGGCGGTGCTGCAAGGAGGCGGCGGTCAACAGCGGCTTGTGGCTTTCAACGTGTGAATTTAATTGTATAACAATATTTTTGCTAGTACCACTTTTTATATTAGAAATACTTTGAATTTAAACTCGAAGTCACTGTTTAAAATCATTCATTTTAAAAGGAAGTTCATTATTAATGTTATTAAAAAAATATTTTTTACATTTTTAATAATATGTATAATCCTTTTCTTTTCCCTGGCGCTAGTCCTCTGCAGATGGAGTGCGTTCGTGGCCACCCCGCCGGCGTATAACGGGAAGGGCTGTAAAGGACACAAACTACTCGCTCTAACCCACCGCGCCCCAGCCCGGATTGAGTGAATGATGATGGTGGTACTGATGAGACGACAAGTAATGATCGTGCGTGGTCTATGGTCGCTTCTCCGTCATTTTCCTACAAGTGAGTAGGGGAATTATGAAAATCACTGATCACTGCGCCAAATTCGAGTCTGGCACATTAGTTGGCTTGGCTCTCTTGTGTTCGCTGGAGCTGAATACTACCCGGTGTATTGATGTAACATGTTTTTACTAGTATTGTGTGAATTTTCACCAGGCGAAAATGTTTTTTTTAATATTCTACAATTAGCACGATTGTCATCTTTCGAGTCCTCTTCAAAATAATTCTACACTTCACTCTTTTTGTTTATGGAATGTACTAATCTAGTCGTCTTTCGGTCACTTTAAAATGCAGAACAGAGCTCCGTCAGATGCGTCCGCGGTGGGCTGAGGAGGGGAGTATCTCGGGAAGAAACGCTGTCATCGAGCATTGCTTATCGTGCCTGTTGTCACTAGATTGCCGGGAAGAGCTTCCCTAAGCTGAATTGGTCGCGAATTGCCTGCTATCTCAAGAGATTGTGACAGGCGCGAGTGGGATAAAGAGCGGGGCACGGTGCTCGGACGTTGCAGCATGGGGTACATATTAGAAAAATATGTCCAAGAAAACAGAGAACTGACGTTGGAAAATACTCTTTTGTAGATATGACTATTGAGTCATGGAATAACTTGTTTGCAGCACTAATGGAGGCTTTTCCTAGAAACATCAACACTTGTAGGATAAGATTAAATACTAATAATAGTGTAAGTGATAGGATCAGTAGTCTGTGAAGGGCCTCTGCATTTAGTAGGCATGTCTTAAATGAAGTAATTTTGTTCTTTTTATTGAATTGTATGTATTTTTAGTATTCGTTATTATATTATGGTATTAGATTATTATATTATGGTATTAGATGTAAAGTAAGTGTAACGAATTTGCCACCGGGTTTAATGCCCAAAGCAAATTAAATAAATTATATATCTATCTACGTTCATAACAATTTAATATTACATTATTGTTCTATATGTTAACGAAACTAATGTTGTACTAGCCATTCGTTACAATCTCGTCCTTTCCAGCCCAAAAGATCCTATCTCAATGCGCGTCGCGACACAAACGCTGTGCCAAATGTGCCCAACGGCCCTTAACCGGCTGCGGATTGAAGGTGCGCGCTGCGTATGACGTGACGCACACCGCACGCGTGCGCGTGCTCCTCGATGAATTCGTCCTTTTGCGTTAAACGGCCTGCCCGACTCCGCTTTCGCCCGCACGCGCAGAGACCGCTGGCAACTCGAGTGGCTCATTTCAGTTCTCATAATGAGGCATCAGAGTCCTTTCGGACTGCGACGCAACGCACCGACTCTAATTACAGGAAGGGCCGCTCTTCCAGCGCGCAGCGGCACCGCTCAGCCGCGGAGGGTGCGGAATTGGCGTCCGGCGGCTGCGGTGACGACAGCCGGGGGCTGGAGGTGAAGTCGATAAACGATAGCGAATGCTTCAGGAACCGCAGCATGGGCTGCGAAGGCTGTTAATGTGCTGGCAGCATCACAAACAGACGAAGAGACAGCCGTGAAAGCTCCCGCTTGATTAGCTACATTGCCAGGTATGGTGGTATAGAAGAGATGACATTACGTGTAACAATGTTGATTGGATGTTTGATTGACAGGCTGAGTGTTAAAAACGTTGTACGCTTTTGCGTCAGAGATAGGGATAATGGCTGAGATGAGAGGATGGTGAAGGGTGGGGGTAGGAGCTGGGGTTGCGGTTATCGAAAAGGGATTATGGAATTTGCCATTAAATCCATCAAAGTAGCAAGAGTGCCGTGGCGGAGGAGGCACTAAAGGTGGTAGAGGGCGTGATGGTGATAATGCTGGCGGTGGTGGTTGTGACATTGCGCTGTGGAGATAGCAGTACAGGTCAGACTATAGTACTCCAAGCTGGTTCAAGCTGGGGCAAAGAGCGTTAGTGTCATCGAGTGACCGGGTCAGTTTCCCATGCGGTTACGTAGTGGTGACTGCCTTCACTTCGTGTTAGAGTGTACAAAGGGGACGGATCATCTGCCTCAACGGATTGTGAATCTGTGATTCAAAGGCCAACAGCAACAAGGTGTGAATCTCCACTCTGTGTGATGGTAAATGGACGACTTCATGTGTCTCTTTCTACATCCAGGCATAAAACGTGTCTCATTTCCCTCATTCTCACTACGCACTGCGTTTAACCCTTGTTGAAGATCTTGCAATCTAATTTCCCACGAATGTGACAGCTTTATTTCTTTTATTTGCATCTGGGGATGTTTTATCTAATACTACGTAAAACCGTTTATGACTTTTGGTGACTTTATTGCCCTTGTCGAGAACATTTACAAGGTAATCAAGCCAAAAATTAATAAAATAAGCTGTTTATTTCATAATCTGCATGATGAAATTATTTGTAATTCCAACATATCTATTTTGATAATAGCAGCGCTAATTAAATCACGCCTGTAATAATGTCTTCGCATACACTAATTATAAGTATCACTAGAAGGACCGTAATTTCGTTCCATCTGTAAGGGCCGTTGCGTGGCATTTTGACACACGGTTTCCATTTACTTAATGCGCATTTGAAAAGCTAATATCGTATTTTTCTCACTTGCCACCTTCTAAAATAAATCAATAAATGAACATAAACTTCTGAAACATTAATATATAATATTTATGAAATGTTGAAGTTTCAAATTAATAGCGAAAACTTTATCCATGTATTTACTGTTGCAATACCTAGACTATTGCATGAAAGGTGAACTCGCCTACTTGTTCCTGCACGCACTGAATACGTATTAAGCATCTAATCCTACGCATCGAATCCGAGTTTGGTTTTGTTATGAAACAATAGAGCCTCCGACATTTATTTTCCAGCATCCTACGTGCTGACGCCCAAGGGTTCATAACTAGGACATTTTATTCATTCTTCACTTAGTGTGTGAGAGTTTGACCAAAAGTGTTCCAGTAAAATTCAATATGATAGAAATCCCTTGCTTTTCATGCTTTTTGCTTGAGGTGGGAGATCTTGTCAATTCTTGCTCATTGTCCCCAAGAAGCTAGTTTTTTTCAGTTTTTCTGTCAATGAAGTTGTCGCAGGTTACATTCCAGGCCTTGTTCCAGTATGTTTCCTTAAGTACCAGGAAGAAAGTAGAAAGGTAAAAATTCTTGAAGTCTGTCTTATGGGCTCAGTCATTTTTTCTCTTCTCATTACGAAAATTATCTCTCACATTCACAGCTTGTTATATCCTTCAGAATGGGAAACCTCAGTAACAACTGCCGTGGATTCGAAACAAACTTAAAGTATCCAGAGGTCACTAACGCTCCGCTATCATTGTACATCAAATTTCAAAAAGGTAACAATGATTCTTTCAATCTGAAAATGGGCATTGTAGCGTCGTGTCGCTAAAACAGCGTGGGCACGTGGCGCGTGGTGTGCACCGTATGCGTAGACAAAGGCAGATGCTATGACGCACGGGGTCTTTCCGTCAGGATGTGCGTGTCGTTAGGGCGGAGGCAATGGAGGCGGCGGGCAGCGTCGCGAGGGCTATTTAAGGGCCGTGAGAACAATAGCTCGCCCTTCTTATGATCCTGGCAGCAGCAACGTGGGTCGTCCGTGAGAGGTGCGAACGCGAACGCGGCGCAAGAAGCCGGCAGTTATTGTCGTGACTAGTGAGACATGTAGTCGGTCTCAGGGCAGGCGGTACTACGCACGGCGAAACATTTGGTAGTATGTTGCGGTGTGGTAGCCGTTGTAAATATCTCTCCTAGCAGTGGGGTCTATTTAGTTAGTTAATTGTATACAGTGCATTGGTTATTTGTGACTACGGTCTAAATTGTGAATAAACCTGCTGTTATAACAACCCACTCTCGTCTGTGTACTGATTACACCCGTATGACGCCACAGTATCCTAATAACCAGATATAATACTCCTTTCTGGAAACGAAATTACGAGACAAATAATACGATCGCTATTATTGAAACTCTCAAACATAATATTGTGTCTAAATGACACCTGGCGGTTCTTCAATATATATCTAATAATGTTTTCGGTTCTATGAAAACACAGGATCGCGCTTTATGACACATAAAGTACATACTCTAGAGAAAGCGGATTCAAAGAGCCAGTTTACTAACTGTTAAAACTCGAACACTGCGTTCTGTTATATATTGGACATTTGTTTTTTTGACACACTCGGACTTTCAAGTGATTGTGGAGTGAAATAACAGAAATAAACAAATGATGTGAAACATAACGTTGTTTCAAAAGACTATTTAAACATTCGTTAAGACTGGTGTTATTTATAATAATTAATTCTACCCTTGAATTAATTAATGAAACGAGTGTATAAACAGGAGGATGATTGCTTGAGTGGTATGTTCAAGAAAACCAGCGACGATAGGAGCTAGTTTTTTATATACCATGAGTGTAATTATACCCCTTTATACATATGTCACATTCAATAATTTTTTCGTTTCCGGTTACGGATAGTTCAAATTTTAAGAAATTTTAAGCACATCTTTTCCACCTGAGTCATGCATTTCATGACGAAGTATTGCTTCTGGAAAAGGTCTATTTTAGTGCACCTTGCATTGTTTTTGTTTCTACGAAATATTTGCATACGGAAAGTACTGAACATATGGCGGATAAAATATTAGAAGCTGGCAAAGTCATGAAAACATTACTTCCCATACAATGTAAAGACAGGTATGAGAGATAATACAACACGTATAAATATTTGGAAAAGAACTAGTCACTTCTGACACAGTTTTGCTCTAGCTCTTTTTAAAACTGGCAAACACAACTGACGTTTACATTTTTTACATTCGTAATCCTAAAACGAAATGTTTACACGTAAAACATTTAATTTATTCACGTTAAATATTTGATGTTGCTCCGTAAGTCAGCTAGCTTAACGTTAACTTCCTCAATGTAGTTTTATTCATTCTTTGTTTATATGTAGTTGTTGTAGGCATGTAATATGTGATGCACATTTTTGTTCACGTTTCAAGGCCGACTGCATATTTCTTGGCGACGTTCGTGTTATAGTTTCTTAATTAAACGATTTTGCTCCTTTTCTTAATTCTGATTGGTAGTGTGGTTTTTTAATTGCGCGGTGAAATTTTAATTGCACGCTTGCTATTAACCTAGAGATAACACTTTTTTGTGAAATTAAGGAGCACATTTAGTTAACTAAATGAAAAATTAAATTTAAATAGGCTTTCGTCATGTTTGTAAACAAAGAAACAAATTGGCCATTTTTAACAAAATGACACAAACAGAAGTTTTTTTGAAGTATCAAATGTATTCAATTAAATCTTTGTATTAAATTAATATTTTCCCGACGATCAATGCGTATCAAAACTAATAAACTATTATAATCTATGGACTTGTGATTATTATATTTGAGACTAAAACAGGACTATTGGAAATTATTGATTAAAATTTTGAGTTGACAAAGAGAGTCTCCGCAGCCTGTAATCTATCGAGAGCTATTTAGACTAGCAATTGAATTGACCGAAAAAGACTACAAGGCAACGAAAAGAGGGACGTCACTGATCCACCCTAATGTCGTTATTCTTGTGCCGCGAGCGCAAGAACGAGGTTATACCTCAATTTGCGTGGGGCGGCCTCCCTAATTTGGCGGCGCAATGTGCGGTGCATTGTTCGGCGCTGCGGGGCGCCCCCTCGGCGCCGCGGGGACCCGAGCGGGGGAGGGGGCGGGGCGGGGAGGAACCAGTGTCTCGATGGCGGCGGCGGCGGCGGCGCCTGTCAGCGGCACGCCGCCGCGTAGGCGGGGGCGGGGGCGTGGCGCCGCGGGCGAGCAAGTGTTCTCGAGCCGCGGACACGCGTACCTCGGGGAGCGACGGGGGCGTGGCAGGGAGCGCGGGACCGCGCGTGCACCCCCGCCACTTCATTGGGATGCGTGGCTCACCGCGTCGCCCGCTCGCTCGCCGCCACGGGTCTCATGGGCCGCCACGGGCCGCAGCCTTCCGCGACGCCTCACTCCCCTCGTCGATACGCGAATACCTTCAGTGCACTACAAGAGACACGCCTCAAAAACCATCATTTTGTACTAAGGTGAAGATATGTATGTACAAAATAGTATATTTTCCTGGTAAAAAATTGACAAGTATATTTTCCAAAGGGTGCAGATGTAAAGTATAATATTGGCTTTATCCACGAAGTAAAATAACTCTGCTCAGATTGAAACAATCCTCCTGCAAAAAGACAATTTTGATATGTCAACTTTTCTTGTCCACTGATGATTTATTGACTACATTTCTACTACTTCCCCTTTTTTCATCCTTCTAGATACCGTCCATGCCCAGGCCACCATCAATTTCTGGTCTTGTCGATTTATCATTCCTCCATTCTCTTTACTCTTCTCTGCATTGTGACGTTTGGCGTTCTTCTCGCGTTTATACTTTCACCTCTGCCCTCAGTGAAGTGGTTTTTCTTGTTGCGCTGCCAAGGAGCCGTCTTTCGCGATCTCCTCTTGCCTTCCTGTTCTACACGTAGAATGCAGCACCTCTTGGAACATTGAAGGTGATAGATCAACTCTTTAACAAATCGGAACGTTGGTGCAAGAGTTCTATTTAAGCCTGCTCTTTTCTCTTTCACTTTCCTTAGCATCAAATGTAGGCGGGATGATTGTAAATTGTGTTTGTAATAATTTTGACATTTATAAAACCTATAGCGATTCTATTCCGTTCGCAATTAAATCCACTGCGGCAGAAATCATTCCCCGTTACCTGAAATAAGTAGGCAAGTCTTTTCGCAAGAGCATCTAATTCCATTCTTTCAGTTTCAAATAAGAAGACGTATAAGATGTGTATGTATATATATTTCTGGATTATCTAGTACTCATTATTTTTGACAATCGTAATGTTTTTTTTTGTTTTTGTTTTTTTGTCAAATTTCACTGTCTTTTGCAAAATATGATTCGACTATATTCTTTTAACTCTAACCTGCTTTTAATATTAAATCATCTATATCTTCATTCTTAAATTTTCTTCACTCCTCAGTGTTGCCGCAAATCACTCTCAATGAAGCAAAACATCATTTTATTGGAGTTCTATTAAATTATGAAACATTCCGTGTATTAAAGTATTAAACATTCCGTGTTAGATGTTCGGTGACGTATGTAAATAACATACACCTACGACCTTGCGTCTTTCAACCTTCGTCTAATTCTGTGATCCGCCATTTCGTAATCCGCCGTCTTTCATTGCCGCCTGCCCGTGGCGGGTGACGTGGAGGGCCTGTCCCGCTCCGCCGCGCCGCGCCGCTGTCAGCTCGCGGGCTCCCCAGCGACAGAGCTAGCAGCGTTCGAAAATTCATAACTGCATTGAGCACCGGCAGCTCCCATTTACTTTACCGGCAGCGCGCCGGATAACGGCGTTACTCAAATCGTGATTACTGTTGTTAGGCGGGAGCAATCGAGTTAGGCGCAAGTCGGGCGCCGCGCGGGGGCGGGGGCGGGCGAGCAGCCGCTGGGGGGCGCCAGGCGCCGCGCGCGGCCGCACGGGGACCGCCAGGCTGCACATTGCAAGTTACGGAGGGGCTAACGGAGAGGGGGTGGTGGAAATAAATTTGGAGCAGGGGTAGAAAGCGATTGAAACGCGTGCGTTGATTGGCGAGGTGATTGTCACGGAAATTGATTAGTAATGCAAGTATGTGAAAAGAATATATAAATCTCCAACAATATAAAAGAGAGACATGGAGAGGGAGAGAGAGGGGGGCAGAAGAAATAATCTTAGTGAAAGATAAGAAAGAGGAATGAAATAGCATCAAACGCGAGAAGAGAGAAGAGAGAACAAAAATGATTGTGGGTGCTACAAAGAATAAAGATGTGTTATACTAAAAAAGTGAGTTAATGAAGAAGTTAAAGTGTGATGTGAGTAAGGAAATAAAATATTCTGCAAATGAAAATTTCTCGCAATGTGGAATAATAAAACATTTCGTAGAAGAAATGCAAAAAAGTAGGTTTTCAAGTTAATTTTTAGTGATTTAATCAACAATGTTACGTAATATTTATAATTGCAACATATTCGCCTGAATGTAACTTCCCCAATTGTCTTCATGAAATGGCACTAAGTACAAATTAGAAAAGAATGTATGCAGAGAAAGAAAACAAAGATGATTTCTCTAATTCTGGGGTAAATAGAAATGGAATAACAATTAAGAATAACTTGACGAGTGGGAATAAGAGCTTATCCTTCTATATCACGACTGTGTGTATTCATTCTAAAATGGCGAGAGAGAATATGAGACGGTCGCACGGGTCACAATTACGGAAACAAATAATAATTTTCACCGTCAACTCGTTTTTATTAGATAGTAAATGAATACACCGGTGATTGAGGGATCCGCCTGTGATATACCTGTTTAGAAGTGAAGAAATCGAAAATGGAACGAGTCGAGACGCTTTCTCCGTATGAGTAGGCGAGCAGAGAGTCGTTCTCAGGCAAAAGCCTTGTTATTGTGGCTCCTTGGCGTGGGGCGCGAGGTCGATCGGCCGGCAGAGATCACCGAGGAGGCCGAGGGCGGAGGCGGAGACGGGCTAATCTCGTTAGCAGCGGAGTTGCCGCTGCGTCGCGAGGAGGGTGCGCCGTCGCGGGAGCGCTTCTTAACGCCGACGCCCCAGACGCGACGCCTCGTGGGCGGAGGAGGCACGTGCCCAGCGCTCAGCACACTCGGCCACCAAAGATGTATGGCGTTTTCAATGGAAGGGGGAACGCAGCTTTCACGCACATAATTCAAGAATCCTAAAATCAATTCATCAATGGTGCACACCAATTTCAACTACGCTGTGTTTAGAAGGTGGCATCTGATAAATGCGTTGTGTATCGTTACTAATTTACTTGTTTCCCTTAAATTTTCTATTAAATTTCGTCCATGTCATATTACATTAATCGAAATTTTATTTTAGAGAAAAATCGCACTATTTTTGTGCGCAAGCAAGCATTTGTAGGTTAGAAGAATATTAAAGATGGGAATGAGAGGTGTTACCCTTTAGAAACAGAATTCTATTTCAATTAGAATAATCACCACGAATGACTCACTTCTCCTGAAATTTATTTTCCACATTTCATTAAGTTCATGTGGAATTGTTGAATGAACACATATTGAAGAGACGATTGTAACAAAAAATTGTAGGCTTCCTGATTCATTAATCTACAGATAAAAAATCACGGGCGAGTGTGACATTTTTTTCTAAGTAAACTCTTCATTCAGGTTTTTTAAAGATAGAGAAACGAAATAAATTTGTAGAAAATTTTATTAT
This sequence comes from Teleogryllus occipitalis, assembly GCA_011170035.1. Taxonomy (NCBI): domain Eukaryota; kingdom Metazoa; phylum Arthropoda; class Insecta; order Orthoptera; family Gryllidae; genus Teleogryllus; species Teleogryllus occipitalis. The sequence continues at coordinate 26,608 of BLKR01000412.1, forward strand.
GGTTCATTTAAATTTAGCAACTTTTGTCATAACATTCCAATATCACTTTATAGTGATGGACTGTTATGCAATTTATCCGTCATTATAAACACCTACATATGTTTGTTATGTTGGAACGTGGATGAATATACGTATCCCTCTCTGTGAACATCTTGAAGAGAATGAAGTTCGTCTACTGCTGGTTTAATCTGGTGGAAACTGCTTTGAATCTGGTTTGTTATTGCAAGCGCACCCTCAGCACCAGAGCAGAGAGCGCCTCGTCGTTTCCGCTTTGGAACGCCGCAACGCCTTGTGGTGATAGTTCCAAGCAATTGATGCTTTGGAACGTCACCCCAGCTCCTCCTATTAAAGTGGTCTATTTCAGAGGACGTACGTAGCAACCACGTGTTGGGTATTGAGAGAGAAACGACAATCTTTAATTGTATACTGGAATACTATTCGCTGTCCACTGAGAAGTATCTGTTTCCGCTTGTTGTCTCATGAATGTTACAAGATTCCACCAACCAGTAAAGAGAGCGAAGAACATTGTGTGTTCTTCTAGTCACGATCCTTCTAGAAAATATTTGCAGATTTAGGTATGTTTGAAACTCAACTAATTATTCTTGTCTCCTTGATTGATTCTGGTTAATTTTTTCACAGATATTGATTAACAGTTATCTATTTATACCCTTAAAGTGTGGTAAAAATTTTATATTTTCTAATACAAATTTCAAATTTATCAGCATAAAACACATTTGTAGTTTATCGGTTTGTAAAACCAGTGAATCGAGATGGAGATTTGTACTTTATTTACAGTTCCGATAGTTCATTAATATTCCTTTACGATGAAATTTGTCGTTTTCCTGATTGATCATGTGCAACTGGTACCTAATTGCACCTAATATTTCATTCAAATCATTATTTTGTTTAGAAGTATTGACGTATTTAAAAGGAATCATTTTCCTTGAAAAATATTCCAAAGCACACAGTTTTAAAAATCACTAAAGATACCATCCTCTTTCGGAACATTTCAGAACACTTTATGAAACCTGTAAACAAACTCAAGGACAATACTTTGAGAGTTAATGTCCATGTTCTTTTTCAGAGGATTCAGATCAGTTTTCAAATATTTCGTGCAGTTACGTCCATAAAAAACAACTATAGGCTCCCATTTCCGGAACTCGACGCGGTTTAGCTGGCAGTGGGGAATCCTCGGTGGGTGCACATGGAAGAAACACTGGAATACGGAGGAGGGGGTACGGGGATGAAAAATTAGTGCTCTCCCCAAACGGCCTCCTGGCGCATTATCACGGGGCGGAAGGAACACGTGCTCCATCATGCACCCCCGCTCGGCCGACCTCCCCCTCCACCGCCTCCGTGCGCATCGTCCCGCCACCTCCCTATCTCCCCTCACTCACTCTTCTTGGACGCAACCGGCCCCCCTGCCTCTGCAGAGTTCTCTGAGCCAACAACGTGTGTGCCGGTAACAAAGGTCGCCCAGGGAAACCTCTGAGATGGAAATGACGTAAAACTATCGTTATATTTCTGATTCTAAGAACTCCAATCCATCACTTTATTCTGATTATTATGAAGATTTTTTGTTATTAGAAGCATGACTGAAGGTTTTGTTACAAATCAAGGGTAAAATGGCATGTTTTCTTCCACAAATAAGAGGCACGGTGAAGCAAATACAACAAAATTAGTAATTAGAAAGGATATTAATCATTATGATGGCAAAGTACATAAATGTTGCTCCTACAAACCTTCGGTGGAACTTTGATATCCTACGCGAGATATACGATATGCGCGGGAGATAAACCATATTTCAGCTTTCAAGATTAAAATTCAATTAGGTCAAATCTCGATATTTTTCGTTTTGTAGTTTTGCATTATAGGATACTCAAATTTAAATCGTCACGTATCAAATGTGTACAAATAAACAACCGCCTTACAAAGTTAATTGCGAGTACATTACCAACTGCCAGTCAATTTCGTCAAAAATAAGTCATTAAGCAAACAAAAACCACTAGTGTTACTACAAGCTTGCGTATGAAAATTAACAAAAATAATTTGTGGGTGTCATGGTAAATTAATTTTTAACTTCCGCTTATATGCTTCAAACCTTTATTAGCGATTGCTTCGTCTAGTGGTAATGTGAGTGTCAAGTCCGTGGAGACGTGAATGTATGACAATTGTGACTTAAGCTGAAAATTCCCCTGTGAAATTAGTCATTTAATTTTATCAGTCAATATAATTACTAGCTATTTCTAGTTACATAAATTAAATAACTGTAGAAAACGTACAACAGAAAATCTCAACATATACACTACTCGAAAAATGGAAACTATCTCCAGAATATTGCTTCATGTCATTCAGTACGTTTTCTCTAAGATCAGCAAAACGAAAGTTTACAAATTATGGATCAATATAATTAGTATTTACTATCAGTACCGAGTTAAACATGTTTCTGAAAATGTAATTGAACTGTTTTATTTTTTCCAAAATCTGAACGTGTTGTAGTGAACTATACAAGTAAATCTGACTATCCACCGTAATTTCAAATCGTTATGCATCACGTATTGTAATCACTAAATCTTGTTTGGAGGAACACATGTTTCAAAAGTTTGCTTGACATTGACTTTGTATGCACTCACCATTCTTGCTATTTACTCAGCCTTCTATCTTAAAGAACTTGTGATCTTCGCTTTGCGAACTGAAACCTAACACTCACACACGCTTGCTCGCTATAAACTATGAATCATCGAATGCTTTCGATATAGTGATTGCTATCAATAATCAAACTGTATAATGAACAAACGAAGGCGTGAACAACCAACGGCAGATTAGGGTTCATTCTATTAATCTGATGATATTATTAAAATTTAATGTTTATACTATAAAACCGGTTAATAATGTGATGCCATAACACATCTGACGTCTGTTACCTTTCATTTAAAGTAGAAATCACGAAATTTGGTTAAGTAGAAGACAAAAATTTCTTTTAATTGGAAACCCATAATGTTTTAATTTATTATTAATATTATTATATGAATTAAATAATACTGTGCGTTGTTAATACGTAACAAAAACTTCCCAATGATTGAGTTCCATTTTTCTAAAGTTACTGAAAAAGCTGAACAACTGGCCTACATGAAAAGGAACTACTAAAGCGGCCACTATGTTGAAACAAGCGAAAAATAAAAATTCTTACGCATACTTCGCTTGTAATTACTTTAAAGAACAATAATGACCAATTCAATGAAAATCGTTCAACTCCTGTCGTGACTCCGTAACAGATTCCCAGAACGTCGAAGTGATTTATGGTTGGTGCAGAAATTGATCGAATAAAGCAGAATGAAGTAGCTCAACTAGATTTAGCAATATTCTATAATCCATGAAACTCATTAAGGACTCGTAAAGCGTGGTTAATGCTCAGTAAAAAATTGCCAGCACATCGTGGGAGGTGAAAATGATTAGCAACCTCTCAGAAACTAGTGAAGATACAATAAAGTAATTACAAAATTGTATAAATGCAAATAGTTTCAAAGGATATCTGAACTTGTAAATATACCTCGTTCAAGAGTGCATTCAATAATTGATAGGTTTTATGTTCATGAAACAGTGAGTAATCATGCCTGAACAGAGAGATCAAAAGTATTCAATGAAGCAGTTAATTCTACAAATGAAGAATGGCCCCAAAATTAGTGTTGTGAAATTGGGAGAGGAATTAACAGAACGTAAGGTTGAAGTATCAGCTAGAACAGTGCTCAATATTTGTGAGGAAAATGTTTATCCTACCCGAAAAATGTTCTAAGTAAGTAAATCAAATTGTATAAGCGATTAAATCTTGCAGTGAGAACCAAAATAATGGATAGGATTTTAAAACTTGTTATATTTTCCCGATTTTCCCGAATTATATTTTCTCCCACGGGAGCCGCATCGTGTGGCGGAACCTCAGTGCAGAACTGGAACCTGAACATCTTCATTGATTGATTTAGTGATCCCGGGCGCGTCAACTACTATGGTCATTGTCCCGTAAGTGTAGTGCGTTTTTATTACTCGGAAAGTGGTGGTGGTCTTGACCCGCAGGATGGCGAAATCCGGCGCCGACCTACCTTCAACTAACGGGGTTTTCCCCAACCAGGTATCTCCCACATGCGGGGCACTGCCCCAGACGGAACACGTTCTAAGTCCCCGACCGGTCTCTCGACATGTGTGATAGTGTAGTGCATGTTAGTGTGTAAGGGGTGAGGGTAGGACAAGGAAGCGGAAAGAAAGATCGCACGTGGTCCGTGACACGTTTGTTTACTGATCCGGCATTCGCTTGGTGTTGATCGAAGAAACCAGAGAAAACTACCGATCAGAGTAGCCGGCCGCTAAAATTCTCCTCTAGATAGCAACTGAATTCGACACTAGCTGAAAAGCTAGTGCCAAAAAAATCCTGCCGCCGTCTGGACTCGAACCTAGGACCTCCCGGCGTTGCAGTGACATCAGTTGATGCACTGAGCTACCGCTCCCGGTCTCAACCTCTGGTACTTACAATGAAACATGGTGGTGGCTCCGTGGTAGTCTGGGGGTGTATGAATGTAATCGAGGAGAGATGGAACACAAAATGTGTTTTTACAATTTAAAGGAAATTAGTCTCGTTAATGCGCTGGAAGTTGGTCTTAGAAATAACTTTGCGTTTCTACTTGACTGTGACCCGAAACCACATTTTCAATAGTCGATTGTGGCTGCTCTACACCAAAAAACTAATTCACACACCTCCTCAATTCCTTGACATGAACCCGTGATCTGTTCTTGGAATTTAAAAAAAATGGAAAAACACAATGAGTCTAAAAGGAGGGTTTTAACTCATGGAGTACTGTTAAGGGGGAGTCAACTTGAAAAATCTGAAAATTTTGACATTTTTAGAATTTAGTTTAATTTAATTATTTGGAGTTTTCTGAACAATTTGATGTGTAAATTATAGCGTTGTCTATTATAGAACGCGTTTTTGTGTCTTTATTTCAATGTCTGCACCTGGCAAAATGGCTGCCGAGTTTGACATGCAAAGTTTAAAACAGGTACAACTTCGGAACTAATTCATCCAGAAGGCTGCAGTTTGGTTTACCTTATTTGGAACGTTTTATTTCAAAGGTTGGATGCACTTTATTTTATTGCTGTGATGTATTTGTTTGTTTTCGCGCGTTGAATTAAGTAGGTAATCGTATTTTTTTGTCGTTCTTATAAAGTGTCGAAATTTTGTGTGAAAAACTAGAAATACTAGAAGCAGCCGATTGTTCGCAAAACAAATTTAGGGGAAATAAACACACCAGGAAATCATTGAAATTTTAATGAAGATTTATGAAATAAAAATTCAGAGAATAGGTTAGACCCAGAGCAGAACGAGACACCTCAAAGTGTTTCTAAAAACCGAAATGGAGTTTCTGAAGCATAAAAGAGTATTAGTAATAAACTAGGGTGTGTTTTAATAGTTTAAGTATTTTCGAAGACATTATGTGTAGTTATTTGGAGGGTATAACTCAATAATAAAGTATACACTGGTAATTTTTCCTTTGGCTAACTGTAAAGCTTGTTTCTGAAAAAAACACTTTTTTTGACGAATGTTCCTTTCTCTTTGTATCTACTCAAGCAATGGTAACGAAATTTCTACAGAATGTTAAAATATAGGCAGTTAAAATACTACAGTAGATTTATCAATTTAACTGTAAACATCTCAAAGTTATACTAAGATGAAATCATTTTTTTGTATCAAATATTGAACATTTATTATTTTTCATAAAATTATTATTAAAAACACAAATGTTAAAAAGCTACTACAGTGTGTTTGGAAAATGTTATTTTGTTCTAATACCAAATTTCAAAATAGTATTTTGAACACTTCTTGAGAAAAAAGGCCATGGAGAAGGCTAATTTTGCATGGGCAACATAGGACTCGTTGACTCCTCATAAGGCCGCCGCGCCGGCGGACTCCGCTGCGTCGCCTGAGGACACGTGTGTCCTCCAGGAGACTCAGCGCACCTAGCTATTCTGGCAGATCTATTTCGCGAACGCGAGTAGCTGTAGTGACAGCAGCTCATGTTCCCCGTGGATGAAAGTTAAAAACAAATGTGAATCGAGGCCTGCTAATTGCTGCATGCGTGCCCGCCAATGTTGGCTGTGAATTGCCAATTACTTACATTGTTCGTATAATACTGTATGGCAGTCGGTCCCTGGGTAAAACCAATGCATCTCATGGGTGGCACTTGCGCTCTTCTAAGAGAATGAAGTATAAATGGGTCCGTGTGTATGACAGAGTTGAAGTTCATGTCGCGAAGACTGGAGGGAATAAGAAAAGTAAATGAAAACAGGAGCTATATTAAATGTAATATATTGTCAAACGTTTGTCAAAGTGTAAGATTTTGTGCAATCCAAATGGGGGTACTTTCTTTTGCTTCAAAGTACCAAGGAGTTTATAATATTTTCACCTTATGTAGTTTAAGGGAATGAAAATGAGGTTTTCTGCAGTCTTCATTCTGTTATCTGCATATTCCCCTAACACCTCGTTTATATTCTAAAGACATTTTATCAAATTTTCTCACTGCTGTTTCCTAGTCTACACGCCTTGTGTCACATTTTGTTATACTTTTAGATGTTACATTTGTTGTTTTTCTTTCAAATATTATACACATTTATTACATTCCTTGTTTCGTACTAACAGACATTTATCTTCTAAGGTTGAAAGTGTTCGATCACTTCTTGCATTAACTGTACATTACCTCGCTTCACTCGTTAAATAAAGTGTAATATTCAAATAATACGAGGATTGTGATGATGAAGATAAATATGATGAAAATGATTGTTGTGGCTAAAGCATATTTTTTTACACATTTTTCTATTTTTTTCTTTCTTTTTCAATTTTTCATCAGTAGAGAAAATTGACGCGACCTGACGGGATGTAATTTCTACAGAAAAATTGAGCCTGTTTCATTTTTTGTATAGGTATCAACAAAGTTTGACTACCGCGTTTCTGGCATCACTTTCTGAAACTTTCTCCTATATGCTATGACTACGGTGCGATTTTCTCCTTCTGTGCAGTTTTGAGAAGATACTATAAATGTGTTGAATTGTAATGTGAAGTGATTCTTTTGGCAAGAAATAAAACGTGAATTGTGATCAAATGTCTCGTTCCGTTCTCAGTCCCAAAATAATCTAAATTAATTTTTCATAGAAGTGATGTTCTACTGTTTGGTCTTCAGCACTTTTTGGAGCGTGCGTGTGGAATTCAAGTTTTCATCACGTTTACTTATACAAAGCGAAATGATAGTTAAAAAGCTAGATCTCGTTCATCCGATCGATATCCATTCGATCGGATCGTCTATTCGATACTGGAACTGTACTGCGTAGACGCGAACGTCTCTTCTCCTACAATTTTCTGTGGAAAAAAATGATGAAAAATGTCATTGTAAAACGGGCTTAAGATAATGCTTTCTCGTTGCGTTCGTGACACTGCGTGCGCTGCTATCACCTTTTCCGCGCCACCGCCACCGCCACCTCCACCGCCACCACCGCCGCCGCCGCCGCCGCCACCGCCACCGCCACCGCCACCGCCACCGCCGCCACCACCGCCGCTGCCGCCGCCACTGCCGCCGCCGCTGCCGCCGCCGCCGCCGCAACCGCCACCACCACCACCACCGCCGCCGCCGCCGCCGCCACTGCCGCCGCGGCTGGCTGCTATTTAGCGCAGCCTCGTGGCGCGGGGCGCCGATGGTTGGCGTGGCGTGGCGTGGCGTGGCGTGGCGGCGCGTGCTGTGCGGGTCAGGAGGCGCCGCGCCGCCGTGGGCGCAAGGTCAAGTTCCGCGACGTCCTCCATAGGCCACGCGCCGCTGCTGAATATGCAGCATCGCGACTGCGCCACGGCGCCTCCGCACGCAACCGCTCGCCACTGACCCCTTAGGCTCCTAGAATTTCATTTCGAGCGCACGTTTTATTCCGGCAGCAGATTGCAATTACAATGTACGTCCATTGGGACATGAGGTTGGGGTCGTCGCATCGCCGTATTGAGATACATCGATTAAGTATTACATTAATGGATATGTGTACGCTGAAGAATCATTTTGCGTCCGTAGAACAGAGGTAGGAATAGTCACTCAGAAATAATGGAGATTTACCTACACTGCTTCATTAAAATTTAGAATTAGTTATTCTCTATTATTATTATTATTATTATTATTATTATTATTATTATTATTATTATTATTATTATTATTATTATTATTATGACTGTTATTGTTATTATTAATCTGAATTAGTTAAGTAAGAATATAAAAATATATTTCATTGTAAATTATGTAAATTCACGTGGTGTGCCACTGGTGTCCGAAAGAGCTTCTAGCCAAAATTATAAATTATCTAACTATGTATTATCATAATCCTAGATAGTGCAAACAGTTGTTGATGTAAATATTTGCATGAATGAAATTTTCAAAATGGACTTCTGGAACTGGCATTAGGTACTAATCAGTAAACAATGTTACCGGTGAAACTGTAATTCTCTAGTGGTTTTGAATATTTTGGTCAGCATGAGCATAAATACAAACAATGGTACTTATAGATGAATGGTGTGCTTCAGTTTTCATGAGAAATCCAATAAATATCGCTCCAGTTAATTAAATGGCTCGCACAAATAAACTGAAATTTCATCGCAAAACCCAACTGCATTATAATACGTACGTGCGTGTATATTTTTAATAACACGTAGCTACACAGTGCTGCGACGTTCCCTGAGATTAATTAATCAATATTGCGTAGTATGCGCCACTACGGCTGGGACGATGACGCCAATAATTTCGTCTCTGCTCGGCGCGGAGGGCCCTCGTCACGGCGAGGGCGCGTGCGGGCCCGCGCTCTGCATTCCACTCCCTTGCCGCGCCACGCGCACTGCAGGCGCAGATGCACATCGCCAAGAGAACATCGATGTTTATAAACATAGATGTTTAAGAAGAATAGAGAATTCTGACTCATGTTTAGCGGTAGCTTGTTTATATTGCAACAATATCTAGTTCTCATGGTTTTAAGTTTTTGAAGGGTTGTTTAGAGAAATTTAATGAAATGTCTTGTTGACTAATCTACTTCGTCAGGAACAATGTACACATTTTGCATTTTGAAAGGAAGTTCCATAGTAGAAGAATGTATTGAGAAATGTCCATGACGATTTCAGCACCATCTTTACTTATGCTTCGACATCTTGACGTTCATTTAAATAATAGACTTTTTAAAATAAACTGACATTTCGCAATTAGACTAACCTTCGAATAACTCTGAAATGTTTATAGTACATAAATAGCGCGTGATACAGAACTATTAAAGAATAAAATAATGTTCCGTTTTTGTACTGGAAACGATTTTTTAAGGTATATTGAACACAACACGAGTTCGAAACACCTCATTCTTTAGCTGTAGCTGTAGCTGTAGCCGTAGAATTTTATCAATGTTGTGTACAATTATTGTGGTGTCGAGATCAGAAGCAACAATGTTCACAACATTTTAAAATATATTCAATTAGTTACATGAAAATAGTTTTCTTATTTAAATGAAGAGAAATTTATCTAATACCATGCATTAACTATAAAATGATGAATATTTGCCTGAGCATATGCAAGGTTTCATCTTAAGTGACATGTAAACTACTAATTAGTGTATCAGATGCTTTTTCCTGTATGATTTACAAACATATCATTCATCACATTCATAACATCGTTCGAGAACCTATAAATTAAACCACACGATAAATAAATACCGAAAATTGAAGTTACAGCTGGACAAACGTTTGCAGTAATTATAGAGAGCTATTTGCGATCATGCAAATATGTATAAACAGACACCAATAGGATATTCTTCTCTCTTACTTGAGGAACAGTGTTCAAGGGATAAAACTTAATAGCACATCTACCACTATTATGAAATTCTCAAAAGTTCGCACATCAGTATCTCTTGACAGAGTTATCCCAGTAGTTACGTATGATGTTGTTTATTAAGTGTAAAGTGAAGATGTTTGGGCAAATTTAAACATACATTTAACGCACGGGTCACAAATGTTTAACTCAAGGAATGTTATTTGCATCGAACCCGTTGTTTCTTACCTCTATTTTAACTTCGTTAGTTAATTTGTAAGAAATATATTTATATTTTGTTTATTATCAAGTTAAGATTAGGCGTTGATTAGACATATGAATATTGACGTTATTTCATGATTTTCATGCTTTCTTATACAAGTGTGATTAGTATTTTCCGTCGTTTCGTATCGGTATCAGAAAAAGTTTTTGTAATTATAGTATCACATTATTTTAGGGGCACTTTCCGCATCTTGTGGTTGTGCCCATAAACAATTGCAATGTGCATGTAGAAAGAAATTGTACAGGAAAATGCTATTTCATTCAACTGCTCTTAGAATTAAGCACGATGTAGGGATTACACTTCACTTTTTATTCTTAGCAAATTTTTTCTTTGGATTGTTTGTGGACAAAATTGTTATTAAGAAATGTGAAAAAAAGAGAGAAAAGTCATACAGATGGGTAGAAGAATGGTTTCAATAGTGCAACGTAATAACTCAGTTACTCATCCGAATTCTTTCTAATGCCTTCGAAAAATGGTCTTACATTGAACGTAAAAACTTCTGCTCCATTTCTCTAGCAATACATTCGAAAACTTTTCTTCTTTAATATGGCTACTGAGCTAACCTAACCCTCTTCAAGTTTGAAATGTCTCTTTCTTAGCTTGCGGTCATATCTCGGTGACGTTCAGTTCAGCTAGACTGCAGCAAGGGGACGAAGGAAGCAGTTCTAGTTGGCAAACATTACTCTAGGAAAGAGTCCGTAACGACCGGAGCAAACAGTGCGACCATCGATCATTGAAAACGAATCTCACCCAAAGGGATGAAGCAGCGGTACGAGCGCTCCACGATCTGTGCGCCCATGGACCCGGCGTCCGGACACGGACAAAGGGCCCAGGGAATGGGGAGGCCAAATGACCGACATTCCTCCCGCGACTTCCTTCGGCGGGCGGTCGGAGAGAGCGACTGCGGCGGTGGCGGCGGCGCCAAGGCCGCGTCGCAGAGGCTGACCCCGCGTGACCCCGGCGCCGCCCGCCCCGCCCCGCCTCCCGCCCCCCGCCCCTGCCGCAGTGCCCCGCCCCCTGCCGCCGCCGATCGAAGAGCTGGCGCCGAGCGCGGCCCCGCCCCGCCCCGCCCCGCGCGCGAGCCGGCCTTCCCCGCGCCGCCTCCCTCCCTGCACAGGGCGCTCGTCTAGGCAGCCTCCATAGACATCCCCTCCCCAGGAGCCACTTCTAGGGTTTACTTAAAAAACATGTGTGCACTATACTTTTGTGAGTGTATCATTCAATATTTCAATTTCTTAATAATGTTAGGCAATATTTGGTCTTTTATTTGAAAGACAGAAAGTTATTTAGGATAACGTTTTTACATAAAAATTACAATATGATAGTAATATATTATATGTGATACATAAAAGCAATAGCAACGTTTCGTAAAATAATTATTTCTATCTTCAGGCTTAAATGACAAAACAAATAAATATAATATTTCAATCAATGGTCAGATTTAAACAGAAGAATTACATTTGTACATAAGTCACTATACCAAACGCCCCTTGATAAAACCTTTTAAAGATCTCCGTATGGTATCATAGGGAGGTTGACAGGGACATTACAAAATTAAGATGGAAAGAAATTAAAATTAACAGTTACTAAGAGAAATATGTTAATGCGTTCCATATAATATATTGTAATTTCTATGTAAATAGTTACCCTAAACAATTTTCTATGTTTAAAATAAATCACCAAAAACAATGTGACAGAGTTGAAAAATCTAGACAGAAAAGTAAATAATAGTTTTAATTTAATTTTTTAATTTTACTAATCAGCAAATTTCTCTTTATCCTCCCCCTGTTCAACAGGCCTTTTCGCTGCTTTGCAGCTCATTTAGATCTGTTAGAATTGATCGCCTATTTATTTCCTCTATAAGTAGCAAATACCCGCTTAATATTTTTGTTCTTTACCACTATCTACATTTCGCAATTTACTGCAAGAATCAATGGCAATTAGTATCTGTCAGCCATAGCAGACACAGGAAATACTTTACTCCTTTGTTAAATATCGGATATGCAATTTTTGAAGCGAAAGCTCTTTAAATCACTCCTTACAGCTATCTCGTAATTTCTTTCTCAGGAAATATGATTTTATAAGATGAATTTATACAAAAATGTGACCGGCCGTAGAATGTTTGTTCGTACCGAAAATATATTGAATTCGAAAGTTTTAGAAGCATTATTTTAATTTCCTCGTCACACATTTTTTTTCAATATTATCGAAAATATAACCTTCAACTACTATTGAAAATATGCTTGTATGCGAAGGCAGAAAAGATTTGCTCTCGTATGGTGGCTTTTCCACGATAAAAATCTTATCTTCTTACATGTACCCTCTGCGCTTTCCAATCGGAACCTCTCGGTTCGGTATTTCTTCACTGCGCCAACAGCGGTGTTCTCGGGCTCCATTTCATCTGCGCCCCCTATCTCCCGCTGCGCCGTGCCTGCTCTCCCGAGGCGGCACCGTGCCACCCGCCGACGTAAGCAACCCATTCCCTCCATCGCCCTCCCCATGAGTCCTCCCCCAGAACATCTCCACTGCACTGTCCCAAGCGGCCGCTGCTCCCCCCCCCCACCACCCGCGCCGCCCCCGCCCCTCCACCAAGCCAATTCCGTCTGCCGCTCCATCCCCGCACCGGCTGAGGTGGCTCAGGGCACCAACTGATATCACTGCAGTCCCGTCGGTGGCAGGGTTTTCGACTCTTAACTAGATAGCTAGGCCGAACTAGAGGAGGATTCTAGTGGCAGGCTGCTCTGTTCGGTAGTTTTTCACGGTTTCGCCTCGAGACGAATGCCGCAGCAGTACCCTAACAATTGGGCCACGGACCGCGCGTGATCTTTCTTTCCTCTTCCGTGTCATATCCTCACCCCTCACCTTTACTTACACTTACATGCAATACACTTCCACCCATGTCGGCAGATCGGTCGGAATCTTAGAGCTGATGTGAAGTACTTGCATGCTAAAAATCTCTCAAGCCGACGTGTAGGTCGGCGCCGGATCTCAGTATCTAACGGGGGAAGAAACTGACTCCACTCGTGTTAAAAACTATACACTGTACTTATGAGACTAATGACCACAAGAGTTGACGCGCCCGGAAACACGAAATAATTAATCAATCGATCACCCGATCCACCCCAGCTCTATCTCCGGCGCTCGCCTCCACTGCGCACCCCACCACAGCGTATGCCCCCGCCACTCGTCCATTATGCCCTCTTCCTCCTCTCCGTCTGCGCCCTCACTCCTCCACTTCGCGCAGCCGCCGTCCAGGCCGGACAGGAAGAGCGCAACGAAAGCAAAGAAAAGGAACGAGCGAACAAAAACAGCTGTCGAAAATTTGAGATGTTTTTCACGTTGGAAATGACGCCGTTATAACAGGGCTGTTGTTTCACGCCCCAAAAGCTATCTTCTTCAATTATCCGTAGAAACACATTCGTGTTTTCAGTTGGCTAGCGTGGATGGCAGTGTTCTTGGAGTCCCTTGCGGCACGTTCAGTAAAGCTCGTATTACAAATTCCCCAAGGCAGTTCTCAAAGGCTTGTTTGGGTTTGGGGTTTGATGCTTGCTTTACGGTACATCTCGTGGGAATGGGTTACCTGGGGGGTCTTCTCTGATGGAAGCAACGTTTTTGCTTCAAGTTTCTTTTTTTCTTCTACAAGTTTCCATCAATTTAATGCTTGCATGTTTTTAAGTTTTTAATAGTGACATTGGAAGAAATTATATTTAATGTAGTACATACCTGAACTAAGACAGTCTTCAAATATTTACTCTCACTCTGTTCTTTTAATCAGTACTTTACTTTTAAAATATCTGTATATTTCACAAGTAATTTACAAACCTCCTTCTAACTAAAAGAATTCACGTCTTCAAACACAATCAGAATTTTTTTCTCTCATTTTCCATGACGTATGCTGTGACCGTCTTATCCTAATGTTAACTACAAAACAATTTTGACATTTAAATTCAACACCATTAAAATCAGTGTTATTTTTCATTTCTTAAAATCTATTTTGTTGGAAATCTCAGACTTTGTCGTGCCGACAACTTGACTTAAAAAAAGCTTATTTATTGTACAAATAACTCACTTTGTACATAAAATCGACCCATAACAAAAATATTTATAATCAATAAATTTAGTGGAAAACTTTTGTGATATAAATTCTTATATAGTGAATTAATACATGTATAGTTTAATGTTTTAATCTCAAATCATGACATCATGCAAATCCTCTGATTAACACCCTACAACGAACTAGGCAAACTACAGTCCTCACTGTACCATCCTCACGTTCCCACCAAAGCTTTAGTCTTTCCCCCGGAGGGCGCACATTCAATACCAGTATTCCGTTTTGCGACTTCAAAACAGCGGCAACGCGGCCGTCGCAAACGCGTGATTAAATACCAGTTAAATTTATCCACTGTGCAATTACAGCCGTCACATTTCACCGTGAAGCGGCGCTGCGGATAACAGATCTAAAATTTCCTTTGGCGGGCGCCAGCAGCCGCCCCGGGCGAGCTCTCGCCCGCGGCGAACTGCGATTCCCACCCCGGCCCTCCTCCCCGCCCCCGCCCCCGCCCCTCCCCCACCCCCGCCCCCACCCCGCCGCACCGCAGATGTGAAATTGGATATCGGCGCGCCGATAAATAATAATATAAAACTCCGCTGGCAGAGAGTATCGTTTCGTGCCCGGAACGACCGAGGTCATGCTCTATCTCGCGCCATTACGCTTACTACGGTGTACTCGACTCCAGGTACATCGATACATGTTGCAGCCAAAGAGTGTGCTCCAGAACGGAGTGACGGGGTGTTTTTATGTCACACGCTTGCTTTTCATACCCTGGAAATGCAGAAAGATAAAATACACGTAAATTCTTATTGCGATTTCCCTCTTCTTTTTCTTCTCTTTCAATATAATTATGGAAATCGTTGTCCACATAATGTTACATACGTGAAGGAAATGTATGAAACAACTCCGCACCGAGTCACATCAAATTACTACAAACTGTTCAAGGCTGGACTACCGAGACAAATGAAACTGAGATCACTTGAACAACATTGTTCGATCTATTAAATGGATCTAATATCATCTTTTCATTTATTAGTACACAATGAGTAAATTACAGCAAATTTATCGAAAAAAATAGAATTAAAAAATGTCCAGATATTGAATAACTTCATAGAAAGAAACATGAAAATATTGGAAGTATTTATAACATTAAGTGTGTATAAAATGGTACGTCTAAATACAATTTTTCCCGCATTACCCGTATATAACTTAACTATAACTCATAACTCACATATAAGTCTTATAAAAGATTGGTTATATTTTCTACTGTAAAATATATGCCTTTAATCAGGCAACTCTGTGGAGACATGACGAACTCGGGTATAAGCGCGACGTGAAGCCAGGCACCCGGGGCCTCTGTAAAGTGGCCTCTCCAGCGGGTGGGTGGTCCGTGGGGGCGGGGGCGCGGCCACCCGCGTGCCCAGCTGCGCGCCGCCGTCGCCGCCGCCGCCACCGCCGCTCCCGCCCCGCCCCGCCCCTCCCCGCCCCGCCCCGCCCCGCCGCGCAGCGCCGCGCCGGTGCATGTTTGATGCTGGGGATTCCCCGAGGCGTTCGCTCTGACGTCAGCGCCCTCGCGCACGCGCACGCGCACGCGCGCTGCGACCAACCTCTGGCGGCGGCGCCGCGCACGCCGCTCAGTTTATTCGCATATGAGATTTTTACGATTTCCTTGCTAATTGCGTTGTGGACTGGAAGCTCTTTGTGTCTGTGGGATGGTTGGGGCTCAGTTTGGCGCAAGCGCAACGAATAACAAGAGGGCGTATTACCAACTTATTCAAATTACAAAGGCGTATTAAACAAGAGGGACGTTTCGTTGTTTTTATACATTGTTCTCTGCGTTTTGTAGTATGCTTCTTTGTGTGGCTAAAAGCTATTCTCTTTGCCCTTCTGTAAGTGGCTACATTCTGTACACAAATTTTTACACTTCTCTTAACAACTACAAAAGGAAAAACAATTTTGAATTGTCCATTAATTGATTGAAAAATGTTAATATTAAAAACAAATTAGTTTGAATATGTACTGTATTTAACCCGCTATAATTTTTGTAATTTAGCATTCATTATTTCTGTCTGAATTAAAACTTTCCATTCATTTTTTGTATTTTTTGTCAAATAATGTGTATTTAAAGTTGTAGACATTTATATTAAGCAACACTGATGGTAAGAAAATTTATTTTCACTCATATATTATAAATGAGTATATATATATATATATAATATACTCACACAAATTCAGAAAGTCCCTGTAATTACCTATTTCCTTCTTGAGTCATTCGACAAAGAGTAATACCTGATTAGGTAGAGCATTTTCTGAGGAGAGGAAAGATATAAAAGATACTTAAAATGACTTGACGGACGATTTATAAACGTTTCTGAGAAAGTAGGACTGGGAAACGCAAATTTGTTCCAAATCTTATCTAAAGCTACCATGTCGTAAATGAAAATACGAGTTCTCACCACAAATGCTGTGTCATCACATTTTACTACGCAATATTTTATCTGTCTTATTAGTATTCCGAAATACTAAAGATCATAATTTTTCTAATCGTTTAGTCCTGTCAACAAAACTATCATTGCCACTTTAATTTATGATTCATATTTGAAACTTCCCTTCGCCTTTTGAATATAGTATCTATCCGACTATCATAAAGAAATTAACATAAGAAACATATTTTTAAAGACAAGTTTTAGAAATAAAATAACTTTTGCTTTTTCTCATTTACTGCAAATCTATTATTGACTCTCGAAATAAATTAATTAATCAAATTATTCGTATTAACCAAACAAATCCTCTACGGTCATTTCATAATACTTCCAACAGCCACATTGCGTTGTGTTTTCAATTATTTCACTGGTGTGAAACACATGTAAATTAATATAAGGACATTTTAAGAAAAGTATTGTTTCACATATTTTCAATATTATATTCTTGAGTATGTAACCATAAGAACCGAATATTTATGGTTGACTGATAATTCATTAAAACATCCCGTACCCGACGTATGTTGTGCAGTTACTCGCTTCACCACCGAATGAGCCAGACGCAAAGCAACGCCCCGTCGTTGTGGGCGACAACGGTCTGAGAGTGCCGTCAGAGCGCACGGCTTTCCGTTTCTTGCGCAGCCTTATCCGCGGCCCTCCGCCGGCTCTCCGTCTAATACCGGCAATTTCCGGTGCCCCTCAATCCTCCTCCTCCTCCTCCTAACCATCTTCCTGCGGCCTGCTCGCGTCGTCCCCCTCCCCCTCTGCGCCCCCCCCCCAGGACGAAATTTACGCGCCGACGTAATGGGGGCGCCGCGTCGCCGCCGACCGCCTTGTGCGCGGTCCGCGCTTCGAGCCCCGCTCCGCGACGGAGGCCGGAAATTTATTTGCTTCCAGGGGGTGAGTTGGGTTGCGTTGGATTTTGCCCGCGAGAAAAATCAATTGGGTTTTATTTCAGAAAAGCCGCGGTTTCTGTACATCCGGATATGATTAGGTTTATATATCGCGCTCCGATTAATGTTTTCGTTTTGGGACGGTTAGCCTTTTTTATGTCAACGTGTTCTTTTTTTGTCGTGTGTAAGATATATTTGCTAAGAGACGCTTCTGCTGAGATTTCGGTATTCTACAGATATTTAAAAAAATTTCGCGTTCATAGTCGTTAATCTAGATTTCTACTTTCTCACATTTTTTGTGCTTAAGAGAGATATTTTTGAAATAAAGATTTTTATATACCGTTAACGATGTATAAAGGTAGAAGCGATTCGTCACGTAAGTGCGTCAAGGTATACGCGTATGTGTTCAATACTTATTCAATGTTGTTATTTATTGCTATGAATTTTGTGGTTTCTTTAAATTAAGCGTTGAATCTGAGAAATTATAAATCATTGCAAAAATACAGTAATCAAGCGAGACTGATCTGATGAACACAAAAAATCAGCAAATAAAAAATACTGGTGTTTACAAAACGATAGCTTATTTTCGTGAGGCAAATGATTCACTATAGTTATTTTATTAAAAATGCTTAAAATGATGTGTCATAATGTAAAAAAAGTTATATTATTAAAACTATGCTTCGTATTTATGATTTACTGTGTCAGCCTCTTATATTGTGTATATTGAAAGAACTAATTTCCATATACCTAGGTATTCGTATAATTCGCTTCAGGAATATTTATTTAAAGAAAGCTTGCTAAAACAGTTTGTCCCAAACATGAAAATTCTTTTATGAATTAAAAGGCTTTACACCGGATTTGTTTTTCGGAAATTGCCAGCAAGCAATTTAAATACGTCATAGGAATTATACTGCATCATTTTTTTCTAAATTTAAAATTCTTAAGTTTTGTTCTCATTTATTATGGTAAAAATATTTTTTTGTTAGAAAGTCGGAGAGAGAGAGAGAGAGAGAGAGAGAGAGAGAGAGAGAGAGAGAGAGAGACGGATAGAAAGAGACGGTGAGAGAAACGGAGAGACAGAGAGAAAGGGAGAGGGAAGGAGAAAGAGGGAGTTGAAGGGCAGAACGTCTGCCGGGTTCCGCTAGTTAATTATATTTCAACGGCTAAGAAAATTAAATATTCTCATGAATCATAAATGATTCTTCCATTTGCAGACTTTTATTTTTAGTACTCTATTCAGAAAAAAATGATCTTTTCTTCTAATCGACTACTATATTTACTTCATGATAGGCGAAATGGTGTAATATATAATAATTAATTGTAAAAAACTAAAGCTTTTCTAATCGTTACAAAATACTATTCCAGTTTATAAATATTTCTAACATTTTTAACAATCTAAAATACTAAAACATTTAACATAACCCTAAAATGCTGAATCATTTAATTTATTTATCGTTATTCATCAATGTAATAATGATGTTCTCAATAGCAATACAGTAAAGCAATAGCCAGCAACCAAGCCATGTTCAAGCATTTTTTAGGTAGGCAACGTGAAACTCGTGTTAATAGGAACATTCATACGAGCACTGGCTGCGACTTGTTATCATAATGGTAACAGTTCGTTGAACAGTTATGGACTTCGGACACTAATTCTGTCCGTGAGCTCGCCCGGGGCGGTCGCGGGCGCGAGCACGAGCTATCGGTGCGTTAACGGCCGATTCGCGCAGCGCTCGTCCCAGGGCAGCAATTCAGCCAGCCTTTCCCTCCCACACCCCGCCCTCTCCCACCTGTCGTCTCCGCGGGCTAAACCTGGGGAGGGGACGCGGGGATCAGCGCGACAGCTTCATGCGGCACACTATTTTGAGAATGCGGCTACTCTTCTCAGAACGGTCAAAAGGTGTCTTAAAACGTCAACGTTGGTTGCGTTGACGTTGGCAAAGCGTCTTCTACTGTGTACAAGTAGTATGCGATTTAATAGTACATTATGAAACGATGATGTAATGATGGGTATAAATTCACGTGTGTGATATTACGATACGAGCGAGTACGGTAAACTTCACACGAGTGTATTAATACCCATTACATCGAGTTTCATACAGTACTTTTTCTACGACTTTTATAAGTTAAACTTTTACATTGAATCGTTTAGTGGCAGTTGACTTGCACGATTCACCCAAGGCCACCTAGCGAACAGCTACCCTCGCATACTGCCACAAGTGGCTGTCATTACCACTCCGCCTGCGAGGGAGTAGTGCGCTAGTAAAATACGATCAAAGTGAAATTACGATCCAATTTATTTTGAATAATATTACACGAAAAAATTACTACTAATTAAATAAATTAAAACTGGCAAGTAAAATATAATATCACATGCAATTTTAATATACACAATCGAACGAAACATTTACTAGAACTATTCTCACTGATTAATGAAGTATCAATACTTCGTTTGTAAGCTTCTCTATGATTGGTTAAGAATCTGTATTATAATGAAATCTGTATTGTAATGAGTATCATTATGCAACAGGTTCTATCCTTTAAAAGACAGAGTTATACAATGGGAGTAGAAAAAAAATAATTTCTTTATCACTCAGTGACTCAGCAATCTCTTTGTTAAAATCTATTTGTGATCAACGGAGGCTCTGTCGGCTAAAATAACTACAATCGCTACAATAACAGTCGCCTGCCTCTCTACCAATAACTGACTCTGTCACCATTGCGGCCAGTCCTCACCATCCCCTCATTGCTACATGCAAAATCCCTCACTGCCTTCCGCATGTTGCCTTGTATGTCTCCACTTTTAAAAATAATCAAAAATGAGTTTGTCAATTACAAGGAAAGGAATCTCTCAAGCTAATACAAGAAATCTTTATTTTTGCAAGAATGTATTAAAATAATTTTATCTACGAGACAGAACGTGTTTGTGATCTTGGGTGCATAAAACTGTTTAATCCCAAAGTGTATACAGTATTTTATTTTTCACCCATTTGTAGTAGTTTTATTAATATAGTTTGGAAACAATGAATAAAGATACTTCACGTTGATACAAATATTGCTTCTTGGTAGATTGCAAAATATCATAATTGCAAGAAGAAAGTAGTTATTCCGTGAAGCTGCGTCAACTTGCGGAACATCCAACAATGTATTTAGTATTTATTTAGTCAAAAATAGTAAAAACTGTATATAACGTATGGGCGAGAAGATCATCTGCGCACGCTTTTTTGAGATCCAAAATCCCTTCACAACATTTTAACTATAAATACTTGAAATATTAAATTTAAATAATAATAATAATATAATAAATTAAAAAATCCAGAGACTAGCAAAATTTGAAAAATCAGACATTTTTGTTCGCAAATTATGGAAAACTTATTTTCAACTTTAAACGAACTGCAGATTTGATTTTTCAGCATTGCTAACAAAATAGTAACTCAACTTCAGCTATACTACCACTACAAGCAAAAGGAAAGGTCAACAAAACGTGCACATAGTGAAACTAAATTTATGTCCAGAAGAAAATCAATGGACCATCTCAGAATTTGCTCAAAGAATCAGGGAAATTGGACAAAAACCTGATCGAAATGGTGGTCATTGACCCGGAAACTGAAGTATATTACTCGTTACAGGCATGTTAAGTCTTTTTTTACTATACAATACAATGTGAACTAGTTCATTATATTATATCATTGTTTTGTTAAAATAAACATTTTTCTTCTTGATGATCACTATAGTCTCTAATTGTGTAGAAACAGTTATGAATCAGGAAATATTTTTCTTCTAACTTAAAATTGTGTACCGACTATTTATTTAATGTCATCTAGCAATGCATTGTAAAGTAACGTACATGTAATGTATGTGGATTTCTTGTAGCGAGATGTTAATACTAACACTTGATGAACATGATTCTACGCCGTGTGTTGTATTTATAAGTATCAGAATTACATGAAAATAAGTCCCCACCGTTAAGTAAGTCAGTTTTGACAAATACTACAGATTCGTCCCGCTCTATTACTGTCCTATATTATAGTGCCACTGTCATTTATTATAATCAGCCAAGATAAATGATGTCTTTGCATGTAAAGTGTGGTGACTAACAATTCGTATTTCGTAGCAAAATGCAGTTGTTGCTGTTGTTTATCGTAAATGAGCGGCAAATGTCATATATTGAGTCGGTTCTTGAATAAAATTGGAATACAAAGATACTTCCATCTCTTCATTAATGCCAAGAATTTCGATTTTGCCAAAACATCAAATCATTTGTAAACCTAAATATCTCAAAGATACGATTTTTATGTAACCATATTATTATTTAATTTTGAAACACGTTCTTATACATTAAAACCCATAGAGATATTAAGTTCTTTGAAATCCCAAAAGATGCCATAAAAGATGGCTCATGGGGGCGAAAAATTCATCTAATAATAAAATTACTAGTAATGGTATTTTTTATGAAAAATACAAAATATCCAATTTTCAAAAATTTAAATATTTGGTTATTTTTATTCATATTTTGTAGAGAATGCTACTGAATGCAAGGATACATCGGAAGTGAATAAGAAGATTTTTTAAGAGTGTTAATCATTATTGGGGGAAGAAGTTTGCTTTTTCGTTTCGAATGCACATTACATACAAAGTATTTTACTTGTGCCTAAATTGGATTTTCTGAATAAAGTTCCCAAAAGTTTATTTCGTACGGTCAGATGATTCTTACTGTATACTCTCTTCTTCTCTGTTATTGTGTATCAGATTTATAGATTGTATTTTTGTTATTACAGTCCGTCCATATCTCCATTTGGACATATTGATATCTTCTTTGTTGCTCATAGTTATGTTATTGTTTATTATAACTATTACAGATCCACTTATGAATTGGGTAAATGCAGCACAAACACAAGAGGTGGAAATTTTTCAGTTTTATTTGCCATTTTATTAATATATCAAAATATTTTCTTTTCTGGTTCTATATTAATATAGAGATACACTACTTAAACGGATTTCCCTTTGCATTGAATAATAATTATTTTAAATCCCGGACGTCTACTAACACTCACTGAAACTGTTGAAAAATAATAATTTAAATTGAATGACTCTGATCGAAAATTAGAACAATGTATTTGTAAGAAATGTACACGTTTACAGAAAAAATGTTATTATTTTGTTGTATTTGGAGGACTTTACTTAAAATTCAAGTTAGCAGTATTTTATTGCAAATCACATTCCTTTCCGTAATGAAATAAATGCAAGTTTGTGATGCGTTTGGAAATAAATTAATGGTCTTCATGAAAATTGTCTCTTTGGTTGCAGGTGAGTGTGAAAAACAGTCGGGCTGAGTCGGTGAAAGGTATGATGCATGGTAGCAATTATAAATATATCAAACTGAATTGTTTGTATTCTACCGGTTGTTTTACGCCAGTACGTGATTTGTTGTAGGATGTTTTTCTCAATGAAGACAAAAAGATTCAAATCAGTCGAAAATGTTAAACATTTCCCAACATATTTTATTTTCTTTTTAGCAATTGAATTTTAGTACATGAAGTGACATTTAAGTAGTATTTTAAATTCCACATCTCCCGCGTTTTATAGAATTGTGATTTAACTTTTTTTAATGTTTCATTTATATGGCGTATACCAAAAGTAAAAAAGTGAAAAATGTTAAACTTAGGTGTTGTACGTACCAATCTACATCTCATCCACTCCACATTACGCATCCTTATCTGGCATTTGCGATTCAATGTATAATTAACAAAATATTCTACATATTTCAAAATCCAGTCACACTGGACAGAGAAATATTTTGTTTCTCTTTGTACTTTATTATTGAGAAACAACTACTATGTAATCAGTTTCTTTTTGAAAATGAGTTTTGTTTTTAAATTAGTCTAATTTTTACTTCTCGAGCTGAAAAGTTTAGTACAAGATTCTATATAAACCGCGATGTCAGATTATGATTTGAGAAAATTAAAATGTGGTTCTCATCATTTCGGTTAATGTGCCACGAATCACATTATAGTGGTATATGCATCTAAATGGGATGAAAATTCGATGGCAATCAGAGCTCGAATGTACGACCTATCGCCGAACAAACTTTCAGTTGTATTTTTGCAATTAATGAGTATCTCAGTTCATTATCTGCATCTTCACTTATCTTAAGATTGACCTTCTAATTTATAATTTTTAATAGTTTGTGAGACCTTCAACTACTAAGAACAATGAAGCAACTTTAATAGAATCTGAAAGAGCATTTAAGATTTGCAATGTTTACTATTAAAACTTTCTAAAGAGATCCCCAATTTCGAGAAATAATGATGTTAAAAACCTCGCCTCACATCGTTTTAAACTGTTCAACAGGCTTAGGTAACTCAGGGCATCAGTTGATGTCATTGCAGTGCCTCTGAGCGGGAGATACGTGAGTTCGAGTCCTGGTAAGATTTCCTACACTAGCTAAATAGCTAGGTCAAATTCTACCGATGTCTGGAGGAGAATTTTAGCGATCGGCTGCTCTGATCGGTAGTTTTCCGTAGTTTCTCCGATCACCCGGCACCTGCCGGAGCAGTACCCTCACAAATGGGCCATGGACCGCGCGCGATCTTTCCTTCCTCGTCCTTGCCATATCCTCACCCCTGCCCACTTACACTCACAAGTATTACTCTGACACACATATCGGGATCTTAGAGTTTGTCTCGGTTGAGTCAGTACCCCGCTAATTGGAGAAAACTCGTTTAGGTAAACACCGCCAGCCGACATGTAGGTCGGCGCCAGATCTCGCCATCCAGCAGGAGATAGACTGACCGCCACCTCCCGCGATAAAATCGTACACTATACTTACGAAGCAAATGACATTGGCAGTTGACGCGTCCGGAAACACTAGTTCATCTAACTATCAATTGAAACGTTCAGTAGTAGTGCCTGTTCATCATTAATAGGAAGCGGATTTTGATAAGTTAAAACATTGCTTAATTGATCAATAAAATGCACTTAAAATGTTTTTAAAATGCCCTAAAAGCAAAGAAAAATGAATTAAAAAATGTGATCAAAACCAGTTCGAATGAACGACTTAAGCTGTTGGATACATTACTGCTGTAATCGAGGCTTCTTGTATTCCTTCAAGTGAACTCAGATTTCAAACTTTTGGTTTGAACTGTTCTTTACTAGAAAATCCCTGTCGTCCGATTCGGCCGATTCAGCGGAATCGCCAATTGGCGCTGACAGGCGACACAGGAACCTCAAATTATATACCGTGACTGAGTTTACGACTTCTGAGGGATATATAATCGAATAG
Organism: Teleogryllus occipitalis; assembly: GCA_011170035.1. Lineage (NCBI taxonomy): Eukaryota > Metazoa > Arthropoda > Insecta > Orthoptera > Gryllidae > Teleogryllus > Teleogryllus occipitalis. Next base: position 51,448 of record BLKR01000412.1, read on the forward strand.
GCTACTAGGTATAGGTACTCGGGAATTCTGTGGAGAACTTTTGTTACAACTCGTAAATATTATTTGAAACAAGTAGCATTAAAATGATATTAAAATCAATGCAATCAGCGAATAATGCACTAAAAATTACGGGAACAGGTAAAAAACGACTTATTAGCCGAAATAGACAAAATACGCGAAAAAAAGACTAATAAAACTGGGTCATTTCATTCTGTCATAACATAAAATTAATTTCTAAACTAAACAACATTTTTCTAAACTGAAAAGGAAAAAATGACATTTCATTAAAATTCGCTCTCTAATCATTAACATGGCCGCCGCACAGCGACAGTTCGCCGGCCACCTTCGCGAGACCGGGAGCGGTAACTCAGGGCATCAACTGATGCCACTACAGCGCCTCTGATTGGGAGGTCCTAGGTTCGAGTCCTCACGGCGGCAGGATTTTCGATACTAGCTTTTCAGCTAGGTCGAATTCAGTCGCTGTCTGAAGGAGAATTCTAGCGGCCGGCTGCTCTGATCGGTAGTTTTCCGTGACTTCTCCAATCAATTCCAGACGAATGCCGGAGCAGTACCCTAACAAACTGGCTACGGATCGCGCGCAATCTTTCCTTATCCTATCTTCTCCCCTTATACACACAGACACGCACACACACTAACATGAACTACACCATCAAATATTCTGGGAGCTTAGAGCTTGTCCCGGCTGGGGCTGTGCCCCGCTGGTGGGAGAGTCCTGGTTAGGAGAAAACACCGCTAGCCGACGGTAGTTTGGCGCCGGATCTCGCCATCCAACGGGGAATCCGCCACTGCCATCTCCCGAGGAAAAACATGCACTACACTTATGGGACTAATGACCTAAGCTGTTGACGCGCCCGGAATCACCATCGCACCAACCAACCTTCCCGAGGCAGGCAGGCGCTCACGGCGCGGCGCCCGCGAGGTTCGCGCGGCCGAATTCGCAGCCGACCGAAATGCCCGACCCGAGCGGCGCAGCTTTTATTAATATTCATCGGCGTGTCGTCGCCGAGCGCCAGGGGTGAGGGCGAGGAGGTGGGGGAGTGGGCGGGTGAGGTGCTAATTGCCTCGCGCGGTGTAATTTTCGTTTAAACAAATTCGGGATATTAATAATGGGGCGAGTTCGCCGGCTGGGGCGGACCGGCGCCGCATTGCGTTGCAGGTGTAGCGTTGTAGCTCTTTCGCCTGGAAATTCTCTCGCGCCCTCCCCCGCGCAGCCTCCAACCTCCTCCTCTCTGACATTTTGAAAGTTTTTTTGTTATTAACATATGTAGCCATAGCGCTATTGAAGCGATAGATGAATGCGGATTTCAGTATGCGTATTGTATTGTCATATACGTGGCAATAATTGATGTTTCTGCTTTTATCGTTGAAGGTCAACCTTGTGCCCTCAGTTTATCTACTAAACTGTTTCTTCTTATATTCGTGTGTTTTATTAAATATGTAAAGAGGGAAAATAATAATTTCAATTCATATTTCATGAAAAAATAATTCAAGTGACAAACTGGCCTTTTTGTCGAAGTCATTGTTTGTCATTGTCTGTAAAACAATCATAACAAGAGGTCGCGCATATTTTAATAAATATCGCCCGGCATTTTTGTCCATTATTTTCTGTATCACTGGAGATCGAACTATGTTAGTAACTACTAGTACTAACTTATCTAAATTACATTCAATGACTGAAGTTTCAAAAATAATTCCTTCATAACAGTTCAGCCTTCTTGTCACTTCACTTTGAGAAAGCGCACATAAATTCAGTTTTTCAGTATGCCCAATTTGAATACAATTCATTTTAAAATACGTGTTGCATAAATCTTGCATAAATTAATTATATTTGCACGTATGTTAGCACATCCACGTCTAGGAGTGAGTATTTATAGTAATTCATAGAATAAAAATAACACGATTGAAATAATGTGAAAGATAATTAATAATCAAATGTAGCCTTTAACGTATACATTATTACTCGTTTATTAATGGGCCCAAACCTACCTGAATCATGAACAAAAAACCCAATAGCATTGTCAAGAGCAAATATTTCTGCAGATAAATTCCAAAGACCCCCCAGCGTTTCCTGGGTCTCCTCTAATGAACTCCAGCGCAATGCCATGGTGCGCGATGAGGCGCTCTCTGCAGCCCTGGCTCCGCCCGCCAGAAGCTGCTCGCCCGGCGCGCGCATCGCGTAGCGTCCTCCCCTGAGACACCCACCGCGCTGCACCAGCCGCTTTACGGGCTCTTAAAGCCCCCGCACCCCTCCCTTCCCCCACCCCTCTCCTCCACCCTGCCCGCGCACGCAAACACCGGCACTTCCACGTCGCGCCGCTAAAATATCAAAAAATGTCCCATAAACGTGCAAGAAAATTGAGTCGCGTAAGCGTTATTAAGATAATAACGACGTACAGTTTATTTTGGGTACGGAAAACGGCTCAGGGAAAAGTATAGTGTTTTCGTAGTAATAAAATAGGCAATGTACTACAACATGAAACCTAGAAATGCCTTTTGCGGTTCTCGACTTCATAAAAATATATCGTTTTGGATTACTTTTGCGTGGTTTATTTTTTTAATCCGACTACTTTGGGCTGGTGGAGTTAATTATATCTTCTATTTATTGTTAGTAAGTGACATTTATAAATAACTTTAAACTTAGGAAGTGTTGGCTACAAATTGTGATGAAAATTAAAACAATTTCTGAGAGTTTTACGTTAATAGGCTTACATTACAAATCATCACCATTTGAGCACATTTTATTATACTATATTATTTTGTAATTTCTTGTAAAATTAATAAAGTATTAGTAAATATTTCTGCCTCAATCCTCAATACCTGAATCATGAATTAAAACAGTAATAGTAAGAGGTTACTACATTATTAGAGTTCTTATTCTTAGAGTTATTATTACGTATTATTTTTAATTAGTTTAGTATTGTGTGAAGAGTTTAGCTAAACTTTTAAGGTTTAAAAATATTCGCAAAAGCTATGAATTGAAATAGGCTTGTGTGTTGTTTTCCCTAGGTTGTTACTCGCACTTCGAAATGTTTATTTTGAGAGAAATGTGAAATGTGAAGTGTTTTACTCGACACCCTAGTATTTTTGACAGAACACACACAACTTGGATGCCGCCTTTTAACTCCATTTATACTTGTCGACTCAACACACGTATATATGTTTGTTTTTGTACTATCCTTTCCTCATAACTGTGTCAGTAATCGATTGTTCCAGACTTTTTATGGCTTGTCATAAGTACAGTATTACATTAAGTAGAAAGAAAGTTAATAAAATTTTCTTCAAAAATATTACTTTCTTCTGATAATACATAGCATTTCCATATAATATAAGAAAATCAGTCTGTTTTCTTATTTTAACATTATCGCATATAGTTGGAAAAATTAAATAAATATATTAATATTATACAGGAAAGCGTGAAAGCAGTAATATTTATCTGCTTGGAGCAGATGAGTCATTATCCATAATAATGAAAAGGTGGCAGCGATTTGGAAGGTGATTGCAATGAGAGCGATAAAAGTGGTCAAATGGATGTGAAGTATTTATTGGCAGTGGAGAAGATAGTGATGCTAATAAATGTGGTTGCTGTGCATGGCGGAGCGATGCTACATTGGTGCTGACAGGGATTCGTTGAAACGTCTAGAATATTTGTAGGAAATGTCGGTTCTACTGGATAGAGAAGAAATACGCGAAGATGTGTAAATGTCTGAAATGTGTTTAATCATAGGATAAAACCATTTAATAAAGGATGGAAATGGATTTTCAATATAGAAATAGAGAATTTAATGGGTACCTACTTCTGGAATGTCAGCTGGAACTGAAAAGGTACATGTACAAATCTAATCCAGTTTGTCAACCATGGAATGCCATTGTGTAGTATTGCAAGAAAGAGTCAATTATGCGAATATTAAAATTGAACTCAATAACAATCATAGGCATTTTCAAAGACTTTAAATCATTGATTAAACTTTAAGTTATGCTGGTGTAGGAGATATGAGCGGCAGTAGATTACACGCGCCACACACATGTTCTGCGGGACTGCCTAACTCCTCACGCGCACTTACTGTTGAGCCACTGGGAGCGGATTTGCCTCACCGCTCTTCAAGCTTCACCTTTCTCAGTCACCAAATAATGCGCCTTCCTCTTAATGCTACGCCTTTATTTGTTAGGTTTGTTGTTCCAATTCTGCAAATTCCATTTGGATATTGAAATATTCTAAAATTTCACAAACTTTCTCTCTGTCAATACTCGTATTTCACAAAATAAAATTATTAAAATAATGTTAGTTGACTAAAATAATATAAATAATTTTCTCACTCTCATGTAATGTAGCTTACTATTTTTGACTGGTCGACTTGTATTTTAAATTCTTTTATCTTCTTCACGTAGTGGGAAAAATCCTAAGTGAGAATAATAAATTTTTATGGTTCCTTTAGTTAAAAAATAATTTATAAATGTATATGAAGAAAACAGTTTCGACCCTTCTAATAATAATTTAAATGTTAATTAGTGCAATGTGCTGAACACGATAGAGTATGCATTAAAATTATTTTTGCAGTTTTATGTTACAGCAAGAAACAAAATTTGGATATATTTTTCGAAGTCAAACGGTTCGAAACTTTTAAACTGTCGGAAATCCTGCAACTTATAACGTTTCTTGTCATTTGGTCAGTTTCCGTGTCACTTTTGTGTTTGTTTACATTTAATTGGCGCTTAAAACTATTATGCGCCAACTTTTATCTCATCTCAAAGAGTTCGCCTTTCATCAGCCGACAAGCGCTTCTGGCTTCATTGTTAACGTTACAAGTCGGCGCTTGAGTCAGCAGGGTTAAGAGAACCCAGAGCTTCTCGAGTGCACTTGTGCTGCGGGTGGCGCTATCTACTGTGCACAGGCATCTCTTGTGTACCCCTTCTCTTTTGAGTTCATATCGTTGCTTTCAACTATAGTTGGGAATGGGATGCTCTAATACGTGTTCTTACGTTTGTTTTAAATTAATTTTTAATTAAAATTTGCAAGTTATCTTTAACATGAACTTCTTTAATTTGCGAGACTGAATTTGCAGAACTCAAATGTATTAGCTCTCGAGCAAAAGTCATGTGAAACAGTGATATTATGAAATGTTAGTTAAAAAAAGTTGGTGTAATTGAAAGGTTTGTGAAAGCAATTGAAACATTTATACAACACTTTGTGGAAGTGTGTGTTTTCAAATTTATTTGCTGAAATGTAAGCTTTCACTAAAAAATAATTACTTCTATTATAATTTTAATACAAAATGGAAGCTTTAAATGTGAATTATTGAATTATTTTTATCAGCCTTTCCCGTTATTATTTTTCTCACTCAGCTCTTGAGTTGTGTTCCGAAACTAAAAACATTCTTTTTTGTCACAATTGAATATGTTTTATAATAAGCAGTAATCATGACTTTTTTCTACATTCCATCAAACATTTGTAATCAATTATGAAATTAAATATTTTCAATATTCATCATTATTTAAGCATTACTTAACCAAACATCAAATATGAGCCAAAAAACCTGATGAGAGGGATAAAAATTCCCAGTAACGCGCTTTTTTAAACAATAAAAAGATAAACCAACTCTGTGGGTGATGTAAATATATTTGTAATATTTTAATTTCCTACGACCAATTATATAAAATAACTAATAGGAACTGCTTTTAACTAAAATAATAAAATATCTAATTGTTGACATTCATAATCGAAGTTATTTCCGTTATCGCACTGGGCAGTGTACACGAATTAGCATTTTGATGGACAAACCTATCACAAACATCCGAAAGAAAATGAAGTTTCGAAGTTACCGTAATGGATTGCGTGTTATAAGTTGACATTGTTCTTAACATGATTCAATGTTACAAAAACATCTTTATCTTACTACTTGAACGTCAAACTCTCTTACAACGTCATTTATTCTGCATTTTTATAACATTGTAAACCTTGGTTTTGGAGATTTATTCATTTCATAAATGTTCAGTGTCTAATACAAATGTTCTCGCAAAAAATTAAAAACATTCACAAAATAAGACGCATCAATAATAGATCGTAAAGAAATGGTCGTTTAATGTTCATACGCAGCGCACTGAAATTAGAATGAATAATTTTAGATTACCTGTGCGCAGGGAGTTAATGTAAATAAAGTGACTGTTTAAAAGCATTCCTGTACTATAGTTTATTTGATATGATTAGGAAGCCATAGTTTCTTGCAGACATAAATGAATAAATTTCCCTTTTCATTTTGTTGAAATATTCTAAAATATAATGTATTTCAACATTACATTTAATATAAATATTTATTTGTATTGAAATAGAGCTATATCTCCTTCGCAAGTCCACATGACTCTTTGCAACACACACGTTGATTACTTCGGAAGAAAGTTCACAAGGAACGTCTTCCGCACGTAAAACTTCCAAGCTCAACTGTTATCGAAAGCAGAATGATATCCCCGTGGGGAAGTTATAGAAGTTCTGTTCTCATTCGCGCTGATTCCCGACGTCGCGCGGGGACCACTGATAGAGGGCGCGGAATGGCGAGCGGGCCGTAAGCGACGCCGCGGGCATTCAAGGGTGCGACGCAGCGGTCTAAAGCGACCGCCGGCAGGTCGTTCAGGTAGTTGCCGCCCCGGCACCACCCCCACCTAGTCCCCCACACCTTCCCCCGCCCCCGCGCGGCGTTCAACAGGGCCGTAAAGCGCACTTTACAGCGCCTGCGGGGCGGCCATGCAAATCCGCCGCCGGAAATTGTTCGGAGGGTGAGCGACGCCACGCGGCGGGGTGAGGCGGAGCGAGGCGGAGCTGGGCGGGGCGGGGTGGGGCGGAGCTGGGCAGCGCGGGACGGGGTGGAGCGGGGCGGGGCGGGGCAGGGCGTGGCGGGGCGGGGCGGGGCGGAGTGGGTCGGGGCGGGGCAGGGCGGGGCAGGGCGGGGCGGGGCAGGGCGGGGCGGGGAGGAGCGGGGCGGAGCGGGGCGGAGATGGGTGGGGCGAGGCGTGGTGGGTCGCGGCGCGACGGGGTAGGGCGCTGTGTGAAACCATCGCGATCCGCGATCGAGCTCCCCAATACCTGCAGGAGTGGCGCGTTTTCATATTGACCCTCCGGGTGGATATCGCATTTGTGGGCATTTCTATGTTGAGTCTTTGCTGAAATCTGTGATTCTTTAATTAATAAATGACTCTATTCTCAAGCATATAAAGTTTTAATGCCCTTGTAATTCCCCTTTAGTTTGTGACTACTTCCAAACGTTCGTCAGCTCAAGGAAAGTGAAAGAGGACAAACTATTAGTCATCAATGTGTTTCAATTAAAGTATTAGTATTCTTTACTTTTAAAAGAACTTTGTTTTAAAAATTGATTTTGAATAGAACATGCTATTAAGGAATGCAGTTAGCAGTAAATTGAAAATAGTTTTAATTGCAAATTTTACATTTGTTTGTTAATTTGAGAATTTTTAAAAATGTGCAACTAAAATAATTTGTTTATATTAATGAGGGAATATTGGAACTAATAATATATCATTTTTAACATTATCTTAAGAATGAAGTATTATGTCGAAGTTATTTTGTGATTTCAATGACATTAAAAGCTGATTATTTCATTGTACTTTCTTTAATTGAAAGTTAGAGAATTTTTTATTACTCTTTTCAGTAAATACTCAGTTTAACCTTTTGAATCGTTCATGAATTTAAGCCCAGTTGAAGATTTACAGTCCTTTTCCTCACACCTGAGAATTGTTGCGTATAATTGCAACCCTGCAACCATTCTAGTGTAACCAATAGCCACATTTTTCATCAGATGTAATACCTTTCTGTCTGTTCTTGTTTCGTGTATTTGCATCTAATTAAGTACGTAATTCTCAATTATATGTCTTCCCCGTGATGTTGTGGAGTTTACGCCGCCTGTATTCGCAAATTCATTCACGTTTTTGAGTTTTCATTGTTTCTGCCTGAGTTACCTCAGTTCATTTTTTTTATTTTCCTATCTCCACAAATTTACAACCTCCTCCTCCACCTCCTCCCTCATAAATCATTCCCAAACCACTTGGACAATGTTTAGAAATCGTTCGCCTCGTTCCCATTGCCACTCCGATAATTCAGCTGCCGTCGTTTCTTCACTTTATATCCCCTCTTGCTTCCACCTGTTCCTTAGCCTGAGCGGTACAACACTGACCGCGAAGACAACTGCTCTGCCTTCCGTGATCTTACATTTCACTGTGAAACATTGTCGGCGCTTTCGTCTCGGGCCTTCACGTGACAGCTTTATACTGTCAGCTTTGCTGTCACCCACTCGCACTATGTCAAACTCAATTACTGCTCCTTCCGCCAGCGCTTCTAGTGCAGCCATCTGCTGCAGCGTCGTTGCCCTGAGGCGCCCCCCCCCCCCAAGGGAAGAGGCCAAGCAGTCACAGGGCTTCCGGTCGTAACATGGCCGGACAAAGCGTTAACAGCGTCCGCCGACTCCTTTTACGAGGGCCGGGCGCTCCGCCGCCCCCGCCCCGCTCGCCGTTTTCGGGGATTAACATGCGCGCATAAAACCAGCGGCGCCGCGGATTCGCAATCGCCGGGACGGCGACCGCAGTTGAGCGGCCACCTTCGCCTCTCCCGGAGCCCACGCCCTCCCCCAGCGCTCGCGCTGCGCCTCTCCACGCCGCGTCTCCATTTTCTTCCCTTTCCTCTGCGTCTCTATGCCGTTCCCTTCTCAACTCCTGACCTCACACGCTCCTTTCATTCCGAGGTAGCGCTCTTGTTCTCGTAGCGCATTAATATCCCTGATCCGGGCCCACCCTTCTTTGTCGTTGCTTTGTCCACATGCATTATCGTAGCTGCAGGAAGCCTAAAATGTTCTGCCTGTTTCCTCATCTCAGCATTTTTTTCTTTTCCTTTGACAATTTTCTTGCGTCCTTCGTAATTTTTTTGATGCGGTAATATTGCTACAACCACACATCGGCACTTTCTGATTTTCATCATTCTTTCTTGTTTCACATCATTTTTACATTCCTCTCATATTTGTCAACCTTCTCGGCATCTTATCCATTTTTCCTTAGCTTCGTTTTGTCAGTATTTCTCTACATTTTGAACCCGAGCGCATTCTTCATCGTTCGTTCTTTCTTTGTTCCTTCCCATGTTATTACCTTTTCTGCTTCTTTCACTCGTAGGCATTGGTTTTCCTCTCTTCGCCACTGCCTTGTCTTTGGATTGTTCCGCTCTGCATATCGTCTCTGTTGCCATCTCGCGTTTCCCTCCTTTTCCTCTTCTCATTCCTTCTCCCTTACAACATTTCTGTGATGGCTTCCTATGGTTTCTTCGTCTCTCTCTCTCTCTCACTCTCTCTCTCTCTCACTCTCTCTCTCTCTCACTCTCTCTCTCTCTCTCTCTCTCTCTCTCAGCCGTCTCCAACACCACTGCCTTTTACCGCCCGCGAGCCTGCCTTGCACCAGGCGCAGCTCCCGTCCCCGTTTAAATGTCTCGCGAATTACGACGGTATTACAAGTGTCGGCGCGCCGGGCAGTGTGCGAGGGGGCGGGGGCTGGGCAGCGGGCGGATGCTTTCCGGGCTCTGGCCGATCCGGCTTCTGACTCCCGCGCGCCACCGCAGCCGGCGAGCGGATTTGCAGATCAAAAGCTCCGAACGACCCTCCCTTTCCCCTCTCCCTTCTCTCCTCCCTTCTCCGCGTCCCACCCTGCTTTTATCGTCTAATTCTGTGATTCTACACAATCAGATCTACGCGGGTTTTCCTTTGTAATTATTTCGTAGCGGTAAAAGGGCCAGTGTTCTGAGTTGGATATCTTAATTATGAAACAAAGAAAACAGACAAGAGAAGACACGAGGCTCATTTCTAAGCTTTTGATGCATTCAAAGCGGGAAATTTAATTTTCCTATCTCAATAATATCGTTAAGCCAATTTCAAACGTCCTTATTTCTGTTTGTATGTACAATTACTTGAATAGGGAATCGTGCACAATAATTATATACAGCCTAAAATATTAGATGGAATTATATTGCTACCAATTAATAAAATATTTTAATATAATCTTTCTCCTCGATTGCATTCGACCCTCTTTCAAATTGTTTTCAGACCTTACTATTGCAGCTGACCATTAATAGTTGCGGATACATATAGTTTGATACTCGTATTATTGAAATAATAAGTATTCCATTAAGTATAGTACTTTTATCAGAATGGCAGAGTGTTTCATTAGCAATCGCCTGCCTACTTCACGCCAACCTGGCTTTCATTCTGAGCGACCTTCATCTGACAGGAACAGTCCTCACTTGCTCTGCATTCGATCCGCGAGTTTGAGAGACCGAACAGACTGTCTGCGTCCTAATACAATTGAAGGCTATGTAAAGATAAGGTTATATGCCTAATATATGTGTATATAATCGAATCAGTACTTCCCCATATCATGTGTTTATTATTTTTATTTTAGAGCTCGACTGCACCTGCAAATGAATACGACCCCAGTAGCACAATGCTTCTTTATCAAGAGCGATATCATCAAAATAATGCACTTTCTTAAATATGTCTTATTTGCGCTATTCACAAACCTGTAACTAAAGTATCTTATTTTGGCAGGTATAATGAACATAATTGAGATAATTATGCCTACAGGTAGTCTATAACTGCACGTCCTATAACTGCCATTTCAGTAGAAAAACACTGAAACGTTTCATAAAAATTAATGAGTAGCCACTTCGGATGTTGAAAGAAAGTTTCTTCCACGCACATCCTGAAAGAATCTTGAATGATTTATTGTAATATTCGGCTTCAATTTTTGGAAAACTGAGATTTTTGAAACTAGAAAACAATATGTTTGAAATATTGTGCCTATAGATAGGTGTGAAGTGAAACATAAATGGCTTTGAGCTCGTGAAACGACATTGCGGCACTGAAATTAAACAAACGCGTTTTCTCATTATATTTCTTTTCCATTATTCTGTGAGAAATTCTACGTTTTGTTCGTCATACTCATTGTTTCTGAAATTAATTTTCACTACATCACATTAATTTTACCTATTTATTTGGGGTGGTATTAATCCGACTTTTGCCAGCTAGCGGTGTTTCCAGGCCTGGAGCCTGTTTTATTTATTATCCACGCCTGAGGGGAAAGGGAGTCATGTGGCGGGTATAGCGAAATTCCATCGCTGTACTAGCGTATCTGGCCTACCTGAGCTTTCTTCTTTCGACACACAACTATAGAAACCGAGAATGTCCGATTAATTCAGAATATTAATATATTTGGGTTATTTTAAAGTCTAAATGAGACTTCTAGGTTTCCAAGGGATTCGTCGCACATGAGGTCATCGTAGAATACCATGTGCATTGGCCACCACTGGCCTTGCGTCCGATAATAAAGCAGCTGCTAAAAGCAAGCTGCCCTCGCAAAGGGCCCAGGAGGACGTCGACCGCTACGCTAGCGCTCTTTCACGGCCGCTCCCATTCACCTCCGCGCGAGCTATTCCCGTCTCGCGAGCAGCATGGCGCCGGAGGGCCGAGGACGGGCGCTCGGGGGTTGGGGAGGAGCGGGCGGCGCGAGGCCGGAAGCGACGCTCCGGACCTCCCCCACGGACGGACGAGGGCGGCGCACGCCAGCCACGGCGGGGCCCCATGCCCTGCCTCTGCTTGCGCATCCGCCGTGGCTGACGGGTGAGAGAACGACCTGCTCTTTCGTTCTGAACTGGCGCACCACTCATCCCAACTTGTCTTCTTCTCATTCGGCTGTTTCAAGACGATTTGTTGTTGAACGTCACAAGAGGTCAAAGCAATTCGGTGATAACTGGGAATAATACGAAATATAAAAACACTTAATATTAAGAAACTACTATATAATGTAACCATTTCTTGCACGATAAAATGTTTCGAAAGAAAATGTTAAAATGCTTGTAGGTGCTGATGCTTGTTTTTAGATGTTTCAAAGAATCATTATAAAGGCATTGGAAAACTCTACATGTGTATACATTAAAAATTGCCCAGAGAAAAAAAAAGTTTTAAAATTTTGTTAAATGTTGAAGCTTTCAATTTCAGTATTGTGTGTGACGGTAAGACGATAACGTGATTGTTGCAATTAGTTGACATTTGCAGTTTTATCTACCGGTGTACGTTTTGAGAAAAAATAGAAAAAAATAAAAACAGATCGTTACAAATGGACGCCTAGTAATCGCATAAATGACACAAAAATGAACTTACGTTTTAAAAATTGAATAAAATGTACAGAAGCGCTTATTATTTTCGCTTATTTTGCTTATCTATGAGGAAGGATTGGGAAATCTTGGATTACACTAAGAAACCAAGAGCTACAAAAAATAAATTTGCAGAAACTTGTTAAAAATTATGTGTGTCTTGTAACGTATTACACATTTTATGTCAATACTCCGTCAGTTACGCCAACTTAACATTAATTGCATTATTATTGTGAGAGGTCAAAAATTTGTAAAATGACATGTTATAAACTACGTCGTATATCTCAGAGTGTGACAATTACTAATGACGATACATTTAGTAATGAATAAGAAAGTAATGTCTTTTTTTTAAATAATTGCAAAAACCTGAAGATAAGTACGGTTTTTCAAAATTAATTTCGTAAAAATACCTCATTAAGTTATTCCTCTATTCTCGTACAAGTACTGGAGTTTTCAATAATGTATAGTCACTGAAAATATATTTTTGTCGTTCATAGAAAAACACAAATGTAGTCGGTTTAACAACCCCTTCATTGTCCATTATTAATTTGTAAGTTTGACCTCTGAGAACGGGAAAATGAATTCGGGAGCGGAAATGCGCGTTAAGGCCAGTCAACCGCAAACTCCATTTCCGCTTCGCGTCGACGATCTATCTCGCCGCACGCACTTCCCTTCCCTTCCCTTCCCTCCATGGAGCTCGGTCGATCACTTGAACTGTCACTCTCCCGCAACCACATGCATCCCACGCGAAACTCATCTGCTACAGTCACAAAGGCCCTGGGCGGCGGAAGACCCTTCAAAGGTCAAAGCGACGCAGCCACGCAGGATTCCGAGGCTCTGCCGACAAGTTGCAATCATTGCAGAATCCCAGAAGTACACCGGTGTGCGTGGCATTAGAGAGACAATTGCTGGGCAGGAGCAGATCAAAGAGGCAAGAGAAATGGAGGTAAAATAAGACATGAAAAGGTGAAGAGGTAAAATTAGCGTTGTTACCGAAGTAGTTTCCTTTTTGTGAACAAACAAAGATTTTCGATCTGCTAAGAGATTTCTTTCTTAAAAAGTTAATTTAATAGCAAAGTATATTAAAATCAATTTCTACTGATGTAATTGATATTATTATGATAATGTTCTGTTATTCATACGTTTAAATCAGATGTTATTTTTTCAATTTTATCCTTATTAACGTAAATTGTAAAATTTAGTTGTTGACGTAACTGACATCACTAGTGACTATGTAGTTATAAAGCGACTAAAAAATTAGAATGAAAGAAAGAAAGAAAGAAAGAAAGAAAGAAAGAAAGGATTTCACTACTTTAAATGGAAACAAATAGCTTGTCATTTTCGCCTTGCAGTTATTTAGACTAATATTTGCATTTGTTGTGGATTTTATCACTGAACGTTCTAGATTAAGCATGTAACACTAGCATTATATTATTTAAATTTTGTAAATTTTAAGAAATCACTTTTAATTGTTCATTTTGTGTAAAAAGAAAGAATTGCAAGTATGTGAAGATCAATGTGTGTAGTGGGGTGAGTGAAATGTACGGCGCAGAGAGATGACGGCGAACGCGACGCGGTCCCTAGTGTCTGGCTGAGGCGAGGGCGAGAATTCGAGAGGGCGTGGCTGGGAGATGTACATCAAATGAGGATTGGAGGCGATGGGGCGCCGAGGGCCGGGAACCGCTTAATCTCTGAGAGGACGTTCCTGCTCCCGTCTTCCATCTCCACTCATTCTCGCTTTGCTCCAAAGACGCAGCAACGCTCATCATGTAATAATATCCCATGGTCTACCAATTTTTTGGTCCGGTTGTTTCTTTACCAGAAACACGTCCATTATTTCTCTATCATTAATCTTTTCTAGAAATATTCTTGATTTTGTTACGAGTTTGAATTTTCAGATATTATTTTGTATATTTCTAATATTAATGAGTGCAATTAGACGTAAAACGTTTATTTATGTTCTACATCATCAAACAAACATCTAAGAATCGTACATGCAACTCCCATACAATTGCAATTGAAAACGTGATTGCAAAATCTCCGTAAAGGTTCTGAAACTTTTTTCAATAAAGATAAAGAACTAAATATTATTAAAAATAATTTTGCAAGTCAGGATTGTTTAACACACATATATTAAATGAATTTGGGATGTTTTTGAAATAACAGGATATATTTTTGAATAAACACACTTTTGAAGCACATTTCTGAAAAGTGATATTTTATTACAAAACATTCATTATATTTCTCGTTACTAGTTTGAATTTTATTTAACGAAGCATGTCTTCTAAAGAGAAAGATTCATCAATAGCATTAAAGTAGCTAATGAAGTTCTTTCAACTTGTAAGTACTTCAAGAGAGACCATCAAGAGAATATCAAGCTTGTTTTTTTGAAATTTGATAGGTTAATTGTAAGCCTTATTATCAGGTTTTAAGGGCCTTATATTAAGCTTCAAATTGTGGACGTACTGTTCCATCGTCCCATTTGTTAACATTTCATTCACATAACGGATACCAAATTTGAACATTTTATATTTTGTAACTCTGAACCTCCCTAGATTTACTTTATTCTAGATTTGAATTATTTTTTAAATTCTGTTTGAATTAAATCAACAACTTCATCTGTTCCCAAGCAGTATACAGTATGTTTTCTTTATTAATTCTACCCATCGTTTATATATCTCCATTTTTTCTACTTCGTTTAATTTTATCCATCACGGAAGTGTTGCTCGCCAGTAAAAACTAAATTTATTTGACTGGGAAAATTTTAGTAACTTTAACAAATCTCAAGATGATGGGTGGAGTTTCCAGTACCTTCCAAGTCCCGGACGTGAGATTGCTTTCAAATCACGAAAACAACTGTTTCCGTCAACTGTTCCCGTTAAACATGAATGGGTTGTCGAGTGCGGTATATCTGGCGTCACTACATGCTGTATATACTAAACTCTTCTAATGCAAAAAACAACAAAACAACAAATTTTCAACAATAGGGACTTAAAGCAGTTTTTGAAATCACTATTCCAATTTTCATTATCAATTTAATTTTTACTTTTCCTCTCTATTCTATAATATGTATGGGATATCTGGTACTAGGTCGATAACTGTATCGAATTCAGCCGCTATATGGGAGAGAATTCTAGCGGCCAGCTGCTCTGATAGGTGGTTTTTCCGTGGTTTCTCCGACCAATAACAGAAAAATTTTGGAGGTGTACCTTAACAAACGGACCATTCACCGCACGCGATCTTTCTTTCCACATCCGTGTCCACTCCTCTTCCGCCTCATGCACTACACTGCCGCTTATGTCGGGAAACCAGTCAGAAGCGTAGGGCTTGTCTGGCGCTCCGCTGGCACAGATACCTGTAGAGGGAAACACCGCTGACTGACATGTAGCTCAGCAACATCTCGCATTCCAGTTGGAGAGGCACACGAGCTCATCCAGGAATTTAACATGCACTACGCCTACGGGACTAATGCCCACAGCAGTTGGCGCACTGGAAAGAAAAAAATAATCAATCAGTATATGATAGACAAAAATGACAGTCGTATTTCAAATAATTCAAAAGTTCTGCTAATATATTTTAAACATGTGGGAAAAATATATAGTCTTCTATATTGTTTGCTTAGTTATAAATTCCCACTTTAAATCTTTTTGTACCACACACATCACTTTCGCTATCATACGGTTCCATCGACATAGAAAACTCTCACTTGTGCCTCTCGTTTTCCCGCTGTAGCCGTCCACCTCCGAATCAGAGCAGAGCAAGGCTACAAACGCAGCAGGGTTAATACTGTCCGTAATTCACTCGACGCGCACATCGCCCTCAGCTCCCGCGCGCGAAATATTCACTGGCGGTTAGCGCGCAACCCACGAGCTGGGCGCTCTGCAAGGTTGGCTGCCTTTTTGTGGCGGGCACGCACCTACGCCCTCACGCCCAGCTGGGCTCGGCTTGGTGACCGCACTTTCACCAACTCAGATGTCGCTCCCTTTTGTTTATGGCAATCACGTTAATGAGGTTTTCATCGTGTCTGCTAAAAGAGTGTTCGAAGATTTTTTGACGAGTTGAAAACAAAGGAATTGACCGTTTTAATCGGGAATTGTTTCCACTTTTAAATATTTTTACACAATACGTTCAGATAATTTGCGAAGTTTGTAGGCATTAAATTGAAAAATCGATGGTAAAATACAATAAAATATGAATGGAATACAAAGAAACTAGTGGCGCTATAACATACGCTCTCGTACTATTGTTAACAGTTACATAATCTCTATACACTATTTAAGTAACTGCCGAGCGTGATGATGTGCGGTTTCGTCACTCACGGCTAGACTACTTCCCGTGCACCAATCGAGGCATTTGAGGTGTCATTCGACGCGTTTCAGTCGCCTGATGGGGAGTTGACATTTGTTTTTGGATCCGGGACAAAGAAATTTCCAAAAAGTGTTTTTTGCGTGTTTTGGCGCTGCTATCTTAGTAAGCCGGGAATAAAACCAACGCCATCTAAATAGATCTAAGTAAGTGGCGTTGATTAAACTCTAGTACCCAAAGGCAATTTTCGCTTCAATACGTCATAATTTTCTTTTACGTCGTTGACATCCTTAAGTGAACAAATGAATTTAATTTGAACAATTAAATCGCGTGACATATTTTATTTCAATTTTTACCCGTATCCTAATACTATATTAAAAAATATTTGTAAAAACTAACGAACGCTATTGCCTTGGAACGTATTAAATTTGAAAACTTTCAAGTGAATACGGAGACAACACAACTGTGAGTAGTTTTTAGAGAATGGATGAACTTTCTTACGTTTGACATCTCATTTTTACGTTCCTAAGTGTACAAATACCGATTTTCAAATGAATGTGACCCAGAACTTATTCTTATTAAACTTAACTAACACTTTATTCACATAAACATATGTTGTTTTTTTAAACATGTTTTCATAGATTCTCATACAAAACGATTAATAGAGCAATTGCAGAAGTAGAAGTGAACACAAATTAGACTAAGTTTGTCGAGTTTTAATCTCTTCAAAAATTACGGCAGAAAAATATGGAGGTGTTAAGCAAATCCGGGGAAGGATCAAATATGATTGCAGAAGATTTGGCGACAGAATTTTCGAAACTAATTGATAGTGATTTTGTAATAGGATTAGACAATAACCAAGAAGAACAGCGTACTAAACTTTAATTATTACTAAACTCTTAATAAACAAAAATGTAGCTGTTCTAAACTCTTATTATTCGCATAATGAATACCTGCAAGTACTTTGAACGATGATTATAATTTTCAAATTGCAATATTACCCGTTCATATCCCATATGGAGGTAACATACAAGGCCAATGGGTGTTGGGAATTTTTAAACGGGAGTATAACGTTATTAGCTATTACAATTCGTTGATAAGTCCAATACCCGATACTGTAAAATCATACTTGAACTAAGCTACGCACGAAAGAACTGAAGTATTAAAGAAATTTTCAACACATGAAAATACTTTAAAAACAGTTTACAGCGTCAGAGATGTCTCATTCAACTAGTATTACAATATTGCAACTTTTTAAATAAAGTCCAAATGTTGAGGAATACATTGCATTTAAAAATAAATCTTCCTTTAATAATGTATGAATTCTATGCCCATGCCGGATTATTATTTTATCTTCTGCAACTTTCAAATTTTTAATGCAAATCGGAGTTACACCGAAATTAATAAAACGTTGTTCTATGCGAGTAAAAAATTGAAAGAAAAAAATTGATTTTGACAAAATTTTATTTACGTTCCCTTAAATTGTGTGTTGTGAATTCCTTTAAATTGTGTGTTTAATTATTTCACTCACAATTTACGCAAAAACTATTCATATTTTGAAAATATTATATGTGAAGTTAATTGTAGATCTAATTTTGAAGAACAGATTTCATTATCAAAAAATATATATCTTCAATAATGTAATTCTAGAAGGAATGAAAAAGTTCTTAACCTTTACAGTTTTCAAAAGTGATGGTGTTTTAATGAAAATCGAATCACTATCGTTTTTGAGAGTTCATGGCACTATTCGAGCAAAACCCTGAAGAGGAAATCTGCAGTAATGTTTTAGACTATTATAAAAATGTTCTATGGGCTTGTTGTAAAGTACTCTCAACTATTAATAGATACCGTTCATATTTGTAGGACCACGAGAACGACCAGATTGATGGGGAAAATTTATTTTGGAGAAAACCTGCGTACGATTTCGACGGTAATAAACAGACAGACGCGTGGACGAGAAGACGGGCAGACAAACAAACAGACAAACAAACAGACAGATAAACAAACAAACAAGGAGGGAGCCAGACAGGCAGACAGGAAAAACGATGTTTTGAAAAGAACCATCTTTTACACAAAGTTTATTTCAGTGAAAATCTCGTGATCGAGGAAGATATTTATTGCTACAAAAGAATGTTTCACGAGATTTTGAGAGAAATTCGGAAATATACATTTTTCTAATGAAATCCATAAATATCGTAAGTAAAGTTCAGAATGGTGCTGTGGATGTGTGTAGAAAATCAAGTGATTCGATTTTAGAATATATTGTCTAAGAGTATCTTCCTACATAGCTAAAGAAATGAACATTTTCAAATCTCTATAAAAATATTGAATACGAAATACTTGTCAGACATGTGCATCAATTGCACCCTTTCTGCTTTTCTTTGACTACGAACAGATTCAAGTACGATTCATTCTGTCAGCAACGTTTGTGTACAACAGAACGGTGTGCGAACGATCAGCAATATTCAACAAGCTGCGGCAATTTCATCCTCGGGCCCACGTTGGTAGTCCTGCTGAAAAACGGCACGCTGAGGCGGTAGGGGCGGTAGTGGCGACGGCGGAACTGTCCGTCATAAAAAGGGGTGAAATATCGACGCGCGGATTTCGCGGATCCGCATGGAGCGTAAATCAGTGCGCGGAGGAGAGGGGGACGTCCGTATGGCGCGTGGGTTGTGGTGGTGGCGGCATTGTCGGTAGCGGCGGCGGCAGCGGTGGCGGTGGCGGTGGCGGTGGCGGTGGCGGCGGCGGCAGGGGCGGCAGTGGCGGCGGTGGCGGTGCCGGGGGCGGCGGCTGCTGTGTCTAGGGGTCAGAGGGAGGGGCGGAAGTACTGGCGGCTGTGGTGGGCAGGCCGCCTGCCCCGCGTGCGGACGGGTTGCGTGAAGGTCGGTGATAAAGTAAAGCATCACGTGTGCAAAGATAAGGGACGCAGTTTGGTAGGAAGGTTAGTGAGGTTATGTCACAGATTGTGCGGGACATTTCAGGTTGGTACTTTCGCTTGGGGTCAGGGAGGTCGTATTGAATGGGAGTTGATGTACGATGCTGTATGTGGATTTATTCGTGAGAAATGAATGTTGGGACAATTTTCTGGTTCGTAAAAAATACCCAAAGTGAATGGATTATTCATTATTTTGTGCATTGTGCACATTTGAACGCGTGGCATTTGTCTTATAAATGATCAATTTCACGTATTTTAGAAGATGAAACTATTCTCTTGAAATGAAATGTTTGTAAATTAATTGATTTAAAGAAGATTTTTCGAAAGATAACTTCAAAATTCATAGCTTTGCGTAATTTCTCAAAAACAACTAAAATATTGATTTATAAAATTTTAAAGTCACTGAACACGCTCTAAATTAATCGTTAATTTAAAAGAAATAGTTATATATTTATAATATAATTTAATAATTATAAATAGTCAACATCCTGAAAAAATGTTGAAAATTGAACAGGAAATAAATATATTTAAAAAATAATTTAAAATCACACTTAATATCAATTAGTAAAATTGGCTCTCTGCGAATTTAATGATAATAATAGGAAATACAAAATTAAGAGTTTATAATGATATTTTATCGTTTTTTACTGATAATTTTATTACATTCGTGTAAATGATGTAGTTAAATGTGTTTGTGATTACGAAAGTTGGTCGAACTAAAAAGCAAAGTTGCCAAGTGTTCGCCTTCTGCTTTTTTCTCATTTTGTTCCCACGGTAGTGGGTCACCGTTATGATGCGTTCCGCCAGAAGACAACGCCTGTGTGTGTGTGTGTGTGTGTGTGTGTGTGTGTGTGTGTGTGTGTGAACATCAACATTTACATTATATATAATGTAATAATAAACTTTAATATTATCTTAAATTTTATATATTACTTGGAGTATATCGCACATAAATACTACGTATGAAAAGAATTCACTTGACGTAGGGAATATTATTTTATGACACGAATTTTTATCTCTATTCATTTTAACTTCGTAAAATCAATTTTAATGAAAAGAACTCTTTTTCGATATTGTAACGGAAACAGTTCGTTTCTCACTCGAGATAATAGTTTGCTCTGCGAGTCTCGAGTTGCATATGACTCTCGCAGCAAAAAGGAAAATAAAAATCTATGGGAGACTGTCACAATGCAAACATTTGCGTTTCGTCGAGTTTTATGAATCTATTTTCGCTGCTCTGATAGGATACATACGAGATGTGACGATGGGCAAACGAACTCCAATATAGTAGACATGTACTAGGCCGGTTGCATTAAAAAAGACGTTTAGAGGACCTGGTCATTCTTTCACGCCAAATGCAGCATGGACAGGCCTTCAACGTTTGGTTTCATGCAATATTAGAGTGAGACAAGTGATTACAAGTTTGTAAAACGAGGCGATTGTCAACTTTTAAACCCAAACAAGACCATTATTTATGATAACGGCCATTAGTTGTTCATTACTTTCGTACACACCTTCTTGTAAGAAAAAAGTGTATCAATACGAAATATCTTTTC
The DNA here is from genome assembly GCA_011170035.1 of Teleogryllus occipitalis. Taxonomy (NCBI): domain Eukaryota; kingdom Metazoa; phylum Arthropoda; class Insecta; order Orthoptera; family Gryllidae; genus Teleogryllus; species Teleogryllus occipitalis. Next base: position 72,449 of record BLKR01000412.1, read on the forward strand.
TCGAACTACAAGCACCCATACACCTACTATCGCTACAACTCATGTGTCTCGATTGTTCTTAACAGACTGCAGACCGTTACAATTCTTAACGGACGCCGGCCGTTAAGAGTGATTTTTCGTTCCCCTGTTGTTGCGTTATGTCGTACCTGCTAGTAGCTTGCTGATTAAAATCAAAATGGGGTTCCAAAACGTAGCCAGGACATTGGTACAAAAACAATGAAAGTATTCTTGTAACACTACATTAAATTAAATGTATTAACAAAAACAGTCTTCACAAATACTGAAATAACGTAATAGAGTGTAATACAACAGTTCTTTACATCCCAGAAAATCATAAAAGATGCTGTTTCAGTAGACAATAAGTAAATAGCGAATATTTTATGGCTCTCGGCTTCATTCTTAGAGCCTTGTAGTCGTACGAAGTCAGCTGTGTCGTACGCTCTGAATATTAGAGTTCAGTCGGTATGCGTAGTATGAGATGCGTTTCTAAAGAAGTAGCTTTGCCGCCTTTCACTGCCCTTTGCATGTGCGCGCTGCAGAATCTTTTGGGGGCAACCAAAATCGAATACTATATTTCAATCCTATACTTCCGATATTTTTCAATGAGATATTTTTAATGCTATTAAATGTCGATGGAATTCATCAAAAATGCATGCCAGAAGCGCCCAGCTTGTATGGCGCTCCCCATTTATTGACAGCAATTTAAAATTGACATCAACAAGGGAAGATTGCGTCGCAGGAAAAGCTGCTGCTGTTGCGTGTCACCAGGAAGCCACTGTCGGCATCATCACGTGTCCCTCGGACGTCAAGTTCGAAACGTTTGGTACAACATACAGACACGATAAACTAGCAGCAACGCGCTCTTACAATGTCTCCAGTTCGTATCTTGGGAAGAATTCTTTTCTCCGTCCCCAAGTTCTTAGCCTCACCGTACCGTAGCTCGCGGCCTCCATAAATCTGCTCCTCTCTCAAGGCGGCTATTGCCCGTCCTCATAAAACCCGTGCGCCGTCTTCCCATCAACGTGTCCGCCGGCGCCGCCAAGGGAAGTCCTTGTTCGCGTCGGCCCAAGGCGTCCCTTGATCACGGAATTTCCATTAACCTTTGTGTTCTAATTGGTATTCCTGCCGTTATCGAATTTCCGATATCCTTCCGTTGTGAGCGCGTTTGTCGAGGTGTTGGAGATGGAAGAGAGAGGAAGGCGAGCTTTTACACGCGCCATAAAGTCTTCTGCCTGCCGAATTGCATACCTTTACGTTCGAGAAGACAACGCCGTCTCGTCTTATTCCTTTCTGGAGGAAGATCCTTCTGAGGAAATAAAACGACTACAAAAGACCTCCATTAGTAGTGAATCATAATAAGCAAAGTTTATGTCTTGTAAAGGAATGATCTTCTCCACTCAGTTGTTGAGGGAGGCTTTGTATATTGGATATGTCGTTTGGCTTTTACATTTGACTGTTGATATCCCCATTGAGTTCTTCTTGACCAAATCTAACATTCCATATCTCCAAATACGGAGCTGAATTGTACTTAAAACGTAGTTACAAATTATTTGATACGCTTAAATGCTATATTTATTTTTTAAATCATGCTTCAACTAAGACTTTTCTGAGTGCGGAATTTTCTTAGTAGCTTTGTAATATTTTCACTGAAAAGCCTTCCAGGCTATTATAAAAGTAGTTCATGACGGGTCACATTCCATGCTTCTTTGCAATGCATCTAAACTGAAATTAGTGCTACAGAATTGTTTGTCGTCATTTGAAACATGCCGTAAGTAATAATTCCATAATATTTGAATTGTATTAGTAATGTATTTTGAATTTGCTGAATTTTTCATATCCAGAGTATTCGACATGATAGAAATGGCAGCTGCAGCTGTAATTGAATTATTTTGTGCCCAAATATCTTTTTGAACTAAAACATTGACAATTGTTGCAGGTAAAAATTCCACTTTCTAAACTACATCGTATAAAATAAATCGCTGTGAATAATTCAATTACCCTGAACTCCATGACCAACTCTGCGAGCTCTTGCGTGCCCCAGCTCTGCGCGCAGAGCAATCCCTGCGTTTGCCGAGTCGACCGGCATGGCTGGACAGGAGCGGCGAGCGAGCAGCTGTTGGTCCGGAACAGTCGACGCCGATTGACTGAGTTGACGATGTTTGCACAGAGATAGGAGCGCGGCCAACGGGAGCACACCCGACAGGCGCGGAGCGGCTGACCCAAGGGAGAGGGACCTGCCCAAGCGAGAGGGACCGACCCAAGCGAGAGGGACCGACCCAAGAGAGAGGGTCCGGCTCAAGGGAGAGAGACCGGCCTGAGAGAGAGCGTCCGGCCCAAGAGAGAGGGGCCAGCCCAAGAGAGAGGGACCAGCCTAAGAGAGAGGAACCGGCCCAAGGGAGCAAGGGAGGAACAGGAGTGACGGTGAGGAGGGTGTAACGTGGAGGATGAAGGGAAAGAAGAGACGGAAGAGGATGAGAGAAGGAAAGAGAAGGTGAAGGAAGAGCGAAATAGAAAGATCAAGTACAAGTGGGGGGGGTGAAGAAAAGGAGGATGTGAAAGGAGAGAGATGGCAGGAAAATAAGGGTGAGGAGAAGAGGGCGAAGGGAGGAAGAGGAGACATGTAGAAAGAGGGGGAGGGAAGGATGAGTAGGAGGAAGAGGGAGAATGGAGAGGACCGGGGCGTGTGCCAGTGCAGGTCACGGCGTAAAGTGGTCCTTGGCAGGTCGCGAGGCTAATAGGATCTCTATTGCCCTAATCTTCCTATTACGCGCTTGTGGAGTTAAAGGCCCCCGCAGCTCACTTGTCAAAGGCAAAACGATCGTCGGCCATCACCCCCCACTATGCGGTTATCCCCTGTTGCATTAAATATTATCCAAACAATGTGTTTAATATAATTGTTTTATGAACAACAAAATGTTGATATCAGAATCGTAGTACTCTAATGCTCTGGAAATGGAATATTAAAAAACGTATTTTTAACCAGACACTTGGAGCGGAAAAGAGAAATTCATAATTTCGTTTTGCATATATTTTGTGTATTTCAGGCGCAAGAACATCGAATGTTTGAAATTGTTATGATTTTTTGGAATAAATGCACATTTGTTTTCATAAACGTAAGATTATCGAAAGTTAAAGATTCATTAAGGAAATTAGAACTATCTTTTATAAATATTAAATAATATTGTGATCACACTTTTTTTATGTTGATATTGGTACGACAATCAAACAATCATCTCAATAGCGCTAGAACAGTCATAAAATAAAGTAGAAAATTATTGTAAATAATGCTCTTCACTTCAGCTTAGACAGTTATTTCTGCGTATTCTCCTAACTTTCAAAACAAATATACTTTAAAGTTTTCATCTATTATTTTCTCTTTCACATCTGACACAATTTGACAAGAACTAACCTCGCCCAAACATCCTCTTCCTCCTTCCACAGTCTCTTCCCTCAGCCATGGCATTGCCTCATCTTCACATCTTCATCCGACACACCTCTCTGCTTGTCATTTGACTTCAGCCTCCTTTTCAGATGCACTCGTATGATTTTGTCGTTCCCCCTTCACAAGATGTGACTCCGCCCCCCTCCCGCTAGCGCTTCCGCCGCCGCCGCCGCCCTCGCGCATCCAGCGCGCAAACGGCTCGCAGGCGGGGACGTGCGGGAGCTCCGCTACGGTTGCTATTATCTCAGGGCCTTAGATGTACGCTGCGTGTGTCGGAACACGTGCCACACATCGCCAATGCGCGTGGGTATTGCTCCAGACAGAGATCAGCGCTCGAGTCGTAAGTCGAGTTCGTGACCCGCAGTTCTTTAAGCGCTGCTTCCGCTCTACAGCGAGTTGCAATATCTCACTGGGAAAGCTTTGAAATCTCTGAGGAATAGGAGTGGAAAGAAATGAGTAATAAGTGAAGCAATAACTTCTTCTCAATGAAATACTGTATTTGAAGAATACATTTTCTAGAAAGTTCATACTGAGATATCAATAGAGTATATAATAAGTAGAAATCTTTCGAATTAAAATTTTCATTTTTTAAGTGTAAATTTAACAAAAAATAATTACATGTTGGTTCGTATCTGACTCAATCTCCTAAAAGTATACTACAGTTTCGAATTAATCATTACACTTCAAGAGCTTAATCATGTTTGTTTAAAATACGCACATTTTATCTTAAATGAAAAGTATGACATTTGTGCAAGATATTTTGCCTCAAAATATCAGCTTTTGTGAAAATTTATCACAATATTTTCATGTTCAAAATTTCGTGCTTGATTTTGAATGGATTAGGTAGTAAATTCTTCATAAAAGATACGTATCGTTAAAATTGGTAAAGTATTGCTGAAGGGAAAGAATACCACTTTATTGCCATAACCTTCAGAAAGAATACCAAGAAAATTATTCAGTATTTTCAGATTCCTGTTATAAATACATCCGCCACAAATATCTTCAATAATTTAGCCACATCTCGTCAGGTAAAATATTACTCTCAGAGAGTTTCATGTATTTCATGTTTCTTTCATCCCCTTCTTCTCAGGTATTCATTTCCGCCCTCGACTGCCGTAACCAGATATTCCGTATTTATGTCCCGACGCACCTCTCAACTTTCTCCATTCACATCTCTTGAAGTTTCGCTTCGCCCGGGGCCCGGCCGGCGCTTCGTGAGCTCGTATCTCTCCGCCGCGCCGCTGTATGCCGCCTTCAGCGAGGAGCCGCGCGCCGCCGTCCGCGGACGGGACTCTCCGCGAAAATAAGCAAACTTGGCCGATTCTTTCCTCTGCTCCCCCCCTTCCTCCCCCCCCCCCGGCCGTTTTCCGGCCGCGCTGCACGCACCGGCTGCGCCGCGCAGACCCTCTCCGAAAAGTTGAACGTCGTTTCGTGTGTTGTGCGCCGCCGCTGCCGATAGAGGGCGCAGCAGAGGAGGGAATACGCTGAGAGAAGTGCTCTATTGAAATGGAGGGAATAAACCCAGAACGATTCTCGTATTCTTGAGTGTACGGTGCTCTCCTGGGAAGGAATTGTTTCGCCTTGATTGGCGATAGTGTGTACTCATAGGCTGACTGTAGCTGAAACGTGCAAATTTGTACATGAGTTTTCTTCATTATAACCTATTTCAAATTGCTGGTTGGTTAGAGTTAACTTGTGTGGAAAGTGCGAGGACAGACGTCAATACCATGTTTCAAATTTTTTTTCAAGTCTGCATAATATTCTGGGCTTTTGGTTTGGTAAGAAGGTTGATAACATCTTAACGGAAGCTTTCCTCTTTCAAATTAATGTTATTTCTCCTGAAAATTTAAAAGTTCAGTAAAAACGTGCATACCTGAAGTACTTTTCTTTCATCTCATAGAAAACCGCGCGATTGCCAGCCATAGTAAATCCACAGTTGTAAATAAATAAAACCTTTCGCGATATTCATAAGGGATTTCACGAAACACCCACGAGCTCTGCCGACGTACAGTGAAGCGCCTCGCCATTCAGGAGAGTTTCTCATACAAATAAATGTACCTTTTATTTCAAATAATGGTCATATGTCCCCACTTATTATATTTTTAGATTTCTCTAATATATTCATTATTCACTCGTTTTGTCTACGATTTTGTCACAACTCCTTCATTCCATCGTTCTCTATTACATTCGGTTTACATACTTTCTTGTTACGTTCATTATCAACATTGATGTCACTCTCCTGATTTTTTCTCATTTTCATTTCTTTCATTTTTTCCTGCTTTGTTTTCTTTTTCTTTATTTTAATATCAATACTCACTTTATCCTATTCTTCCACCATTCACTATTTCCCCCTCTCTATCCCCTTCAGTACATTCGTTTACATTACATTGTTGCCATCCATTTAGGTTCATTCAGTTTCATTTCGATTACTTTTATATATCACGTACAACTTTATTCTTTTATTTGCCCCATGTCATTTATGAACTACCCTTTTAGTAATGCCATGGGCAAATCCGAATGGTACAGCTCGGCGACGTACTGCAGCTCTGTATCGTGTTGATATAGAAAGATGTTCGGCACCAAATCACGTGGCTAGACTGCGAAAATATCCCTTCTCTACTAGCAGCAACCCACCACCTCTCGACCACCACTAGCCCGATCTCCACCACAATTTCGGAGCCATGAAATCCCTTCCCCGCACTTATTTACAACCCAGAGCACGGAGTTTTAAAGTCGTAGCCTGAGAGTGCGAGCGGACGCCTTCAGAAGAAGGTCTGAGAGAGAGGGCGCGCGGAGCAGACAGCTCTGGGCGTCAGCGCGCCCTGCCACCGGCACTCCCTTGCCATTTGCGATGCTCTTTCTTTTCTACTCGCATTCTGCAACTTATCCTTACTGTTACTTCTCGCGTTCGGAGCTGCTTGTATTACGCCTAAGAGAGAAAACTCCTCTGTTATTAGTGTAGAAGCTTTAGTACAGTAAGGCTACTCTAAGAGGGCAAATATGACTCACTGTCAAGGGGTAATAGTTTGGATTATTCGAAAAAGTTGGGGAGTTTTGTAAAATAAAAAGAGGTATTTATAATTCTATACATACATTATATTTTTTATCAATTTCTTTTGTAATAATATGTTTAGAAAAACTAAAATATGAAAACAAAAACTAAAATTAAATGAACAAGAATACAAATCATGTTTGTAAAAAATCTCCGCTGCCACATATCGTTATCATGTTGATGGACTTTCCGAATGCTTTAATATCAAATTAAAAACAAACAAATTGTAACATTCGTAGAAATACTTCATAAGATGTGCGAATACACTAGTAATTGACGTCAATCAAAATAAAGATACATATAAAATGTATAATGAATTTAAAATGTTTTAATCGAGGCTGCTTCTAGATGTGTAGCGTGATGTTGGGAAACCAAGAACTTGGATTTTATGGAGAAATGATGAAATGACAATTGATGATTGAAATGATTATGTGGATTCATGTTTTTTCTTTCTGCGTTTAGAATCGTAAAATGAATATAACCATACGTTACTGAGGATTCGAACCCACAACCCTGCCTAGGAGATGTTGTCCTTTCAACCCTTTAATTTCGACTTATTTTGATTCGTATATTAAACATTGTCGGTAAGAAGTCATGTAGACTTATTTGAGATAGTTTCGTGAAACCGGTTTACCGTCGAAAGTTCTTGTTTACTGGAACACCCGACTCCTTCTCCTTCCGGGCGCGCAATTGAAATTCTCCGGGCTGCAAATACACATTCGCTGAAGCTGTGCTCGGATGTGGGCAGCTGTGAATGGATGAAACAAAATTTCCAAAAGAAAACGATTGTGCCAAACTACCTAAAACTGCGACAAGAGTCTACATGATTAGCGGTATAATGAAAGAGCACCTGTATGAGAGAAGAGAAATGAAATATCTGTAATTATCCAAATCAATAAATTGTTCATTGAAAATTATATATGTAATTTTCTCAGAATCAACATGTGAGAAAGCATTTTGCAATTTTGAAGATTATGAGGAGTGATATTGTTATTGACATATCAAGGAAGGACTTAATCATTCCTTCCCGTGTCCCTGGCCTTTCTAGATCGTTTCGCCGAGGGAAATCCGCGGCGGAAATCAGCCCTGGAGAGGTGAATTGATCGGCGCCGTAAGAAACGAAATCAGCGCGAATGTGTGCTGCCGGGGGCCTCGGCCGAGCGGAGCGCCCATCCCGGCGTCAGAGCAGGCGGAAAATAGACGCAGCGGCAGAGGCGACGCCGCGGCGCCTAAGGCGCCGGGACAAATCGCACCCTCTGACGCAATTTCCGGATCCGGGAGGCACCAGTGAGCGAAGCGGATGTGTTGTACTAGGATGAGGATGGCGTCTGTGTGAGCCTCCGTGTGGAAGATCCGTAGCAAATCCCTCGAGGAAAAAATATTGAGGGTGGGCAAGACTGCTTCATTTTCAATGAGCTTCTAGCAGTCGGTACGTAAAGTACGGTAGTTCTTCAAACTTAGAGAACTTTTCAAAGAAAATAATGAGAAAACATTATGAAAAACCTCGCTCAGTTGATACCACATAACTAAGTTAGTTATGTGGTATCAACTGAGCGAGGTTTTTCATAATGTTTCCTTGAATGTTCTGCTGGTGAGATAATTCAATGGGATAGCGTTCCCTTCACTATGTTCAGCACCTGATGATGTAACAAAACGAGTTACGAAACGTTGTGTAATTGTTGAAATAAATGATTGTCATAAAAAACTTTGGATACTTTATTTGTAAACATACATTGACAATCAAGAAGAAATATTGATTAACAATTATATTTCGTTATACTTTCCTGTCTCATTCAATTCATACAATATTAAAATGAACCTGAAAAATATGTTTTCCGTCCCTAAATCACACAACTTCGAAATATGACTATTGTTAGGAGTAACCTGTTAATTCGCACACTATCCAAACGGTGTGGGGGAGGGGGAAAATTATATGAACATCAATGAACTGATCTCTTCCGACTTGATAAGGCATTAGCTACAGAGCCCTGGCTATTACAAGGTGATTTTCCCAGTGTGAAGAATTTTGCGTGCTCGCTAAAAGTATTTTGGCATAAAAATAGTTAGAAATTATACATTACAGACTCAATATTGTTTTATGTAAATTACGAAGTTCAAAAACCTGAGTCTCGCCCCCCAACTCGCGTGGTATCGCGTAAATAGACTTTAATGACTGATGCAGTGAAAATCAATGCTACACACATTGTCTTTCATTAGCCTTACAAACTTCTCACCAGCAGTCTTGGCTCAGTTTATCTGCGATTTGACATGCCTTACATCGATTTTTTCAGATTTAGATAACATTCTCTCTACTATGTGAATGTAGTTATTTTAGCTATTTGATTTCTTTCTCATGTAATAGATAAATTTGTTAGAATTTCCACAAACGTGGATTTGAGAGCACACCTGAATCATCAGTGAGGCATTTGAAAGTCCGTAGAAATATTGGTAGGGAAGACAACAGACAATTCAGACGCCTACGAATGAATCGATAATAATAATAATTATAATAATAATAATTGTAAAGAAAATATTTTTTGATATAATAAGGAATGTTAAATTTTAAAACATTGCAAAAATTTCAATTAACTGAAAAAATCATAAATATTTCATTTCCAGTTTCTTTTTTCGCATTTATAAAATTGCATTCAGGACAAAATGTTCTGCGCAAAGATTTTTATAAATTTGTCATCTTTTTCTATCATTACTATTCAAGTTGGTTCACATAAATGGTCATTAAAGTGAGCATTGTCAATGTGAGTGCTGGAGTTAGTATCTACTTCCTGGACATGCAGCGTCCTAGGCAAAGATGCCAACATTTCGGCCACCATGCTGTGACCTTCCTCAGGGCGAAATCCATCTGTGCCTACGACGCGGCGTCTCCCGGAGAGCCAAGAAGATACGCATTAAATTTATCGCTAATGTATCCACATTCACATACAAAGAAAAATTAATTATATAAATATAAATTTTAAATGGTATACTGATATTACACATGAATTTTGATTTACTTTATATCAAGGGTGTGTTTCTTTGTTCCATCTCCGATGAGCATTTTTTCAGTCTTACCATTCACTATTTCCCCAATGCCAAATGTAAATCCCGCTGATTTCCGACTTGAAATTTCATTTTGAAGAATTTATAATATTCCTCTCTTCTACAATTCATGACAAGTTTTCAATAATTCTCTTCGAAGAGGAACCAAACACCCAATTGCCTGCAGGGACCAACAATGCCCGCGCTATCACAGGACTTCTCCTCCGCACGGCAAAGTCACTTCCATCTCCGCCGGTTGCAATCTGGGGCGACTCTTTGCTCCGTACCTAGGCGCGGCCATCCCGCGGTCTGCTTTCTGCTGCTCCATCGGCTGCCTGCGCCGGCGAGCACCGCGCCTCAATGGACGCACTTGAATGGAAGGTGTGCGCTGCGGGCGGCGGAGTTTCAATGCCGTTTTAAATGTTATCGGAAGGACGTCAGTTGCTGGCGGTGACAAACTGATACAATGCGGGAACGCTCCGAATTAATTTCCCGTCGCTGTTCTGCCTCGGGACTGGACGACGGTGCTTGTCTCTTGTTTGCCGCGCGGCTTGAATGCACGACATTCCCTTGTTAGAAGAAGTTAATAATACAACACTCAAACATTTCTACATTACTTTTAATGTAAATGTACATGAAATTAATTTTCATGTACGTAAATTAAATTTAATGTAAGTGTACAATTAAATTTAATGTAAATAATTAAGTTAACAGTTGTACATTAAATCTACCTAGGTTTTAATTTAAGCATTAAATTTAATGTGCAGGTACATTAATCTCCTTTTAGTATTCACGGTACATTAAAATTCATGTACTGTCGTACATTAAATCTACATTAAATTTAATGTAATTTCTGTCAGTGAATCTAAAAGGCTATTAATATTATGCGTGGAGACTCAACGGGAAATATTTCGCGTAAATTAATGAAATAGTTTAAACTAATATTATTTTATATTTTGTTCAGTTTGATTAGATTATGTTTAAGCATCTCTTTTGGTGCCGACCTGGAGGTGGCTAAGAGGGATTACCGACTCAGCGCTTCGGTCCGAAGGGTCGCGGGTTCGAGTCCCGCCTTGGGCATGGCTGTTTGTCCCTTGACTTTGTGTTTGTGTTGTCGCGGAGGGCCTCGCGTTCTGCTGACCCCAGATCAGAGGAGCCCGCAAGTGTTTGTTTAGTGTATGGTCGAATATGCGTCCGTTCAGGACGTAAAGGTCAACCGGCTGTCGGCTGAATACAAGCCCTAGGAAAAAAATCTCTTTTGGTTGAGATTTTTGAACTCTTTAGAGCAAAAATAGTTCCCCCATAGGCTGCAATACAGAGCCAATTGGAAAAACGAAGTACAGAGGTAAATATATTTAAAGATGTTTGTAGATAATTAAAAACATATATCACACGTTTATAATAAATGTATTAAGGATTAAGATTTACTAGAAGGCACCATAAAAGTTTTATTAATACCAACTTAAAAAAAGTTATAAAATGATGAACATCAATATAAATTCATAATTTTTGAGTTTATACCCACAGAACATACAATTTTGACATTACACTTCTAATACTATGCCGTGTATTAGAAAATTACGAATATTTTTCATATTTTAACGAATTCCAAACTTTATTTACTATCCAATTACATTTTTTCAAAATAAAATCATCCGACCTCAAGATCGTCACTTTCATCTATTAAAAAGTTTTCTTCCGCACGTATCTACCTTAGAACGAGAAGCTCACAACTGAAGTGGCGAACAACACAAATTAAATCTATTCAAATAAATGTTTAATTTTAAATATATAAATGATATATCAATTTCAAATCTAATGAATTGAAAATTGAAATATGAAAATACCAAAACTATCGAATATGTTTTGTTAAGTATACTATCGTTCGTACTTCAAAGTAATGAATGTTGGATAAGTAACGTGAAAAACGACAACAGTGAAATGCTTCAGAATTTATTGAAATTTTACATTTATTTTAATTTGATTAATTAATAGTTTTAGAATTTTATAAACACTGCCGTGAGTAGTGTGTTGTCGGAATGGATATTTAACTGCAGGGTTCGTCAGAAGCAGTTCCAACAGAGCTTCTGCACCAGGGTAAGGGGTCGCCTAATTTGATGGCCTTCACCCGAGCCGTCCGACACTCCGGCGCAGCCCTGCACCGGGAGAGAGTCCGCGCTGCGAACGGGCAGGTCGAGGGGGAGGAGCGGGGCGGCGGCGGCGCGCCCATAAATCCTGAACACGTGCAGTCCCCGTCCACTCCGCCCGTGTCACCTCGCGCCTCAGGCGAAGGGGCTACGGCCACTATAAAGCCCGTGGACCAGCCAGAGTTCGTACACTCGGTCTCCATTGGCTTCCTTGCAACTTGCGCGTTTCGTGCAGGTGGCGCAGAGATTCATTGGGAACCGCGATCGACTGCGTTGGGGATGTCCAGGTGCAGGTGTTGCTGTGAATGGGACTCGTCATGGTAGAAACCGTAACTCAGGGGTAGATGAGTTTCAGTTTAGTGATTGCCTGTCGGGAGCGTCGAAACTGTTCCGGATCAAGATTGATTTCCTAGATTGAATCTTGTGAAACTGCTCCATTGAAATGGTCTTCAGTAGATGTGCTGTCAATGCATTCTTATTTTTCATTTCCAATCGTTCTTTATATTGTGCAAATTAGTATACGACTGTTCTTTATTTTCTTTATGCTCTTCTAGATAAAATACTACGGAGCTGTAATGTCTCTAACTGACTGTTTATTTCCTTTTTCTATTATCTCCACAGCTCTAATTCTTCTTCTTAAATTATATATTTATCTGGTATTGGCAATGTATTCGTAAATTCATTCATTATAAAAGCGTCTGACTATATTTTGCCACTCCTAGTAAACCACCACCACTCACTGTGTCTGTGACAGCTTGTTTCAATATTCATGTTGAAAAATCTAAAAGAAGTGATGTTAATAATGACAATGATGACTTAATAAGAAGTCAAACGTAAGCCCGATTTTTATATAATGAGACCTGCATTTCAAATCTTGTTGATTCATACGAAATGTGTGTTTGACAAAGTGAATGCTTGCCCAAGCGACTTTATTAAATACAAATTCTCCAGAATGTGTTAATATAATTGCTTACATATGAACTTACTGCAGAATCACGCAATAAGAAGGAAAGTGTTTATTTTTATTTTTACATTAAGGAATGTAAAAATAAATGTTCTATGTCTTTTGTAAGTTTAACTTTTACATTGAATCGTTTCGTGGCCGTTGAGGTGCAGGATTCAGCCAATGCCACCTAGCGGACAGCTTCCCTACCTGCCGCAGGTGGCTTTGGTTTACCAGTGCGAGAGAATACAAAAGTTGTTGTTACAAAATTCCGAGGTCACCATTTTCACTTTTTCTCTTATTTCTGAAGCTGACAATTCATCCTTTGATTCACTAGACATTTCAAAGTAAAGAAATGGCCGGTTTTTTAAGGACAAACACACGGCAGAAAAATACAACACAGAATAACTTGCGTTCTGATCGTAACGTCAGTCAAATGTTCCCTCTATCACTACCACTGCGCTAGTCAATTAGAATCAAAGTGAAATTATGATCCAATTTATTTTATATAATATTCCACGTACATATTACTGATAATAAAGTAAATTAAAACTGATAAACATAAAATAACATTAAATACAATTTTAATGTACACAATCGAACAAAACATTTACGAATTACATTTAGAACGATTCTCAAAGATTAATGAAGTTTCAATACTTGGTTTGTAATCTTCTCTGTGCTTGGTCAAGAACCTGTATCATAATGAAATCTGTAACGTAATGAGTATCATTATGTTGGAGCCATCAAATGACAGAATGATACAATGGGAGTAGAAAAAAAACATTTTCAATTACAAATAGAACTGTTCGTTCTCCTGAATCGAAACTTCTCACAGGCACTCCTGGTTCTGCTTCAGCAAAGGAAGTGCTTCTTGTTGACACTTTTCAGCGGCGTAAGGGGTATGAACATGTCTCAGAAATCCTCGGGAGGCACAACGCTTAAAGCGTAGTTAGGAAGGCCCAGAGGGCGCATCCGGCGTTTGAATGGGAGTCACGTTCGCCTTGTTCCCGTTCCCTTAAAATTTTCATCATCCCAAAGCTTTCAACTTGATAGGGAGAGAAGATATGTTGTTTTTGTCCTGCGGGAACCTTTAAAATACTTTTATTCGCGGCGCAGAAAGCGTGTATAATGGAAGGTAGAAAGCAATGGCTTCGAGGGGAGCGCTCCAGAAGGGAAAGTGGAAGGGGAAGGGGGAAGGCGGATGGGAAAAAAGGATGCGAGTGACTTGGGAAACACAAGATGCTGTTAATACCCTCCTCCATAATGGGTCGCTGCACTTGGAAATAGAAGAGGATGCGCGGAATAGCAACACTGGTAGCGTAAAGAAGTTGGAAGGAATGGAAAGATGGAAAGCGACAGAGAGACTCATACAGGATTTGTTTGAAGAGTGTGAGAGCAAAGACATTAGGAAGGTAAACTGTTGATTGTAAATGTTTAATGAATGTTACGCATTATTCTAACGAATGTTACGTAAATCGGCAGTTCATATGAAAGGTATACGAATTTAACCCAAACAAGAAATCCAATATCAGTCATTGAACGGTTAACATCATGCCAGTTTGAACACTACAATTGGTTGCTTGACCTTGAGTTGGAGACTTATGAAATCTCGAGAACAAAATATCTTGTCAGAATGGAAAAAGACGGAATATGTTACTCCTACACATGTTCTGTATGTAAATATATGCAAAATAGTAAGTTGTAACTATACGTACGTGTCACTGTTTTGAAAGAAGATAAATAATAAAAAGAATGCAAATGCATTGATACAGAGACGACTGTCTCATAAAGTTCCCCGTAATCTTGGGAGTATAAGGGATGCGTTGCAACTTGCGTATACAATGGACGTCGAGGATGAGGGAAACGCTGAAGGAAGAGGGATCGTGGGTCGAATTAGACGCTGTCTTTGAATCGACCGTCTCCTTGTTTGCTTATAACCCTACTCCTCTGGGCTGTACTGCGCGTGTGGTGAAGCCACTGCTGCGCTGTGATCTCGCCTCGTTCAATGCTTCCCCACTTTCGTTCGCGTTTCGCCTTCGTTTGCGTTTAGTCGCGGTGCCCATCTCATAAACGTGATCTGGTCTGTAAACGTGGTCAGGTAGTACGAAAAGCGCAGAAAATAATGACTGCTTTGCCGTTACGAGCGATTAGTTCATGCTCCCTTGATAACCTGAAAATAAACCACGGACGTCCACTTAATTTTGATGTAGCGTTCAAACTGCCATGATGTTAACCGGTCACTCTCTGATATTGTCTTTCTTGTATGCGTTACACTTGTACATCTTTGTTATGAACCGCAGATTTGTAACAATGCGTAACATTCATTAGGTATTCACAATCAACAGTTCATCCTCCTGATGTCTTTACTCTCACAGTGTGAAAACAACGTCTGTATGAGTCTATCTTACGCTTTTATCTTGCCATTTCTTCGTACTTCTCTATGCCACAAGTGTTGTCATTCTGCTTCGTCTTCTACTATTTCCAACTGCAGAGATCCATTAGGGAACATTAGCAACATCTTGGCAATTTATACCATCCCCCGCGAAATTTCATTGACTTTTTTATTTTGTACCAAAAAATATATTCGCTTGAGCTTACGTAGTATTGTTTTAAACATATTATTTAATAGTGCCAAATACTGTCGAAAAGGTAAAGTCCTAAACACCATTTCTCCTAATAATACAAATGCGCAATCTCCTTTATTGATAATTTTTTCACCATATCGTTCTGGATATGAACTGCAATCGTTTCACCATATCGTTCTGGACTGCAATCGTGGCACAACTAAAACAATCAGGCGTTTAGATAAATAAGTGTGAAGTTTTCACCTGGCATTGAAATGCATCATTCACACTTCTGCCATTTGTTGGTGGAACACTGTACTGTAAGATAGTTTACTGTTGCTACTGAAAGGTAGACCAATCTGCTGTTCTGAAGAGTGCATTCAAACGTCGTATTTGGTGAGTTGTGCCACTGTTAAGCCCACAAACCCAGCCTACAAACTATATCGTTCGGTATAAATGAGGAATTTTTGTTTAGAAAAAACTTTCCGTCAAAAAACTTTCCGTCATGAAAATGAAAGTTTACTTCTTCTTACAAAAGTTGAAGTAGAGATACACAACATTAAGCTTTTTCATACGCAACTCGTATGTTTTTTTAGGTGTAGGACGTTTTTTCCTGGGCAATTTTCAATAACATATTTCTTCTTTTTTATCCTTTTCATGCATCGTAGTCCTGACACATTACGACCCGTCCGTTGCCTTTCACCACGCACAACTTTTCTTCCATCTCTCTCAGTGAGCCTCTTTTTGAAAAGAAAAATGCAAGATCCCTTTCAAAAGTTTTGAAGTTTCTTTCCTTGTGTCATAGGGGTTTCTGTTTCAGCAACGTCTTTGTTATTCTTATTCCACGGAAAGATTTTCTTCTGATCCGCTTGTTTACTGAGTTTTTGTTCACAATACTAACTTCTCTTTCTCTTCATTATCTTCCACTTGAAGTCTTTATTGAAGTTTTGGAAAGTAACTTTAATATTCCGTTAACTTAAAATCGTAATGTTTGAATTTTAACCCTCTAGTTTTCCGAAAGTTGTTATCAAAACCAAGTGTCAAGATGAACTTTTAAAAAATACACCATTTTATTTCATGTTAACTTATCATTAGTCAGCCGTCATCGTTCAGCCCCTGATTTAATTTGTGATCTTTCTTGACGGACAGTTCACATTGTATTTCATGTTAGTGTATCATGTAGATTCCTTTGTGTAATATGTGAAGCAGCGAAAAAAAGAGAAAATGCACTAATATGTCCCATTTAAAACATATAATATATTTTGTATTCTAATACGGGCTTTAGTGTTATAGTTTTACTCGACATTCAAAATTATTTCAATTTGTATGTGTCTCCAAAAATTTTGAAAGTGTTATTTTTTCCTAAAATTTAGAATGTAACATATTGACTTTTATAAAACGATTATGAATGAAATATGTATTCACAGAGAGCCATATAGTGTTATGTTTACATTTAGCTTCTGTATTTCAAACATGCGCTTTTTTACTTAAAAATTAACATAATTTTTTGAACAGTAACACTCAAAATGCTTCGGGCATCATCACATAGAAACCAAAATGTATAAAAGAACAACAATGAGCAAATTCGAAATAATTGACCTGCATTAAAGTATACAAGAAACTTTCAATTTCCTTTTCCACGTGACACGTTCCCTCATCTCTTCACCAGCATCTCATCATAATCATCATTCGTGTTAATACAGTATCGGTTTGTGAGACGCTCCACAACGATACATTATCATCAGCAACATCAGAAACATTAACAATCCTGAGGGTAGCATTTCCCCTTCCCTCTGAACTAGCCAAGGTAAACATGCTTTATAATGCATTTAACATCGACCACACGCTGAAGCCGGTCTCATCATCACACATGCTGTCGCGCGCGGGCGTCGGGATCTCGCGCTCCGTCGCCCGAAGGGAACGACGCGGCGCGGAACGACCAGGCCCGGCCCAGCCACGGCCGCCCAGCCCAGCCCAGCCCAGCGGCGCGGGGCAGCGCCTACCACTCGCCGCTTTAAGTGGATTACAGCCCGTTTCCGCTCCCGCCTCGATATCGCGCTCGCACGGCTTCTCCTCTAATTAATGAACGCGACGCTTGTTTGTCGCATTGCGTTAACGCCAGGGATAAGTTATAATGTTAAGGCCCATCTCCCAGGAGGGGATCTAGACTTGCGACGGGGAGGAGGGGCGGGGCCACAGGCTCGTTGACGTTCTAGAAGGATTCCTTATGTAGAAATACCAACGTCTTTAAAGACCTGACAGTTTTAATTCGTCACTCGTGTAGTGGGACATTTTATTCCATACGTGTATTAACAATTTTTCTAGTCAAAAATACGACAAACACATTTTTCATACGAAATTCCATGGAAGGGTTAACGTCCAGAACTCTTTTGTATCCGCGCCTGACTACGACAGCCCCACGTCCCGAAAAGTGGTCTTCCAGCGCGTGGCGTGCTGAAAAATATTGGAGCAGTTGGGGCACTCGGGACCGAGGCGACAGGACGGAGAACGTCGGAGTGACAAATGACTCGCGTGACGCCATCCTTCGGGTTGATGCTCTCTTGATCGATACGAACATGTTCTTCGTGACTCGACCGCAGGCTTGCGTTGCTAAAGGAAACACAAATAGATGGATTGTTGGAAAATTCTTATTCTCGTATTACGAAATAATAATTTCATATTTTGTAACGCAAATATTCAATAAATTGAATTATGAAGCAATGAAAATAACAAACTACAACACAATGGTTTTTATATAGAATAAAACACAATGAGAAAATTAGATAGAAAAATATTTTTAGAAGAAAAGTTGTATAATTTGTCAATAACGATCAGATAAATTTAACACTGAGTGTAAACATAAATTAAACCTTTGTTTACGCAGATATTTAAATGTTCTGAATGTTATATGAAAACTCTTAGATTTCATTTTGATTATTGTTGGCTAAAATATTAGATCTCTTTTCAAAACTGTGGATAATGTTACACTCTGAATTTCGACTTCTAAATTGTAGTACATGACTTTCAGCTTTAATGACGATGATGATGATGATGATGATGATGATGATGATGATGATGATGTCAATTAGCATGTATTGGAGATGTTAGATAAATAGATGTAACTTTACATTTTTTCTTGGCTGAAGGAAATCGTACTACAAGTAATATTCGGCCATCCTCCCCTCGACTCTGTTCTGCCCGTCCGCTTCAACCACACCTCTGCCCCGCAACTCGCAATCTCCCAATGCACAAAATGTTTGAACTTGCACCCCTAAAATTTTGAAAAAGACTTTCTTGGTTACGTAAATTGTAATGGAAATACATATTCCAAATACAACGTTTGTAGTGTCAATAGTTTTGCTCAGCGTTCAAATATCAGGCAGTTGTTTTTTTTATTCTGCAAGACGAAGATAATTGGTTTCAATCCCATGTAAGCGAACCTCTTAAAATAATACTAAGCAATTGTGGTAAATATTATTATTTAAGAAAATGCACATATTTAGTTCGGTATTTATTTCAAAATTGTTTTTGAATCATGAATCTAAAATCATAAAATTTCATTTGTAATGTATTAATGAGTCAAAGGAATACATAAAAAAGTCATTGGCGCACATTAACGTTTATTATTTACTGCAGGATATTGAGTAATCGTTGGTTTGGGAGTAAGCGTGGGAGTGGCGTGTGTGCGCAAATGTGGAGGCCGCCGCCGCCCTAATTGGAACACGCATCGGGCGCGCGCCGACAGAGAGGTGCCCCCTCTCGCCAGGACACGTCGCTCGCCGCGCCGCGCCGCCCGCGCGGGGAGAACATGCATGGAATATATGACGCGCATTTGCGAGTCATGAAGCGCAGCGAGGTGCGAGTTCATTATGCAAGCGTTAGGACAACGCCGCGATTACCACACAGCGGAAGCAGCCGTGCGGGACGCTGGGCAAGGCCCTCCGTGGCCGTGGGTAAGGCGTGGCGTGGCGGGGCGGGGCGGGGCGGGGCGGGGCGGGGCGGCGCGGGACGGGACGGGACGGGACGGGACGGGACGGGATGGGACGGGACGGAGCGTGGCGGGGCTGGGCGGGGCGTGGCTTGGCGTGGGGTGGCGGAGCGTGGCGGGGCGAGGCGTGGCGGGGAGGGGCGTGGCGAGGCGGGGCGGGGCGTGGTGTGGTGTGGTGGGGCGGGGCGGGGCGGGGCGTGGCGTGGCGTGGCGGGGTGGCATGGGGCAGAGAGTGGCGGGGGAGGGTCTGGTCGAGGCGAGGTGAGATGGAGCGGGGCGGGGAGGGCCAGGATCACGAGGACAACACGCGAGGTTCGCAGCTCTGGCGTCATTTCCATTCGAAGATTAGTCTTGATTAACGTAGATTGAATTGCGACCTTAGTGATCTGATTGCAAGTTTTATTGGGTTGTAGTATATTTTGCAGAATTTTGTTAGGCGGATTCACATTTGAACAAAAAATGCATGTGCGACATGTTTTAGTTTATTTTACGTTGTGGAAGCCTCCATTCTGTTCCGAACTTGTGCATGACCTAAAGCATTTCCCCTTTTCATTCAAATTCATGTTAAATTTATTTGATATCTAAGTAAAAAACTGTTCCGAATCATGCACTTATTATAAAACTTCAACGAAGATAAATTTGTAATATGAAACGCTAAATCTGGCAAAAAAACGTTGAATTCATGTAAGTTTGATTTATTGTTTCCATCGTTCGGAAACAACACCTTTTAACCGCGATGACAGTGGTAACCGAGGATAGGCTACTGGAACGTAATGAACAAATATCATCAACAGAAATGTACGTTTGAAGGTCGAGTTAGGTCGAAAACAAATACAGTTGCTAGGGATAGACTTCGTTACTGTGGACAAATATAATGGAGCGGTGGTACGGGTATAAACGAAAGAGGAAGATAAAACAAAATTGTATCGATAGTGTCTTTTACAAAACTCTTTAACGGCTACCCATGCTGTGCGGTAGGTCTTCCAACAAATGATTGGTCCCATTCCCTCCTGGCCAGAAAGATGCTCATGGGCCGGGGATGCGCCAAATTCTGTGACTGTAATAGTATGTTACCACATAGATAACAGCTTTGCGGACAGTTTCAACATGAAACACGATATAATAATAATAATAATAATAATAATAATAATAATAATAATAATAATAATATGTAACAATAACTATCATTCATATTATGTACGAAACTGAAGTAATACTCAATAATATTGTGAATAAATACAAATTTAAATTACTTAATACCGTTGAGGAATTTCACTAATGAATAAAAAAGCTTAATTTATTTGGAATTAATATGTAAGTGTCGTAGGTGCTAATAAGGT
Organism: Teleogryllus occipitalis; assembly: GCA_011170035.1. NCBI lineage: Eukaryota > Metazoa > Arthropoda > Insecta > Orthoptera > Gryllidae > Teleogryllus > Teleogryllus occipitalis. Next base: position 92,964 of record BLKR01000412.1, read on the forward strand.
TTTTCGATAACTTATAAATGTATGAAAGAAAAAACTGAACCTTAGAGTAAATGTCAAAACTATGGAATGTGGAACCAAATGGACTACTTCAATTATTAGAGACTTCTGTAAAATTCTGAATGTATACATTTAAACAGTAAAAGTAAATAATAAACTAGTGCTAAAACTGCACGTACTTTTATAGTCCGTATTTTTACACAAAATTACACGAAAAGTACTCAAATTTTCGAAAAATTGTTCAAGACCTTATTTCAGAGTCTATTTCTAAGGAACAGATTTCATTAGGAAAGAAACTACATCTTTAACATTTTAGTTGAAGGAAGACACCCAAACAAATTTGAACTTTTGCAATTATCGAAAAATTAGGGTTTTCAACGAACATGAGACCCACACCATTATCTTAAACGTCCTTTACACTACCTGACAAAAAATTTTAATCAAAAATGATGGAGCCGTTTTTTGAAAATTTGGAAAATAGCCGCTAGCATTATTCACAGATGAACGGACGGATAGACGTTTTGACGTCATACAATTTTTCAATATCAAGGACCCACAAAACATGGATTCTTGCTGCACTACGTGTTAAAGTACTTTTTTCTAATTTTAGCATCTGATTTTATCCACATTTTCGTTAACAGAGCCCTGCAGTAAGAGTTTTTCTGCCGAAAATTCTCTGTTTTTTCGCACAGCATTATATAATTTTCCCTCTACTCCATATAGAGAAAGTAAAAAGATACAATTTAAATATCATGCAAACAAAAACAGAGTCACTTGGCTGTTTGACAATCCCCAATCTTAATTTCTTGAAGGTTGGACAATTTTGAACGACACTAACATCAACACATTCGTTGTCGTCGTATATACTAACATTGCGAAAGAGCGACATGATTCGACCTGGGGTCAAAGAACTGAAAATGGAATGTCTGCCAGGTGACGGGGACGGCAAGAAAGATGTGTCGGGGTGATATGACATAGGATGATGTCGATGATTTCACTTTAAAGTTATTGACTAAACGCCGATGATCCCAGGAGCTCTCTGATCTGCTGATAGGGGCAATGTAAGAATGCTTTTATGTGCGATGGGCGAAGAAATGACTTAAATAATGAAACAATTCTCCTTCAACTGTCATGGAGAAATTTGAAAATTCAATTACAGAATAAGAATAGTAATAATACCTTAATAATAATAATAATAATAATAATAATAATAATAATAATAATAATAATAATGTTCAGTATGAAGGAGTATAAAAGTTACTATTAACAAAAAATATGCTAGTGAATACTATCATATCTCTTAAAAATGCCTGGTAACATTTTGAATTACCACAACTTACTGAACAATGTGATATTAAATTGATATATACGAGATTACATGGCACCAGATGCAGATAATAGGAAAACCGAAACATAATATTGCTATCGTTTGTATTCATCATTAAAATATCGTTACAATTATATTAGTGAATTAGTAATGCAGTATATTAGTAATTTATTCTGATGAATAGTTTACACGATATAAATTGAGTGTCCAAAGAATCTAAACACAGAAACAAATGTGACCCTACGAGAACTCTGCATAAGTATAATATACATTTCTACTCTAGTTTCACTCTAAAGATACATCAGGGATGTTAATATACAGATGGCAATAATTATGGAGCAATTTATAAAGTAGCGGAAACATGAGAATCCAGAGAAAACCTGATACGAACTCTCTTTGATTCTAAATTCCACGAAGAATTATTGGATTTGTTTCCTGATAACAAGAAGTTGAAAGATGATACCAGGATGGATAGGTGATGATTTTTTGAAAAACGGGTAATGAATGATAAAAGAGAAATTGGAGAATGAAAGGCAGTGAAAATATAGAACCCCCGGGTACCTGGAAGCCCAGAAGTCGTTTTGTCCACCACAAATTCCACATGGCTCAACCCGGATTGGAATGTGGGTACCCAGAAGGGGCGTGGTCAGGGATCAGGTTGCGGGGGCGCTGCCAAGCAGACGCCGATCGACGCGCGAGCGTCGACAAGCGAGCGCCGTTGCCCGCGTGGCGCCTCGCGAGGTTCTAATTCAACGTGAGCTATTTATACGGCGCGGTGCGGCGCGGCGCGGCGGAGGCTAATACACCTGTCCGGCGGTGCGCGCGCTCGTCGCCCACCACCTCTCGCTTTCCCTCCTCTGCTCGACGCTGTGCCCCGTTGCCGGCCGCGCGTTGCCCGCTGCTCTCCTATTGACTTTCGTCCGCCGTTGCGCTTTTATTTTTGCCATCCAAAAACAATTATTTCGCGAGGGTCGATACCGTCTTAATACAACTCATTCAGATGCCTTCTCTTGGACCTCTTCAACCTTCTCTCTCTCGCTCTCTCGCTCGCTCTCTCTTTCGCTCCCTCTTTCGCTCGCTCTCTCGCTCGCTCTCTCGCTTGCGCTCTCGCTCGCTCTCTCGCTTGCGCTCTCGCTCGCGCTCTCTCTCACGCGCTCTCTCGCGTTCTCTCTCGCTCTCTCTCGCGCTCGCGCTCTCGCTCTCTCTCTCTCGCGCTCTCGCGCGCGCGCTCTCTCGCGCTCTCTAGCGCTCTCTCTCTCTCGTGCTCGCTCGTGATCTCGCTATTTGTCTATATCCAACTCTCTCTTATCTCTCCCATATATAGCCAACTGTTTATCCATCTGTCTTTTATTCAAGTAGTCGCCGCCCAGTTGTGTTATCTACCTCTTTTAATACTTGTGATGACGTTTTCTAAAACAAAACCTTCTATGAGTCTTACCCCATTGCTCATTTGCCTCTGAACGATGTTCATTTTCACTCATGGAGCAAAATTTTTATTTTCTTTACTTTTATTTATACTAATGAAACTCCGGAAAAACCTTTCGCACTCTATCCCTCCACGGAGGGTTTGCTGCCCCAATAATTCCCTGCCATCATGCCTCTCCTCTCTGCCTAGCCATCGCTCGGCGCTTCCGCATTCTTTTTCATTCCGCGCTGAACATCTACCCCCAGCTGGCGAAGCTCGGCGCTTGACACTCCAGCCTCACACCTCCCTTTCGGCTGCCTGACGTGGTTCAAATACCTCCGTGCTTGCAGTCGCCTTTTCAGCTACCCCCAATCCAGATTCTTGAGTTAATCCAGGTTGCGTTGGCTCAGGGAAGATTTTTATAGATTCCTTAATGAATACAAAGAAAATTGAAGTGCTAGATTATTTCTCAACTCTCAGTTGGATAATTCATAAAAGAAAATAGTTTCATGTATCAAAAATGGGTTGCAAAAAGAGGAGCACATCGACAATTTGAGGGGAAATAATGAAGGTTTAACTGAATTTAATTTTTGTGCGGTACAATCAACCCATAATAAATTTCAACTTCATCATCATTTTTTAAGAAATATTTTCTATTTACATGACTTAAAATAGGTTCATCGATGGAGGGAGGGGACTTCGTAAATCGGCATAAATTAAGCATCTTAAAATTTTACAGAAGAAGATATCACTACACTTTTCACGTGATTTCTCCTTTCGTCGGATCTGACACTTGTAACTTTTCTTTGGAATTTTGCAAAGCACATAGTTGCCAGGAAACATCAGTGAACTGCAACGAATTCTGTATTAAGATAGAGACAATCTTTCTGAAACGGTTCATGGTGAATTATTGGAAATGATGAGTTCTTTGTGAATGACCTACTACTTGTGTTGAACATTGAGTACGAATAATAATTTGTTGAACTTCATTTGAATGTGTTGACTAGTAAAAATACGTATCGTCACATTGTACAAAAAGCTAGTGGAACATCAAAGTTTCTTTTATAGCAGTTTTCTCCGTCTATCTTTGTTGTTCTTTTCACTCGTCGTTTTCTTCCGACTCGTCTCCCAAACTGAAAAGTTTGTCGGAGTTGGTGCCCGAAATGAAGTCGTGTGGCAGCGGCGGCGGTAGCGGGAAGAACTCACGCACCAGCGAACGCCTGTCGCCCCGGCCTCTCACTGGCTGCGGCACCTCCGATCCACAGTGGGTCAACGTCAAACTGTGATCGGGAAAAGTGATGTAATGGGCGCCGATACAAGTGATAGCCGTACTTGGAAACATTATGTTAAAAGGGCGGTGGGCACCTATAGTGGGTGCGTCATCTACTGAAGTTATTAGTTTTGTAAGGGTAGAGAAAATTATAGCCCGGAAGGTAACACATGTAGCATCTTCGCCGAAAGGAAGAGGATGAGAGAAGGGTGAGGAAAGACATCTCGCGATCGGGCTATGTCCCGTTGGCGAGGGTTCTTTTCTGGCATTTATCTGGAATTGATCGGAGAAACCACGGAAAGCCACCGATCAGAGCAGCCAGTCACTATAAATTTCCACTAGAGAGTGAAAATCCGCCACCGTCGGACCCAAAACGTTGAACCTCCCATGATGCATTTCATTTCTAGCTATGTCAAAAATATATCCCAGGGTGAGCCTACGCGTGATCAGTAAGATTGGTTTATGACGTCAGAAGCTCTAAGGGTCTCCAGATTATTAGTTGAATCACGATTTTTATTGTATAATGCAAAGTTAAACAAGTCGCGATGGAGAAACGTAAACAATCGAAGAAGAAGTTATGTGAAGAAGTGCAAATGAAACGCGATCTTTTGGGCTGGAAGAAATAGTAAGGATATTTCGAATTTCTTATATGCACCATATAAAAAGGAACTTAAGAGTTTTATTTGATAACAAAAGACGAGCAATATTGATTCAGAAAGGATTCTTCTGTATTCATAATTTCGAAACTAAATCTCCAATGTATAAATTATGAATTACATTTCTTTTACAGTTGAAATCATTTTATAAGTAGTAAATGTAGGTATTAGAAATAGAATATTAACTTCAAAGATTCATTATGTATTTTACGTACGTAGGTTTGTAGCGTTATCGCACCTCACATTTCACCTATTCCTTCCTTCAAGTGGTGAAGCGAAGTCGTTTGACCTGTGAACCAGCCCCCAGTGCGAGTGCTGAACACTCGAACGCTGACACTCGAGGCTGAGACGCTCGAACTAGGACGCGCGAGCAAAGGGTATGTCATGCAGCTGCCTGTTCCTCTATGATAATGGGAGAGTCGCTGCAAGACGGCTTAATACTCTTAAGACCTAAAGCTGTTATTCTAGGAATGCCCCATTTTGGAAGAACGAATCGACAGTTCAAGAACGATGACATTTTCTTTGCTTCGCGACAAAATTTTGTAACCCATTAATAAAATACATTCCCTTGTGTGATAATTAAAATTATTCTTCACATTTTGTTACAAATATGAATGGGAAGTTTCAATATGACTTTTGACACTGACAATCTCGTTTTTCATAATATTTAAATTGTGTAACTCACATGAAATTACTTTTACTACTTAAATTGCACAAAAATATCAATTTTAAAATTATTAACGTTTTCTTCTTTACATGCTGGGCTCGTTTAGTACATAAATTATAAACCAAAAGCATTCCATTAATTTATTGCATAACGATATCTCTTTACAAAAATTAATCATTTAAGTGCATCGGATCGTCCGCAACAATTGTAATTGAACCCACTGTGCAGTTTCTCTCCAGCAGAAGCACGCCTTCTCGTCACGACTTCGCATTAATTCTGGAGCACCACGATACGGATACGCGCTGCGGGGCAGCGGCGAAGAGCCCCGAGGAGGCAACGGGGGAGGGGGGCGCAGCCGCAGCGGTTGAGGCAGCGGCGGCGGACGAGGCTTTATTCATGTGCCACGTGCTCAAACTTCTCTGGTGAGCGCAGGGGCACTCCCACCAACCCCAGATCCCTTCCCTGGGCCTATGCGGTTCACTCCCTTCCTTCCCGGCGCCATTACCGCCCTCGTGACCTCCTTATACCAGACCCCTCTGCTCCACTTCTTGGCGCCCTGCGACTCCAGCTCCCTCGCCGCCTCGCTGCCTACCTGGTATCCATATCACCCTCACACCGTCATTTCTCACTTGCCACGCCTCTCGCCGCCCTCGCCGCCCTCGCCGCCCTCGCCGCCCTCGCCGCCCTCGCCGCCCTCGCCGCCATCACTGTGCTCGCTAACCTTCCCATGTTCACTCTCCCGCCCATACTTACTTCCATCTTTCATTAGGTGGCGTCACCCCGCATACAACTTAATTGTAGAATTTCCACTTTCTTTAATGTTATTCCGTCAGTAGATTGTGCCTGTGCACACAGTTCTGTTAAAATGCGCGTGGAGGCAGACACAAACCCTCCACACATACCTACTCACCGAAATTACATGCACACGCATACACTCGCACTTGCTCGAAAAGAGTTCGTGATTGCAAAACAAATTGTGGACCTAAATCAACAAAATCACGGAAGAATTAAGAGCTCTTGGAATACTGAACCGAGTGGGTGGTGTCTGTAACGTTTGTAGTTGGCCAGTAAATTTACACATGAATGTGTACTCGTAACCGAATACGTGTGCCTAATTGCCCATTGCATGTGCTCGGCCGTGTGCTTGCCTAATTAGCGAACGCAAGCGCGTGTCTTCGCGTCCTGTGCAGAGCGCTCGTGGCCCGGGAGACGCGGAGGCGCGCGCTGGCATTGGCCGCTCCGGCGCGGCGCGGCGCGACGCGGCCGAACGCACGTCCCGCCCCAGGCGCGCGCCGGTCGCAGAAATTGCGCGCGGACGGATTTTTGGGCCCCCCTTCCGCCGCGGAGCGTCCGGCGCGGCGATGCCTCGCGTTCCTTCCCCGGTGGAGGCCTCCTCCCCCCACGCCCGGCCAAACGACGCGACGCCGTCCCTCGCCGCTCGTCGCGAAAGCGCTGTTTTCGTCATCGTTGCAGCCATTGTCAGTGTTCTCAGCTCTCAAGCGTCTTCTCCATGTGTGCCTGCTGTCTTATTTTCCCATTTGCTTTCGTTTTTCTCTTGTCTTCTTTATCTTTTGTCTTTTAGTCTAACCTATTCTCAATCACATTTAATAGTGCTTTCTCTCTCGCTCTCTCTCGCTCACACTCTCTCGATCTCACTCTCTCGCTCTCTTGCTCTCTCTCTCTCGCTCTCTTGCTCTCTCTCTCGCTCTCTTGCTCTCGCTCTCTCTCGCCCTCCCTCGCTCTCTCTGTCGCTCACTCTCGCTCTCTCGCTCTCGATCTCTCTCTCGCTCTCCATCTCTCTCGCTCGCGCGATCTCGATCTCGAAGTCTCTCTCTCTCGCTTTCTCTCTCTCTTTTTCTCTCGCTCGCTCGCTCGATCTCTCCTTCGTTCTCGCTCACCATCTCTCTCGCTCGATCTGGATCCTTTTCTCGCTCTCTCACACACACACATTATCTCACTTTTTCTCTATTTCCTCCTTGTTTTCATTTCACCGTCTCGTCGCCTTTCTATTTCTCCCTCCCTCACTTTATTCGCTTCTTTTTGTCGTTATCTCTTTTGTCGCATTTTATCGTTATCTCTTCTTCTCTTCTTCTGCATCTACGTCTACGGTTTCCCGCCACTCTCCTGACGTGTCAATCATATGTTACTCGTGTCCTGGTCTTCGTTGACTCGACATCCACTCGCCACTTTTCGGCCTTCGCATAGCTGTCATTTCTGTAAGCGTCACTTCAAAAGGCCCCTCCGCCTCTTCCCTTTGACCCCGCAGCTACCATATTCCGTTCAGCTCCATCGCCGCGTCGCGTGGCGGCGTCACCGCTTTCGCCCCCCACGCCCCCCCACGCCTCCCCACGCCTCCCCCACGCCCCCCCGCCCCCCTACGCCCCCCCACGCCCCCCCCACGCCCCCCCACCCCCCCACGCCCCCCCACGCCCCCACGCTCCCCACGCTCCCCACGCCCCCACGCCCCCACGCCCTACCCCCGCCCCCCCCCACGCCCCCCCCACGCGCCGCCGGCCCAGGCGTCAATCGTTCCCTGGAGTGGCGTCGCGGCGTTCGAAGCCCCGATCCTCGCTTGACGGGAGGCTCACAAACGCGGGCGCCGCCCTCCGCCGATCGGGCTTCCTCGAGGCTCGCCCTGCGTTTTTGCGTTGTTTCGAGGGTGCTGAATAAACGAGTCCGAGATCAAAGGTTTGGCTCGTGGGAATAGAGAAGCATATTGCGATGGGGTTCCGTTTTTGTATCGTTGACTTTCTGACTTTACAAAAGAAATATGTATCATGAAAGATTGTGTGAAAAAACATTCAACTTTGTTGGGTCATCTATTTCTTTGCATTGTATTCTTCATAGAGTCTCTAGAATTTTTGTTTAAATTACAAGTGTGACAAAGAATAAATGCATACATTATTATTCTTGACTTTGTTACATATTTACAAATAATATTACTTAATAGTTTACTTCGTATACAAATTTATATTAATTTGCTTGAATTTATTATCATTGTTTGCGTGTTTGCATCAAAGAGGTTTCCAATATTTCTAATGCAATATCTCTTTAAACACCTCTATAAATATCTTCAAAATGTATCAAATATTATAATCTGAATTTCTTTTATTGACTCTTAGTTCAGATGGATCTGATGATAATAACATTATAAATAAATAAGCAAGGGGAGGACAATTACTAGTTGACTTCATAATATTTTATGGAACAAGAATATTAGAAAGCAAACTAAGAGACAAATGTACAGGACAATGGTGGAAATTTGTGTGACATACGGATCAGAAATTTGGGTTAAAAAAAGATGCAATAAACTATCGGTTAAATGCAATGAAAATTAATTTTTGGAGACGATGTTGTCAGTAGAATTTTTGATAGAATACCAAACGAAGAGATTAGACAGATAATGCAAATAGACAAGTGATCGAAAATGTAGAATGCAAACAACTCCAATGGTAGGGCCATCTAAAGAGAATGCATGCTGACAGAATACCAATAATTGTCTTTGAGTGGATCCCTCTCGAAAGAAGAAAACGAGGAAGGCCAAGGAAATCTTGGAAGTCTGTCATCGACCCGACAATGAAGGGCAGAAGAATGGAGAAAGATGCTTGGCGGAATAAAAAACCATTGGTGTGTAGAGTGCGAGAAACGTTCATTAGAACTGTAAAATACTCGCTTAATAATAAATAATAATTTCCTTTAAAAACCATTAGTTGAGACTGCACGGCACAATTAGTGGATCTCCTCTTATGTCTCCTAAGAAGCCCGAAGAAGGAAAGGAACTAGTAGGTCTCCATTCTAACTGTGCAGTAAATTCGATCTTCACTCGCTGGTCGAGGCCACCAAGCTTCTTTCCGCGCTATCGCATTTCTTGGCGGAATTTAAATCTCCTGGGCGGATTCTCCGACACGCGGCAGCCCACATTCCTGTTTTCTTCTGCGCCCGCGCTACACGGCTTCGCTCTTACGACTGGGTGGGCGGTGGGCGGGGCGAAGGCGGCGCCCGCTGCGCAGAAGCCACGCCGCGTCCCCGCGCTCTCGCCGGAAGTTGATGAGCTCGCTTTCGAGTAGGGCGGTGACGACGCTATTGACGGCGAGAGGTGCAGCCATCGCAAGGAAGATTCGAAATAATGACGGTGAAAGGGGTGGAAGAAATAAGGTAGGTAAAAATAGGGACAATATGGATACTGAATATAAGAGAAAAATAAATTACTAAAAACTCGATTTTGGAGTTGACAATATCATAATTTTGCATGTTGTTTTCTTACTGCCCCTACAATATGATTTGTTTTCCTTACATAACTCATGCTTCCAGAACCTGAAAGCACCAGTACTCTTTGACACAATTCCGCATATTGAGACCATCTGTGCCACAAATCCAATTGCCAAAGGAGGAAATTTTTCTTCATGGATCAGATTTTTCTTAAAATTTTCAGATCCGTAATTGTTTGTGGAATTCTGCAAGTAAATTCCCATACACACCTAAGATTTGATTTAAACTCTTTTTTTTCATACAGATACTATTATTATTGAAACCAGTAATACTCAACAATTCAAAACGGCATGTAAAATATATAATTCGTACGATTTCAATATGTTTATCAAATAGACCATGTAATCTCAAATATCCATCATTCTCCATTATTTGCTCAGTTCCTTCAAAAATATCAAAGGAATGACATTATTCACAATAGTAGTTCAGTAGAGTTCATTCACTTTGAAATTCCATTGTTTATTGGGACCAGGTCAGTGAACTCATTGTTTCCCATACACACTATTCTTTTTATGCACCTTTGTTTGTAAATAATGTTTAGGACGACAAAATGACAAAAAGTTTGACAAGTTGAAAACAGTTGACGAAGACCGCAACGCTTTGTGAAATGTATTCTCGCATAGTTTTCAGGGAAGTTTTTCAATGTTCCCATATCATCATGAAAATGAATATTTTAAATTGATACAAATCATAATGAGGAAAATATGAACGCGTGTGAACCAATGAACCTGAAATCTTCATTTCAAACATACTGCGTTGCTTACTTTCACCACACTTTTTATTTAAAAATATTGCAAGAGACGTTTTAATCGCAGAATCATTTATGTAAATAAAACTTAACATAAAGAAAGTCTTTAAATGTACTTTTTTTTGCAGTCTTGCTACATAAATACATTGATTTCACACAAACATTCAGTTGGCGGAATCAGGAAAATGGGGGGAAAAACGGAATAGGTAGAAAACCCGGACAAGTTAGCCAACGTTTGTGAAATGAATGCGAATGATTTCTACGCTTTTCTTATCTATGGTCATCCACCACGCCCTCCAATTTGGTTTGGTACCAATGAGTAAAAATGACCACTAATATTATCCAGAGAATATGGCAATTGACTGGATTGAGCAATGCATTGAGGGTTGCATTCAAACTGAATTCCACTGCTTTGGCCCGCGTAGTTTCAGCTTAATTGAAAGTAAATATTTATCGATCAAACAAGTTTGAATTACATCTTAAGAAATGATTTCAGGATATTTTTACATTTAGGCGTCCCGTATAAAAATACAAATAAAGCATAAATGAAACTTTAAAAGAATAACATATACTGTGAACAAAAGAATAAAAATTATTGTATCGACCAATACGTTTGATGCAATCAAGACTCTAGTTATGTGATTTCCATTGGATTATAATACATCGATAATAACAGTATGTTTGTTTTTGTGCTAATGAATCAATACATTCTACAACGTTTAGAAAGGAAACACAAAAAACGACACCGTGTGCGGCTACTTTTTACTTCAGACTTTCTGTCACCGTGATGGAAACGGCTGGCTACTCAGCGGGAAATTCGGACAGCTGCTTCGAATGCGGCGGTGGCGGCCTCGGCCAGTCCGCGACATCGGGGCCTGGGCCGTGGCGGGGCGGGGCGGGGCGGGGGGGGCGTGGAGCGGGACCGGGCGGTTTCGCACGTGCCACAGTCGCGAAACGAGGCGGGTTCCGGTCGGCGGGTGAGCGGGGAGAGCGGGGAGAACGGGCGGGTCGAGGGAGGCGCCTCGCTGCGGCGGAAGTCGCAGCCGCCCCGCCCCACCCCCACCCGTCACCCCTGTCCCCACCGCCTGCCCCGCCGACGTCTCCGCGCGCCGGTCGATATCGCCCGGGTGCAGAAAGAACGCGGCGGACGCCGTTGCCGCCGCCGCCGCCGGCGTCGCGACGCTATTGTGAACCCGACGGCGTAGGAGGACGCGAGGCGGCGCGGGGCGGGGCGGGGCGGGGCGGGAGCGGGGACGGGTGCGCGCGGGCGAGAGTGAATAGCGGCAGCAAAGAAGCAAGGGAGGGGCGGGCGCGGCCGCACAGGCGCGGGGGAGGCGCCGGGCGGAAAACGACGGCGAGGCGGCGCGGCGCGGCGCGGCGCGGGCCAGGTGGTTAGCCGGGCTGTTGCGCGGATGCGCGCGCCAGGGTGGACGCGGGCGGGATGGGAAAGGGAAGGAAAGGAAAGGAAAGGAAAAGACCTCCGCCGCCGATCTCCCAGGAACCGGATGGGACGGATATAGGAAGACACGGGCGGGCGAACCGTCGATCTCGTTGTTTGTGTTCGCCTTTGCCCTGATTTTCTTTATGACGATGTGCGTCTATGCAGGTGATGCATCATGCACGAAGCAATTTTTAGCTGGAGCTCTCAGAAGGAGGGAAAAAAGGCTGTATGCGCAAAGGTTGCACTGTAATTCTTTTCAAACAAACTCTTTGTATAGATGGAGACAAGTCATCACTCTTAAACGTCTTACTTTATGCATTCTTCTTGCAAAAATGTTTATTATATGCATGTTCAGAAATATTCGTTGGATAACGACGATTACTGTAATCATGTCAATAAGACATTATTGAGAAAATTAACAAACTTGTTGGCGTACTGAAAAGTTTATATTTTATAAGTAATGTTAACAATCTCCCAATGCTCTCACAAATTCTTATTTTATTACAATGTCAAATATGTATTTGTAATTTGAGTTAATATAAATGTACAAATATTTTTGTATCTAAATTTTCATTGGCCTATATATGAAAAATCTACCCCTTCGTAGATTTTAATACGTTTCTTTTTATCTCTCTTTGATTCTGCAGAGCGAACATCTCTTTCAGGATAAAGTGTCAGATATTTCTATGTCTTTGCTCTGCACACGGGACTCCTTTATGTGGTCAAACTAATGAAAATAATGTAAAAAATGTTGACTGTCGTGCCAAACATATACATCCGGTGATAATCCAATTCATCTATTAATATGCAAATCATTAGATGCATATTAATAACCGCTGCCGCGTACTCAAACCCAAGTCATCTTCCAAACTTTACTTCTGGTCACACTCACTCTTCCTGGTTGGCAATCTTCGAACTCACCTGAACATATCTATCTATCGCCTCCCCGATGTCACGACCAAGTTCTTCTTCGCTCTCCACTTCTTGCCCTGCCCGCCGCAAGAGTCCCACCCGCGTCTCCTGCCCCGCCTACCACGCCCCACAACCACCCCGCAAGCTCCCGCCCGCGTCCCGCCCCACAGCGCGCCCCGTCCCGCCCGCATCTCCCCTCCCGGTCTCCGCCCGTGCCCGTGCCTCGCCCCACCCACGCCCCGCCCCCACCCTACCCGCGCCCCGCCCCCACCCTACCCGCGCCCCGCCCGCGCCCCGCCCGTGCCCCGCCCGCGCCCCGCTCGCGCCCCGCCCGCGCCCCGCCCGCGCCCCGTCCGCGCCCCGCCCGCGCCCCGCCCGCGCCCCGCCCGCGCCCCGCCCATGTCCCGCTCGCGGCCCCGTCCGAGCCCCGCCCGGCTCCGCACGCGCCCCGCACGCGCCGCGCCCGCCCCGGCGTGCACGGCCGTGCCTATTCGCGCGGCTCCGAACGGCGTCAACAACTTTTTCGGCGGGCTTTATCGCCGCGCGGCGCTGCTCCTCCAAGACGAATGGGCGGCGTCGCCGATAAAAGTCGCCATTACGGCGGCGCCGAGTCTCTGCTGCTCGCGCCCGCGGGCGAGGCAGCGCCGCGCGCGGAGGCGCATCGAGGAACAGCCCCGGGGGCAGCGGGTGGACTTGTGGTAGCAGGAGGCGAAGAAGGGCAAGAAGGCAGGCTGAAAGTAGTTAATGGCTTCAAAAGAGATGGAGAGAGAAGAACAAGGAAGAGATGAAAAGGAAAAGAAGGAAGAATAAGGGAGTTGAAAAGAAGGCAGAAAAAAGAAAGAAGGAAATAAAGAAGTAACTACTCTGCATAATGATCTTTGTCATTGCCGGGCGACGTATCTTACATTTTTCGACATTTAGTTATCATCATCATAACTTAGAATACTTTGCAACGGCCACAAAATAGTTCAAATCTCGGCGAGCGTCCATAGACATAGCGGCAGTATATGACTCACAGTATTAGGCAACGATCATATATGTGTCTAAGAATTTCGCCGATATATCGAAATAATACATAAATAGCGCAATTAATTGAACCAAATGAATATGTATTCAGAAGAAGCTCCAAAGATCTGGAAATTGTGGAATTGTTTTTTCTGCTTTATTTTGTTTTTAACGTCGATTCATTCCATCGCGATAGATTTAAAAAATATGTTGCAATGAATGTACATGCGCATACGTGTTCGTGTATTGTTAAACGGACGATGAGAAGCGTCACTGACGTCCGGGAATAAGACAAAAAGGCAATCGAGTGATATGAAACGTAGAACGTGGACACAAACATTCAGAGGAAACAGCGTGGGGATATTAGTTACTTTCGTGATCGAAGTACGAATCTAAATCGATTAATGCTCTCGGTGTAGTCGGTTTAACTATCTCCCTTCGTGCCTTCCCGCTCGACCATCGCACCTTGCGTTCCCAAGATTCTCCTCACCTTCATCTACACTCATCGCTGTGTTTGCAAAATGGCCTCCGATTACCTTTCCATTCCACTTTGTAAACTGAAGTGGCATAAATTAAAGTTTCATTTTCTTCTTCATCACACTCCTTTTTCCCGTACAATTTCTTATTCATTCCTTGGAATATCGCAACTACTACTTGGTTCCGTGCAATTAATTTTAGAAACATGTTTCATTGTCAATGATCCTGCCGTGTTTTCCCAATGCTCACATTTTTCGCTTCTTCCAATGTTGTGAATCCTCCATTTTCGCTGACCGCTTCCCACTCGCCGTGCCTTCGTTGGCAGCTGCGGAAACGAACGCCCGCGGCAGCTCGCTCTCTAATAAAAGTAGCCGGTGCCTGGCGATTTATAATTCGAGGCGTTCACCCTTATGATATCGATATTTCAAGCCCGGTCTCCGCCCAAAAGGGGAGACCCTGCCTGCGGCAACCAGCTCTTCGTCGCGCTGCAGGCCAAAGCTCATTCCTCTGTGCCCTCGCCGGTGGCCGGGGCCTGCAGCTCCGCTCAACGGCGCTGACGTCAGCTCCGTTGACGTCCCCGCTTCCGCCCGGCTTTCGACCCCCTTCCCACTTCCCTCCTCACTTCCTCCCCCACCGCCATTGCTACATCCGCAAATGTTTCTGTTCCTTATGCTTTCACAGTTTCCGCCACCACTTCAAATATTGTGTATGTGATTGCTGTGACATTGTCATGACAACTCTACCTTTACTTTCGTCACTTCCATTGCACTGTTACCACTTCATATATTACCCCTGCCTTGAATCATTTTCCCCCTTGTCCACATCAGAGCCTCGTCTTCAGTCGACATCCATTGTCTGAAAGTGTTCTCTTAGGATTTTATGTTCAAAGCTCAGCACGGAAGAGGTTGCAGATATCGTAGAAGTTTTTATTCTTTGTCTTTCTTGGGGACAGCTTTCATCGGTAGCAAGAGTAGTCCTGTGCTACATCTCGAGCTGAATTATAAATCGTGTTTGTGTGTGTTCAGTAAAAATTGTGATCGTCCAAACATCAAATAAAGCGGGCCTACGTAAGGAATTTGAACTTTTCGAAAGAAAAGAAAAGTTTTGCTTTGATTCAATCGACCATTTCATCAAAATCAACATCATTAGTTACAACCACGAGAGAATGAACTGACCTGCTTTTGCTTCTCAAGAAGATTAAAATATTTCCTTCAGCGTGGACCATGACTACCCTGTCATTTTTGAGACACTGGTCATTGAAGTTTGAAGTGAAGTTTGCAAACTATAAAATTATGGCGGGATTTTTTCATGACATAATTTTATATTTCGTGTAATTTACTGTAAACTCACTCACTTTTTTTATTCGTGTATTTAAACAAGTCAGTCCCTTTATTGTATATCAGTCTGGTTCACTCACATGAGCGCAAATCCTGAGAATTGTAGTCTGGCGCTTCGAACATGCACCCACACCATGTCATGTCTAAGGAGAACAAAAATATACATAGTGTATTTTAATTTCAGTGTTGCTCTTCACTAGCCGGGTGGCTTGGAAAAAGGCAAACTTGGAAACAGGTAAACTTATCTTGAGAATAATATTTCGCATAGTTTTCTCTCATGAAAGCTTTTCAAACAATCCTGTTATTTGAGAAGAATCCTGATATTTGTAACCATTTTGCACCTTAGTAAATAAAATTATGTAATTGTACTTTCTTTTCATGAATGGCATTTCATCCTATTAATTAAATAATTAAAAATCTAATACATTATTTTGTATTTATTTGTGGCATTATTGGCACTTATTATCATTGAGTGACGTATTTTATTGACCCGTGTTATCTGTCATTCCAATATTAATTACCCAAAGAATAGTTTCATGGCTAAGTAAGTTCGTGCTTTATCATTTATTTTTAAAAATATCCATTTTAAAAGTTTTAAAAACGCGATAAATCGGTACAAATTAAAGCTAATAGTCGCAATGAGCGTACTCCATTTCTTTATTATTTTAAATTTCAGACATTTTTCAGAAAACAAACAAGGTAATAATTTTACACCATCCCACTGAAATCCGACATAACATCAAACTCTAATGTAACCAGAGAATATCTAAAATTAAATTTTTGAGACAAAAGCTTCTTATCTGAAAACCTAACGAGGAAAATGTATCACCGTAAGCTACCATATTTACTTAGTAGTCTACGAAGCGATAAAATGCTTCGTGCAACGGTGTAGTTCGGCAATATGCAAACGTGGCTGGACTTTAGCCGAGCGCGATTAGTAGCCCTACAGGGCAACTAACCGTCTCGTTCTTTTTCGTGTGGCCGGCTTCAAATTCACGGAAGGCGTAGAGGGGTAAACACCCTCAAATCATGCAAATAGGCTGTCGAATCGCTCCACGCAAAGGTCAAGGGCCGGGACGCGGCGACGCGGCCGCGGGGCGGCCAGCTGTCGGCTCGCGCGCGTCACTCACGCGCCCGGGCAGCCGTGCGCTGGCCTTTATTTGAAACGTCGCGCCGCGTTGCGTGACATCGGGCGACACAGCCCGCGTCCGTTCGTGAGTTTGAGCGAAATTTTCATCGCGGAGTATAATCCCTGTTTCGCGAGATAAATTGCTCGCTGGCAAAAAGGGCGACTGGCGCGGGGCTTAATGCGGGTCTTGGCGCGCGCAAGAAACGCCACCGCGTGATAAATCGAGAGGCAGCGTCGCCCGCGGCTCGCCAACCCAGTGGTCCGTGTCGCCCGAGCAAATGGACACGTGTGTCGTGTCTCACGACGTGTGAGCCGCTGGCTGTAGGCGTACTAATAAAAATCTGGTTCAGTCTGAGGTGTTTTTGAATGTGTTACTAATCATGGATTATTTGTTACGCGAGAAGTCATTGCGGTTTCCTGGATGCCGTCTATTAAGTCGACCCACGTATTTCAAACAACATACTCCTATTCAGAAATGACATTTTATTATTTTTTTTTTTTTTTAATAATTTATTATTATCCTTGTTCGATTACAGACAATCTTTCAAGGTATTGAATACATAAATATATATAACTATTTTAAGTAATAAACAATAAATATACAGATTAACTATATGCTACATTTATCTATGTACATAGATACTGAGGGATACCCTTACAGGGACCTCTAACATCTTGTTTTTAATTAGTTAAATACATTTTTTATTTTTTTTAGAAACAAAACAATGATATAATATATAGGGAGTAGTATAGTATTCTTTATGTATAGTAGTCAAATTATGGAGGTTGTAGTAAATCTTTTGAAAATTTGAATTTAATTCTTGAATAGGTTGAAGATGTTTTTCCTAGTTTAAATTGTTCATAGGCTGGGCTAGAGTGTAAGGATGAGTAGAAATTTTTTGAGATTTTTAGTATCCATGTTTTTATGTTTTCAATTGAGAGTTCTTTGTGTAACTGTTCATTTCTTATAAACCATGGTGCATTAACTGACCATCGTAGAAATTTATTTTGTATGGTATGCAATTTTTGAATGTGTATTGGGGCAGCACCTCCCCAAATGGGACTAGCATATGTCAACGATGGTCGTATTATATATCTAAATATTGATAGGGATGTTTCTATGTTTAATTTTGAATTTTTGTTTATGAGTGGATATAATTGTATCATTTTGATAAAAGTGTTTTTAGCTACATTTGTGATATGATCTCTCCATGTGAGTCTTCGATCAAAATAAAGTCCCAGATATTTTGCAGGTTGTGAGGTAGGGAGCCATTTAATTGCTTTACCATTTAGAATTAGAGGATAGATTAATTTTGTTTTTCTTAAAGTGAAAATTTTGGCCTGGCATTTAGTGTGATTAATAATTATATTCCATTTATTAAACCAATCAGAAAGAGTATTTAAGTCATCCTGTAGGTTATCTCTGCCTACAGGTAGATCTTTATGCGATGTATAGACTGCTGTGTCGTCTGCAAATAACGCAATTTCTGAATCTATTAGTGAAGGGATATCAGATATGAAAATATTAAACATAGTTGGAGAGAGTGGAGATCCCTGTGGAGTTCCAGTTGTCATAAATCGAGTTGTTGATATTTCAGTGTTGAGTTGAACTTTAAAACTTCTGTTAGTAAGAAAACTTTTAATTATTTTCTGTAAGTAAATGGGAAAACCATATTGTCTCATTTTATATAGCAAGCCAGTATGCCACATTTTATCAAAGGTTTTTTCAATGTCCAAAAATAAGGCCAAAGTATGTTGTGCATTATGAAAATTAGTGATAATATGATCAGTTAATCTTAATAATTGGTGTGTAGTCGAATGGTTTTGACGGAAACCAAATTGTGCGTTAGGTAGAATATTGTTGTTACTAATAAACTTGTTAATTCGTGTTAGTAAGGCTTTTTCAAAGATTTTTGAGAAGGTGGGAAGAAGACTAATTGGTCTGTAGTTTACTGGAGACGTTGGATCTTTACTAGTTTTGTGTATGGGGAGTACTAATGCAATTTTCCATTGGTTTGGAAAATAATTTAATCTTAAACATGAGTTATATATAGCAGTTAAAGAATTAATTACTGGAGTAGGGAGATTTTTAATAATAATATTAGGTATTTTATCAATTCCAGGTGATTTTTTATTTTTTAATTTTTTAATAATGAAACAAATTTCTGATGGAGAAATAAATTTAATTTTTTCTGGTGCAGTGTGGAAAGGAGATTGGAATTCTTGTGTAATTGTATTATGAAATAAAGGGTTTGAAATAGTAGTATTATTGAAAATTGATTCAAAGTGAGTAGCTAAAAGTTCTGCTTTTTCTTTGTCTGTAGTTGCAATTCTTTTGTCTTGTTTCATTTTGGGGATTTGAGTAGGTTTTTTTGTTATTTGTTTAATAGCTGACCATAGAGCTGTTGAGTTAGGTTGAATTTGTGAGATATAATTATTAAAGTTTTGATTTCTACATTTCATTAACTTATTTCTAATTGTTCTGGTTAAGTAATTTAATGTTTTTTTATCTGCAGTGTTACGGTTCATTTGCCATAGTCTACGTATACGATGTTTATATGATATTAAATTTAATATTTCTTGAGATATTAAGTTTGTTTTGTTAATTGTATTTTTTTTAATTCTTTGTACTGAAGATAATTTGATAGCAGTTATTATATTAGAGTGGAATCTTGTAATTGCTTGGTCTATGTCTTTTTCATTATTAAGGTTTTTTGGATACACATTTATATTTAATATATTTAAATGGAACTGTTTCCAGTTGAGTGGTTCAGTAAGTAGAAAATTTTTATTTAAATATGGGGAGTATGATGAGTTAATTGCCACTATGACTGGGTTGTGATCTGAATTTAGAGCAGGTATAGGATATTGAGAGATTGGTAGTGTAAAATTATTAGTAACAATGATATCTAATATATCAGGAGTTACACTGCTATTGTAGGAATAAAATGTTGGAAAAGGAGGGGCATGTATTTGCCAATTATTTTGAATAGCAGATTCAAGAAGCAATTTACCTTGTGGAGTTGTTGTGTTACAACCCCATTCTGTATTTTTTGCATTTAAATCCCCGATTAATAAAATTTGATTTGTGCAATTTAACATTGATTTAAGTATTGAAATTGGTATTTTATATTTTGGTGGTTTGTAGGCTGTTACCAAAGTTGTTTGACCTGAAATTAGATGTATATTTATTGCTAAAAGTTCTAATTTATTAGAGGTGGGTATATAAATTTGTTGATGTTTTATTGTTCTCTTAATAATAATAGCAACACCTCCACTAGAATGATTAGATATTCTGTCTTCCCTGTAAACTTGATAACCTGGAATATATAATTTAATACTATTATTTAGATGTGTTTCTGTGATGCATGCAATGTCAATTTTATGTACATGCAGGAAGTGTTTGAACTCAAGTATTTGTTTTTGAAGTCCATTGGCATTCCAATTTATTAACTTAAGAGAGTTAAGTTTGTGGTCCATTATTTATATAATTTGGAAGAATTTGTTGTATTAAATTTTGTATATGGGGGATTATAGCATTAATTATCTGAGTTGTTACAATAGGAATAATAGGTGTGAGATTATACCTGTTGTTTGCGGTATTGTATTGTTGTTGTAGAACATTTTGAGATCTTCCACAAGGTGTAGGTAAATGAGGGAAGTGATTTACACTTTGAGTATTTGGTGCTGGTGTAGAGTAGTATGTATTGTTAAATTCTTGACTATTCCTGTTATTTTGAAAATTATTTGTTTTTCTTCTGGTTTGGATATATTTTTGATTATTAGTATCTTGATTATTTGTAGAATTTTTAGCAAAAACTGGACAACCTCTGTAATTTGCTGTATGATTTTTGAAACAGTTACAACATTTTGGAGTTGCTGTTTTTGGTTTGTTACATTTTGAGTAATGGTGGTTGTCAGTACAACGAACACATCTAGGTTCCATTTTGCAGTTTGCCTGAGTGTGATTGAACCTCTGACAATTTTTACATTGTATAGGGCTTATTTTATTTTTAAATTTAATTTTAACAATACTATTGAATAATTTATTTAATTTCACAATATCTCTTCCCTGGTCATTATCATAGAGTTCTAATGCACAGATTTCTAATGATTCTCGATTTTTGCCAAACAGTCTATAGACAGATATTATTGGGTAATTTTTAAGTAACTCTGTTTTGATTTCATCATTTGAATATGATAATGGTACATCATATATTATTGCAGAGAGTGTTTTGTTAGTAGGATCTCTATATGTGAAGTAAGGTATTTCATTGGAGTCACAGTGGGTTCTATATTTTCTAAAATCCATTATAGTTTTAAAGAATATTGAGATGTGAGAGTTTTTAACTTTTGTTTCGAAATCATTAGTAGTTATGGATTTAATTTCTGTTATAAAACTCGAGAAGTTACGTAATATGTTGGCAGATTTTGGGATATTGATAGGAGGAATGTTAATACTCTCTAAGTTTGATGTGTTATCACTTACGTCTTTATCTTCTGGGTCACTTGCTGCTGAAAGTCTGGTTTCAGTACTACCAATGTTATGCCTGGAGTTTGAACTAGCACTATTTTCACTACACTGATCATCTGTTCTTTTTCGCTTGGAGTTGGTATAATCATTTTGGCTTTTCTCCAAATTTGGATTAGGTAGAATACTACTTTCACTTTGAGGGTTATAAGGAACACTTTGCTGGAAGGAATAAATTACCTCTTGTTGTGATTTTACTATTTCGCTTAGTTCTTGAGCTTGTTGCTGTAGGATTGCGATCTGCTGTTCTAAGAAGGCGATTTTTGGATCTTGATAAGTTGAGCCCGAACCATAAACACTATTTTGCACTTCACCAAGGTTTTCATGTAGATTTGTATCGTTTACCACAGCCATCGCTGTTGATATTAGCTGACCTGTTGAAGGGCAACTTGTGTTGTCCATTTTTCACCAGTTCTTGCTACACGAAATTATACAAGTCGTTATTTCGTTGCGAAATGCCGCAATGCGGCATTTTGGCCGTGGCCCACACCGAACTTGGTGTGGTTTTATTGTCACTTCTTAGTATCGCACTAATAAGTAATCACTGTCACTTGCTGAACGTCCGCTGATAGCGGTAGGCACGAGCGCTCGCGGGGAGGTCTTTCCTCTACGAGAGTTGAGCTCCGAATGACATTTTATTATGAATTGGAGAGCTCCAGAATCGGTTTAGTTAAAGAAAAGAGTTTTTCTGTCGCCTTGTATCATTTCACTGCCTATTTCACTGAGTAATTGCCTAACTTGTAAATATCATAATTATTTTTTCCGATTACAAATAAAGAAAAAAGTCCAAAGAGACCGCTAATCATTCATAATTTCTATACTATCGAGATAATATTAAAAAATATTATTACTTTTAAATTAGAATGACCATGTCCTTCAAGTGTTACAAGCCAGTGCGGTTCTTCAGTATAATTTAGAATCCGGTTGGTTAGAGATGGTCGTACGTGAACAGCGTTGCATCTGGACATTCGCATAATGGAATGAATTTCTTGTAATAGTCCTGTTTGGCTCAATGAGGAGAATGGCAAATCGACCTCCTCAGTAAGAAGTTTGATATATTCGTACATAAGTTATCTGAACAGATAGGTAGTTGGTATCTAATATCTTCACTCAGTATGAACTTTACCCCAAGCAACCTAATCAATTTCAGTCCCAAATATATTTACTTCGGAACACATATGTTTATACAAACAAAGTAATTTTCCACATTTTACTATTTCTTCTTTTGGATTTCATTGTTTCTTTTTGATACAATATTCTTATTCTTGAATGCAGCCATTATCTCGATTTTTTCATGTGAGCAGTGTTTTTAAAATCTAAGGTAAATAAATAGCAACATAGTTATGAAATTATTTGCAATTTTTAGACATGTATATAGTAATATCGTTCAGTCCTGCATGAAAGATATGAAGAAATTTAGTTCTTTCTAGACCTCCGATGTACTCCAATTTAAGCACCTTCATAATTATTAATGTACAAGGCTTGTTATTGTCCGTTTTACGATGTCCTTAAAAATAAATTTCCCAAGAGTTCCCCGCCAATCCTTTCAACTCCTTTACTGGAAGAGGTGGCTCAGGGCATCAAATGATATCACTGCAATGCCTCTGATCGGGAGACCTTGGGGTTCGAGTCCCGACGGAGGCAAGACTTTTTTGGCATTTGCCAGATAGCTACGTCGAGTTCTGTCGCTGATTGAAGAGGAGAATTCTGGCGGCCGGCTGCTGCGATCGGTAGTTTTCCGTGGTTTCTCCGATCAATACCAGACGAAAGCCGGTGCAGTTCCCTTCCAAATGAGCCACGGACCGCGTACAATCTTTCCCTCTCATTCCTTGTCCTATCCTTCACCTTACACACACACTTACATGCGCTATTCTACCACACATGCCGGGAGACCGTTCGGGAGCTTGAGCTTGTCCCGGCTTGGGTGGTAGGAGGTGCATGGTTGGAGAAAACCCCGCTAGCCGACGGTAGGTCGGCGCTGGATCTCGCCGTCCAGCGGGGGAAGATAACCGCCATCTTCCGAGCAAAAAATATGCAAAACACTTACGGGGCCTTAGCGGTTGACGCGCCCGGAATCACTAGTAGTCAATCAATCCATTCAACTGCGCGAACATTTCCCTGCAAATGTTCGCGTAGTCTCACCTCTGCGGGTGCCGCTCGCTCGCTGCGGGGCGGCGCGGGGCGGCACGGCGCCGAGAGCTAAGGCGTGGAAAGACAGCGGCGTGGAGAGGCTGCGGCGTTGTCAAACAGACCGCGTCGCGGTGTCAACGGGCGAGAAGAGCGCCTTGGATGCGCGCCAAAACGCCGGCAATCGGCGGCTCCGTGCCGTCGCCCGCTCGTTTTATTCTGATCGCGAAGAGATCGGGTAATTGTGGGTGGACAATGCGTGTCAACAAGTAGCTCTTCAAGGGAAACGATGCGTCGACCGAGAGGTTTTAATTAGTGATTTGACGGAGAAGATTACGGTCGTTCTCAGGGTTGACTACGATCACAGAGACTGACATGAAATTCATTATTTCTAAACCATTCGCATTGTTCGTGTTGGTCTTCCCATCGTAAAATATTTTTAAATTAAATTTATTGCAATAACTGTAAAAAAAGAAGATAGGATAGTCCTCGCACAACAAATTTGAAAAACATAAAAAGCAGAAGTGAAGCATACCAGCAGAAACATTGGTATTTAGAATATTTGGGATCATTTTTAAGTTTCATCATATAATAGTGAGTTGCATTTGATTATGAAAACATATATTGCAATTTCAAAATATTGAAATGAATGTTCTATCAATTTCATCGCATGCAATTTGTAATGTTAAGTTTTGCACAATGTTTAGGGAAATTATATTTCTTTGATGTGTTTGCGTAAAGTCTACCAATTACTGTGATGATATTTTACATTCTCATGTAATTCAATACAGCATTTCTGACAATGTACTTTTTTTGTTTCAGGTGGGTTACTTACACTTGCAACTATCATTACTTGCAACTATCCATCTTCTCATTGCTGAAACCATAAGATTGTCAATTGTTCTAGTAAGTTCACAGTTCTATTCAGTTACCGCAAACAATGCTTAATCAAATGTAATGACTTTCTATTATTATTATTATTATTATTATTATTATATTGTTTTTATTATTATCCTTTCGATGTAAAATACACTACTACAAAAAAGACAAGTTCGCAGATTATGACGTATTTGAGGGATTAAGTGCACTCGTAACTCGCAACATTTTGCGCTGTGACACATTTCAACGCCGTCTACATCTCAGGAACGATGAGTCCTAAAGCCTTAACACCACGTTTTCGTGTCTCGTGACTCCGAGGAACACGAGTTAAGATTTTCTGTGGAGTAATCTACAAAACAAGGCCTTTTTTAATATTTTTCTGGAAGGTTCCCTCTCCTCGTAACACAGAATACCATAATCGCTTTGTTTGTGGTATTTTCATTTGTAAAACAATTATTTAAGCCTTCTATTAGATGTTTTGGTGTTTCTGTTCCTCTGGGTACTCTTAACTATTCAAAACTTGTCGTTTCATGTGGAAGGGGAGCTACTGCAGTATCCACCACTGTACGTTTATAAAATAATTTCATAATGAAAAACAATCAATTTTAATTTTTGAATTTGTAATTTAATTTCCAGTTTAAATCGTGTGGAAACATGCAGTGAATAGGTGGTGAAAATATGCGAGAACATAATAAGGAGGAACATGTGGGGAGAATATGTGAAACATTGATTGGGAAATGCTGGGGAATACGAAGAAGACGATGAGGTTAATACTTTATTAACATGTTATTAAAATTATTCAAGTTTACCAATACCGGTTGTTAAAATCATTGTGATACGCAGAATCAGTTGAAATGTATCACAATCAAATTGTTGAAAGTATTGTACCTTGAATAACATATTTCGTTTGAAACAATGTTGCTTTTATATGAGAATATTCAGAGTGTTGCCTTCAAGATATTGATTTTGAAAATCAATTTACTCAGAGAAAAATCTTAAGAGATTCCTTAAGTTTTAAGTTTATTAATAGTAAGTTTAGATTATTAAAATTAAAAGTCTTTGAGATATTCCTAAATAAAACTTGAAACACTATCTAGTGAAACTGAAAAAATCACTCGACTAGTTTGCAAAGTGGCTAAAAGAAAGCACGACTATGCAAGCCTGTACAGTGCTCATTGTTATGAACTACTGCACCAGAGCTCATCGAAACGGCAGGTCGAGAGGAAAGAGCTCCCACCAGTAGTTAGAGCGTAGAGCGTAGACAGGAGCAAAAGCGACGAATGCTCAAGTTCGCGAGGGTAGAGGTTAAGGGTTTGATGCCTCACTTGTTCACTTTCACGCAAGACTTTGCAAACTTTTGTCTATATACATCGCCCAAGAAGAATCAAATGTCTCTGTCATTTATAGTCCTGTGATATATAACCCTGAATATTTAGAACCGTATTGAACGAACAAACTGACAAAAGTAATTCTCTTCTGGTTGAAAACCTTTCATTTATTATTTTGTTTGTTGGTAAGCGTCTTTCTAATCGGGAAGCTCCTAATTTAGTGAAATCCTGGTTTTCTTGGACACCATACGACTGCCGAACACGCGTAAGGAAGAGAGGTAAAGAATGTTGATGTAATCAGCTAGCTTTGTGGTCTCTTTTGTAACCTTCAGGCAGAATTGTTAATTTTTTGAATTCCTGATGCATAATTATGTAGAAGTAAGTCGCTTTAAACTTTTTTCTGTAAAAGAATGTTAACATTTAATGAACCGTTTCTGTTATTGAAATTTAAAAAAATAAGTTATTGGAAATCGTAAGAGAGAACCGATTGTTAAAAAATTCGAATGCCAATTTGAATAGCGCTATCTTCATTCCAATTGTTATAAAGAACGAACAGCAAACGACAATGATACTTTGCTCTTAGTTCTAACATTACTGTTATTACATCCAAACTCCTCAACTCATGTTCCAATTAGGTTTAGCAATAATCATTTTTAATTTGTAAAAAATTATCATTTAAAGGGGCCCTATTAATGTATATTACCTTCACATTCAGTTATTAGCTGTAAGTTGTTCTTATTACAACATTCTATAAAACAAACGTTGGAATTAACCATTCTGGCGAGATAAGAGAATAGGAAGAAATGGAAAAAGTAGGCAAACTGACATTTCTCTAATTCAATGCTCCGTCTCCAACTCGTGCGTGTAACTGCAGCGCACGATCAAATCACGCTGCACGCAGTCCCCGTGCTGAGTTGAGCAGGATCGCCCAGAGAAAGCCAGGGGCCTGGGGCACTTGATCCACGGGAGCCCCTCTTTTCAAACGGAAACATTCCTTCCTCCCCCAATCCATAAACAGAATCTTCATGCATCAGAAATAACTCATAGCGTTAAATTTAGATTAGAGATAAATACATTTTTTTATTTCTTTTGAATGAAAAAAGAATCGGGCCCTCAGTTAAGCCGCGACCTGGGTCAAGTTGCGTCATCTGCTCCCCACCCTCATCTGGTGGCCCCTGGAGCTGAACATGGATGTTTCGCCAGCCCCGCGCCTCTAGGGGTGGCGGGCCGGCAACTGCGCCATATTCGCATTCCGCGGCGTGGTCGGCGCGCGCTTCGCGGAACTCTGCTGGCAGTGGGTGGAGGTCCAGATCCATCCGCGAGCGGCCGCCCCAACGCTGCGGTGGACGCGCAGCCCGCACCTGCGATGCGAATTAGGCGCTTCAGCCTCTGCGAATAGGGAGCGCGGACGAAACGCGCTTCAATCAAACCCTTGTACGGCTTTGGAGCTTTTTTTCTATTTATTTAGAGTCAAAAACAATCAAAGCTCTGTGTGGCGAACTAAAGGGGGAACTGTATTCTTGTGAACGTTCTCTTTCTTTTTTTATTTTATTGAATTGAAACCAGCTGAATTCTAAATAAACGAGCGTTTTTGATAAGAAGTGATAAGAAAATATTCGCTCTCGGTTGCACACGTCACCGGTGATGAAACTATTTTAAAAGATTGAATGAAATCAAATCTGCCTATTAGATTGCATTCAATGACTTATAAGGTTCCTTCCACGATGTTCTCCCCACGTCAATTGTAATATCGTTTATACTACAGAAAATATCATTCAGGATGATTATATATATATATATATATATATATATATATATATATATATATATATATATATATATATATATATATATACCCACATTCTAATACTTGGGAGAAAAAATATTACAAACATTCTTTCGAATTTACATACATCTTAAGTTTATAACTACCATAAGAATTATTGTAAAATAGTGTTATTGCTAGAGCAAATTGACTTGACTCATAATTGTTTGAAACAATTCTCAGTGACAAAATAAATAAATATTATTATTATTATTATTATTATTATTATTATTATTATTATCACAATTAATACTACCAGTACACTGGAAATTTTTGATAAATACACAAGTCTCGAGGCGACGAATGTCAATATCTTGTATGACAGTAGTAAGTAGTAAGGTCTCATGTAAAGTAAATAAGCCAAAAACTCAAATAAAATTATAAAATTAACCAATAATATGAGAAAGATAGATATTTGAATTTCAACATCACCAATAATTTTAGTATCACTGAATCTATCTTGCAATTATTATAAGTACGGCATTTTATACTGAAAAGAAGTAATTCAAAATGTTCCACACCACTTTATTTAAGGTTTGTGATAAAAGTTATTTTAAAACACACCCACCAGTACTGATTCAAAATACATTCCCTATTTGTTGGCTATTTGGGAGCATTGATTTGCTTATTTTCTCATATATTTCTGCACGTTAAGTTTCAGCAAAACGTTTCAAAGACTTTTGGTTTGTTTTCATACATTTAGAAGAGTAAATATATTTGACTCATGAATGGAAAAACAGGTGCATGTGGCGTGGATTACACTTACCGAATCATTGATCATTTCTTTCTAGTAGACCTCTGAGATTGAGTGATGTTTGAATAAATTTCTTATAACTGAATGTTCAGTTCATTAAGGAAATAGTATAAAAATAGTAATAATGGCAGCATTGTAATTACATGTTAAAATAATACAATATTAAAAATAATTAATAAAATACTGCACATTTTCATTTATTACTGCGTTATACCTTAAAAATTGTGTTGTAGATATAGTGAAATAATTCGTTCTTTTCAAGATAAGCTGAAAAAGGTGGATCGCAGTAATCAAAACTCTATCTCTACAAACTGTATTATTAAATATCTGTTGAATGGACAAAAAAGGCTTTCTTGTGATAGGCCGGAAAAGATAACAAAAGCAATTTTGCGGATGAGTTTTAGATACTGCTCAGAGGAAATCACTTGAGCCAACAATAAGATTATGATTGTAAGTCCGCCTTGTCAGAAAAGAAAATACGTCTGAAGATAGCGAAGTCGGCAATAATTGTTCCCTGCGCCGTGGAGTTCGCTTGTTCAGCACCACCACTATTCCGAAGAAGGGAGTCTTTTATTGCTATCCAGTCAATTTCCTTCTTTTCAGTTAATTGCCGTCTTTTGGGGAGAACGTCGACGCCTTTTTTCTCTTGCCAGAATTAGCTCGCGAAGAAACCAGTGAACTTTTCTATAACTCTAACTAAGATGTGATAAGTTCCTCCTGTGAGTTATAGAACTTGAGATTCAACTGATAATATGAATTCAATGGGCGAAAGAAAAATGAAAAGTAGATATTTTCCTCTCATAAAAATCTTACATTACACCTTTATTTTTTCAATGATTGTATTGCTTACATTCTCCATTAGTTGTGGTTTGTCATGAATATTGTAAAAAGTGTCATAAAACCTGAATTTAAGTTGTTACATCCGCATTTTTCAAAATTAATTGTTTTATTACCCAGCTTGTTGTCAAGCCTTTATTTATATTGTATTGCATTTTTTTTTAATTTTTATTTTGTATAGGATTGACTTACAAAGTTCAGTTTACTCTTCATTTGTATGGTTGGCTTATATCTAATTCTTATATACTAACTCTAAACTACAATTGACGAGGGGACTCACCGAGCACCTCTAAAAATTACTGAGGTTTGAAAAAATGTTGAGAAAAGAATGAACTGGATATCGGTTTTTTATTCTAGTTGGGTTTTCATTATATTTTCCTAAATTTATATGTCTTTCATGATTGATGAGTGTTAGATTAGAATAAAAGTTATTGGCAAGAAAGGCTATGTGATGTGCGATGGGTTTTAGGTTAAGTTCGTGGTGTAATTGCTTATTGGAAATGAACCAGGGGGCGTGGGTGATAGTTCTTAGGTATTTGTTCTGAATAACCTGAATTTTGTTGATATTATACTTGGCAGCATTGGTCCAAATTGGACAAGCGTACAGGAGAAGAGGTCTAATGATGGTTTTGTATAAGGTGATACCGTTATTTAGTGAAAGTTTACTGTTATTTATAAGTGATTTTAGCTGTATTATTTTGGCTTTGGCTTGTTGGACTTTTGTATCAATATGTATTTTCCAGTTGAGTGTAGTATCCATGTGAAGACCCAGGTATTTAACTGCATTGTTGTGAGGAGTCCAAGGGATTGTATTGTTGTTCAATTTAAATGGCATGGGGAAGGAATAAGGTCTGAAAGTGAAGACTTTAGCTGTAGATTTCGCGGGGTTGATTTTAATCTTCCATTTCGTTGCCCAGTTTTCTATTTTATTTAAATGAGATTGGATTTCGTTATCTATGTAATTAATTGAGGAGTGGGACATGTAGATTACGGTATCATCTGCAAACTGGGCTATGTTTGTTAATCTTGATGTAGGCATATCGGCTGTGTACAAGTTATAGAGTAGGGGAGAGAGAGGTGATCCTTGAGGTAAACCGGCAGAGATAGGGCGGGGGTTCGAATTTTGATTTTCTATTGAAATTGAGAAAGTTCTATTTGTGAGAAAGCTTTTAATTATTTTGAAAAGGTATATAGGGGTGCCTATAGATAAAATTTTATAAATTAAGCCTTCATGCCATACCCTGTCGAAAGCTTTAGCGATGTCCATGAAAACTGCTATTGAATATTGTTTTTTTTGAAAGGAGGAGTGGAGATTTTCTGAAATACGGAGCAGTTGTGCTGCGTGCTGTGGATAGTTTATTAGTGAATCCGAATTGGTAGAAAGGTATGAGGTGAATTTTTTTAATATAGTTGTTTAATCTTGTTAGAATTAATTTCTCGAATATTTTTGCTAAAGTGGGGAGGAGGCTTATGGGTCTGTAGTTATCGAGGATGCTATGATTCTTATTAGGTTTGGGAATCGGGAGGATGATAGAATGTTTCCAGGTAGTAGGGTAGTAGCCAGTTCTTAACGATGAATTATATATGTTTACAATGAAAGCTATGGCAGGATTGGGTAGGTTTTTGAGAATTATATTATTTATTTTATCGTGGCCGGGAGCTTTTTTATTGGGAAGGGATTAGATAACTTTTAGAGTTTCATGTGGAGAGATATACTTAATTTTTTGTGGTACGTTGAAATTCGGGGAATTCGCAAAGTGTTGGATGTGGGTGTGATCTGGGAGAGGAGGTGTGATGTTTGGTGTGAAAGTTGATGCGAAGTTTTCGTCGGCTAATACTTCCGTTTTATCGGCGGTAGCGTATTTTTTTCCATTTGGAGTAGCTAGTGGTGGGATTATGGTTTTTTTTTTCGAGTATACTTTTAGTGAAATTCCAGAGAGAGTTATTTCGTGTATTTAATGAAAGAATGATATTATTGTATTTAGTTTGTTTATAGTGTTCTAGAGCTTTTTTACTGATTTTGGTTAGTGTATTTAGTTCTTTTTTAAGTGAGGGAATTCTAAGTGCCATCCATAACCTTCTAGTTTTATTTTTAATTTCTATGATTTTGATAATGCTTTTCGGTAGTTTATTTGATGTGTTTTCGAAGGGTGTTCGGACGTTCAGGATTAAGTTTGCTAATTGTGTTGATTATTATATTATTTAGTTGCGTTATTGCTTGGTCTATTTCCGGTGGAGAGTTTAGTATTTTAAAATTGGGAATTTGGTCTTGCATTATGTTTTTGAATTTGGACCAATTTAAGTTGTAAGTATTTAATGCCGGAATGGGTGAATGGGGTGGGGGGATTTGATCTGTAGAAATT
This sequence comes from Teleogryllus occipitalis, assembly GCA_011170035.1. Classification (NCBI taxonomy): domain Eukaryota; kingdom Metazoa; phylum Arthropoda; class Insecta; order Orthoptera; family Gryllidae; genus Teleogryllus; species Teleogryllus occipitalis. Next base: position 124,248 of record BLKR01000412.1, read on the forward strand.
AAGACTGGAAGGTGATCGGAGTCTAGTTCAAAATGCGGAATTGAGTGAAAATTGCTATTAATGTTTGTTAATCCTATGTCAAGTATATCAGGAAGCTTGATTGGATCATAAGGATAATAGGTTGGTTCTGGAGGTGCGAACAAACTAATTCTGTTTGTTACGATATAGTTTAGAAGTTGGGCACCTGCTGCGTTGGTGACTCTGCACCCCCATTGCACATGTTTAGCATTTAGATCTCCTAAAAGTATGTAAGATAAATAACGCGAAAGTAAGATGTTCAGACCTGCAAAATTTGTTCTTATGTTGGGGGGTTTATAAGCGGCAATGATAGTAAGTTTTGGGTTGCTGTAGGTAAGTGAAACTGCTATTGTTTCAATGCCATTGATGGGTGTTGAGTTTTCTTCGAAGTAGGCGATAGTGTTTTTAATGAGTATGATAACTCCGCCGCCTGAGGCGTTAGCCCTATCCTTCCTTACTGTATTATAGCCTGGTAGTTTAAAAGTGGCTGGAGGTTTTAAATAGGTCTCAGTGATACATGCAATGTCGACATTGTGTGTTTGGAGAAAGAAATGGAGTTCGTTTTTTTTATTGCTGATGCCACATGCGTTCCAGTTCATTAGGATTAATTTATGATTTGAGTTATTTTGAGCCATTGGAGAAACTAAAATTAGAAGTAATTGCTTGTTGTATGTTTTGAATAATAGTTGGGATGACTGAATTTATGATGTTGATTATATGGGTTATTATGTGATTGAAAATATTATGAATGAATGGTGTGTTCAGAAGGTTATTTTGGGGGAGACTAGTATGTGGATTATGGTTTGGGACATATGGTGGGATATTATTTGGCGGACGATTAAATGCTTATTCATGGGTGAAATTTGGTATGTTGGCAGTTCTATGGAGTCTAGGGAAATGGCGGACGTTTTGAGGTGGGGGCGGCGGTGGGGGCGCCGGTGAGGGTGGAGTTGATTTGTTGGTTCTCGTATTTAACGAGGGATTTGGGGGCATTCTAGTTTTATTTTCCGATATATTTTTAAAGTACTGGCATTCATTCGTACGGATATCCGCACGGTGAGTCCCATCGCAGTTTCTGCATTTCGGAGGTTGGTTCAGACTGGGGCAGTTTACTGAGTAATGATTATCGGCACAATGAATACAGGCGATTTGTTTGTAACAATTATTTTTAGAATGTCCAAAGTCTAGACAACGAAGGCACTGAATTATTCCAATTGTTTTCCGTCTTCTTTCAACTTTAACTTTTAAATTGCAGATTTGGCTGGTACGGAGGATTAAGTCAATCGATTGTTCACCGGAAAACTCTGCGGCTACCACTGGGATGGGCTGGTTATCTTTATGTAGTCTGGTGATACTATTTAGGGAAGAGTATTGTTCCTTCAGGTCGTTATATATTTCCTCTTGGGTGATGGAGGGGTGAATGTTTTTGAAAACCACCGAGAACTTTTTATTGGTTGGGTCCTTGTATGTGTGAAATTGTTTTTCGGTTTTAATGAAATACTGAATTGCTTTTCTGTAGTCTTCTATTTTTTGGAAGTTAACTTTGGCTTTGTTATTGTTGAATGTTACGGTGAATTGCGCAGAGATTTGGGCCTTAATTTCCTGATTTAGTTCCATAATGTTTGTAATATTGCTGATGTGGATGGGTGGGATTCTAACATTTTCCGGTACAGGAGGGTCGGTAGCGTTCGTAACATCATCAGGAAGGTCAGCTAGACTGCTGAATATATTCTCTGTAGGAATAGCATAGCTGGTATTAGTGTTGGTCAGAACTTTTTTGGATTGATTGGGGTTTTGGATGGGGTCACTGTTTCCGCGTTTGCCACTTGTCACTTGGGGGTTTGGAACGGAGTTTACACTAATATTGTCACTGCAAATTGACGATGAGATTGCACCTTCTGCTGGCACAAAATGACTGACCTGTATTGGCTGGCTATAATTTTGGATATGTGGCTGCATACTTGTTGCTTGCGGTGCTGTGTAATGATACATCTGCACTTGTTGAGTTGGCGTTGGTTGATACGCTGGAGCGTATAGTGCTGTGAAATCGCGGCCGTCGCCTTCCGCGACCTCCATTTGGCCGACGGTTGGATAAACCAATGCTAATGCATCGGCGATGCACTGGCTGAGGCCAGCGTTGTTGAAAGTTGATGTAGCGTTAATCACTTTTTAGATCACTGCACTTGGTTTAATTTGCGCACTGTGTAGACTAAACTTTTGGCTAATACACCTTACACTATGAATGGTTACTACTACCGAGAGCAGCTGCGCTCAGAGGTCCGCACAGGTCGACTGCTCGGAGCGGAATGACGATTGTATTGTATTGCGCCAGTTCATTCCGAATCAAGAAAGCAGGAGGATGCGTCCACAGCTCCCCTACTCAAATTGATGAAGGTCAAGCCAAACACACTGCTAGCATGTAGGCTACGAGTAAAATCTTCGAATTGTGTAAGTTATCACGTCTGTGAATTCAAACGTCCTTAACACTAGCCGTTCCAAGTTATCAATCTGGATTTATCTCTCAATAAGTCATCCGGTTCTTAAATTAACTAAAACATCATCGATGGATTTTACCAATCTTTTCACATCGTTGCAGCGTTTCTTGGCATAGGAAAGTCGTTTGAATCCGGACTAATTCATAAATTAATGTAAACAGGTTCCAGAATATCTTATTCGCTTAATTAAAAGCTACCTTGATGGCAGATCCTTCTCCATGCGGCTACCCGATGCTCTTTCCTCACCAACCGCGTCAACTCTATTCAACATTTATGCTCATTATAAGCCCGCTCCCCCTCGCCCCTAATGCCTTCCTTGCTATTTTCGCTGGCAACCACAAATATAGTTCTCGAAACAATTAACATTAATGTACAAATTCATTTTAATAAAATTCCCGACTGGTCAAAAAATGGCGAATCAAATTAATCCGCACTAAAAGCCTTACCGAATTCAGTTCTCTCTACAGACCTCCTCGTCCGCCAAACATTACATGTAATTCTAGCATTATAACCCTAGTATGATTACCAAACATCTCTCCGACGAATATCTAGGAGTGCTCTTTGATCGTAGGCTTACATGGAAAACCCACATTAATCGTATACTCGCATTGAAATCCATCAACTGTAATCAATACTCCACCAATCTTCTCCCCTATATTCCTGATCCCCGATATCCCGGAATGCTCCAACACAAAGCCTTGACAGACTACGCTAACCCAATATGAGTATGTAGCGCAACTCCCAAATTTAATATACAAAAACTTTGGACGTTTCAAAATTGTTTTCTCAGAGTCATTGCTCGAGTACCGTGGTTAATACCTAGCTACCTTTTTCATCACGAATTAGGAGTAACTACGACACAACCACATCAAACTGTCGGCAATAAAATTCTGTATCCAAATTCTGTCTGTACCTCAAGCTCTCTATTTCCCTCTTGAGAAACAGTATCCAAACAAAAAATTAATCCGAAGAAAACTCCCAAAATATTTATTTCACCCACCTTAATTTACACTAGTATTAGACACAAATCCTCCCAATTCAACAAGTGAATGTAATCACCTCTCACAAATTATCTCTAATACAAATAATAATCAAATTCCTTATAAAAGTTAGTATACCATATGCAAACATAAATTTAAAATATTGTATTACTTTGCGTGGTTAGTATATTGCATCGACCATTCTTTAACTGGCCATTTTCATTCGTTCGGTAAAAAGCGCCATTTACATTCATGAAGCTCTCAAAGATCGAAAAGTGGGATAAAAGTTTCTACCGCGTTCCACACGTGGAGCCACTGTCTTTCGTGCAGGGAGTAGATAACGATCTTGGGATCGAAGGGACAGCTAACAGGATGATATACAGACAAGACGCGAGTTAACCACAGACTTATTCGTACCATTCAGGGTGAGAGTTTTTCAAGAAACTGAAGACGAAACACCTTGGATATATCCTTTACGAAATTCGTTAAGTGACAAAATGTATATAACAGTGTTTGTTATTTATAGTCGTACAAAACTTTAATATATATATAAGAAAGTATTACATGACATTCTCATTTTCTCATCGCATATTCTCAAAAAAGTTTGTTGTTTCTTGTTAAGCTCGAATGAATATGTTATTTTTTTCTATTTTTACCCGGAAAACCTCAAAAAACTATATGGTCCTGTAGAGATATGGTGAACATACACCTTCCATATATATAACTTCCAAAAACATAAATACTAAATTGAGAGTGAATAATGCTGTACTTAAAAAAATAAACTTAATAAAAGACATTGATTAGACACATTGTGTATGATTTCACATCTGTCAACATTCAAAATTTATAAATATGGTAAATAACGCAGAATGTATTAAACTTTGAAAATAAGACGTCATATAGTGCTGACACATGCACAGAACATCAAATAAACATATTAATTGAAAGAAACAATGATAGCAAACCGACTACAATAGTTCGGTGACAATACCGTTGTCACTGCAGCATTGCATCATTGGCTGCAATGCCCTAGAGTTGGAGTGCCGACGACTCCGGATTTTCGATCCTAGCTACATTACTGGATCGAATTCAGACATTAGAGAGAACGTCTAGGAGTCAGGTGTTCTGATAGGTAGTTTCCTGTGGTTTCTCCACGAAAAAACCGACGAATTCTGGACCAGTACAAACAGACATCGGACCTCAATCGACCTTTCATTCTTCATCCTTGTCCCGTCCTGTCCCCTATACATACACACTTACACATGCATTACATTATGGGAGACCAGTCGGGAGCTTAGACCTTGACTCGGCCGGATCGGTGACCCGCTAGGGGAATATCTAAAGGGGTAAAACCGGGATACGGCATGTGGGTCGACGCCGGACCCTATGTTAAAGCGGGGAAGAACCCCCCCCCCTCTTCCCAGAGGGTATTATACTCTAACGGGCTACTGATCTAAGGAGATGTTATCAATGAGCACCCCCAACGGCAGCAGCGCCGGCAAGCGCGCTGGGCGAGCGCTGCGTCCGGAGCGAAGGAGCGGGGGTGGCGGTGGAGGTGGGGGTGCGGGTGGCGACGCCTGTGCGCGCGGGACCTGCCAGGCGTCGGACGCGCGGGACGGTGGTCGCCTGGCGGGTATTTTTGTACCGCGGGCCTTGTTCTGGGCCGCGGCCAACAGTCAGGCGTTTCGTGCTATCAGAGCACGTTTTGCCTGCCACAACACACATTGCCTTTCAATGGGACTCGTGTAGCTACCTACAAGAGCGGTACACCAAACTTTTTGGTATTGTTGTTATTATTGTCATTATTATTATTATTATTATTATTATTATTATTATTATTATTATTATTATTATTATTATTATTATTATTATTATTATTGGTGAACACTACAAATGTTTGACGATAACTAAGAATAAATACACAAAAGGCACTGTTTTGTAAACTCAAGAATTTTAAATATATTTCTTGTGTTCCAACCCTGGTTGCTTTTGTTCCAAACATGTAAACAACATATTCCGGTATATCAGGGTAAATCAAAATACTCTTGGTTCAATTTATTTGTTGAAATTTAACCACGCATTGAGTTCTGTCCATTTTAACATTTCTTGAATCAGTGCCTCAGACACATTTAGTAAAATACACTTGGGGCAAAGGAACCGGTAAACGGATCACAGCGCGTGATTGATCAGATGTATTGTAAGCGAACATTTTGTAGCACTCACATACTTGATATTTGAAAACGTAGAGTGGTCTCGTGAATAAGATATTCATTTTCTGTTATGTGCTCGCATGTACAGTCAAGGCCTTTGTAAACGCAATTGTAGTACCTCACAACCACATACTTGCAAGCTCCATGTGACGAAACTACAATGGATTACAAACAAAACAAAATTATGAGGAAATGACGAAAAAATATTCATTCTGTTAATTTTATAATTTTATTAAAATTTAGTTTTTTTACTATAAAGATGGTGTAAAATATCACATCAAGCTATAACACATCTGTATCCAGCTACCGTTTATTTATGGAAAAATAACGAAATTTGTTTTAGTAGAAAGCTCAAATTCCTTTCCAAACGAAAACCTTTAGAGTTTTAAATATAAAGATTATTATTATTATCATTATTATTATTATTATTATTATTATTATTATTATTATTATTATTATTATTATTATTATTATTATTATTATTGAGTGTGATTATTAAAAAAAAATTCATAGTGGAAAGTAAAACTTTGCAACTTCGTAAATCGTAAAAGTGGTAGGAAACCAAATCAAATATTATACCCTATTCCAAAAACTAGTCTGCAGTTCACGTGTCAATGTAGAGTATGATTCAACGGAACACTAAAAATCACACCGCATTAGGAAGAGGTATTAAACAAATTAAAAAATATTTAGATATTCAAATTAAATTATTGAAATCAAAATGTTTGCATTTTGATACATTACGGCGTATTGAATTTGTATGGAAGTTATATGCCTAGAGTAATGTATGTAAGCATAATGCAAGTATAATACTCATAAAAAACAAGCGTTTGATGGAGAATGAACATACTAAGAATCATTCAAGAATGTTTAAAAATGTCTGAGCAGTAGTATCTAATTCATGTGATTTCGTTTCTTTCTTTTTGTACCCTGCATAACTGTCTCATTCTCATTGCTACCTAAAATGAAAATTCCAGATAGTGATTGTGGGAGGCGAGTTAACGATGAAATTTTGCTTCTAGAATGGAACAGATCACCCTAATGTTCAGTAGTCTAAAACATGATTGATTGATTAAAGATTACGGGCGCGTCAACTACTAAAGACACTATTCCCGGTAATATGATGCATGTATTTATCATGGGAGCTGGGGATGACCTTCACCCGCTGGATGGCAAGATCCGGCGCCGACCTACATTGACTTGCAGGGTTTTCCCTACCATGTATTTCCGCCCAAGCTGGGACAAGCTATAAGCTCCCGACCGGTCTCCCCGCATGTGTGATAGTGTAGTACATGTTAGTGTGTGTGTAAGGGGAGAGGATAGGACAAGGAAGAGGTAGGAAACATTGCGCGTGGTCATTGGGCCGTTTGTTAAGGTACTGCTCCGGCATTCGCCTGAGGTTGAGGAGAGAAACCACGCAAAACCACGCAGCCAATCGGTAGAATTCTTCTCGAGAGAGCGAATTCGACCTAGCTGACAAGCTAGTGTCGTGCCACCGTCGGGATTCGAAACTGGAACCCTCCCGTCAGAGGCACTGCAGTGACATCAGTTGATGCCCTGACCAACCTTTGCCGATGGGAGTCCGAAAGATTCATTCTTGGTCTTTGCTGCCAATAGAAGGTAGTTGACTATTTTATCTGACAAAGATCACGTGTTCTATAACGTGACGGCGGCTGAATTCGACCTACCTATTTAGCTATTGTCCAAAATTCTGCCACTGTCAGGGTTCGAATCCTAGGACCTCCCGATCAGAAGCACTGCAATGACAAGTTGTCGCCCTGAGCCAATTTAGCTGGCATAGCCGTTAGAACACCCCGACGTTCCCTTCCCCAATTTTGCATCACTTCCCTTTGCCATCCTGATGCACATACATCAGACTCCCACTTCTTAACATCACCGAGATCCATATACCCATTGAGGCTTTGTTCACACACAGCCACCTACGACTCACGGACTCGGAGAGACGCTTGGAACTGTAGAGTTTGGAGAGGAAGGTTGAGGCACAGGTGGAGCGCACGTCGCAGTTCGCAGACTATGGTCACGTTTACTCCCCCGGACCAATTACCCTACCAACACCTACCAGGGCGTGAAGGAAAGGTTATTTTCTTATGTGCAATATGGGGGTTATGGAAATGCCCCGACTATGACATTAGACGCTAGCTACATTCATGCTCGAGATAATATTCGAAACTACGAACATAGGAACTTGGGGCTATCTAAATACCCACCATGCCAGGAAGCCATTTCTGTCATAAACATGTGAATCTGAAGAACGAAGAGACCTTCCGTCATTATAAAAAAAGCGATTTTAATTTTTTATCATTAGTTTTATTTTATTGTTTTAATTTATTATCATCAATTGTGATGTATTCTCATATCATTAGTTTATTACAAAATATCGACATAAGATATAATATAAAGCAAATAAGATCTTCCATGACTCGTTGATTTACGGAGGGTCCTGGAAGTGGGGAAACAAATGACTAATGGCTAGTATAGAAATCAGTCCTAACCTAAGCAGGTGATTCCTACCGTAGGTAATTATATAAAGAATATTAAAAAGTATGGGAGGACGAGAATATATTTTGTCTTGAATATGTGCTTATCTCTAATCTGGGAAATAGCAAATCACAGGTAATAGCGTTATCATACAACGTGCCGACATCTTCTATTCGTATTCATTGTTGTGAATAGTTTACAAATATCATGAGAGCGTATTACAATTTGATCAAAATATGAACTTAAGAGATTCTCTATAAACAAATCAGAATCAGAAGACATCACAACAATTCCATCTCAAACTTTCCAGTGAGAAACAATACTTTTTCGCTAAACAAACATTTTATTTACCTTATTAAAGACACATATCCTTTTCAAAATTTCAATTGCATTTCGTCTAGGAACACAACCAATTTGATACATAATTGTATTAAGATATTAGAATGTGATTATGCTACAAATAGGAAAAATGTTAGAAAAGAGTTCTATCTATAGAAGGGTAGATATGTTAGGAATGGCGCAATCGTGTTGGCAGTTGCCCTACGAAACGCAACGTCAGCAACTTGGACAACACAACGTCAGCAATACTTTCTACAGCGACTAGATGTTATGAATTACGGAACCGTCTTAGCAGTGGCAGTAGGAACCGCCCCTTGAACACCTTATCGGCCACGAACCTGTCAAGGAACAAGCAGATCGTGGGCTAGCGCCTATGCCGCGCGACGCCATCGAGTGGCGGCGGGCGCTTGGCGCGTGGCGCTGGCTGCCTCGGCCGCGTGGCCCGGAGCGGTGGCCGCCGGGCTGTGTGTGTGTGTGTGGGGGAGAGATGCAGCACCCGCGTGCCCCTGCCGCCGCCGCCGCCGTTGGCCAGCTGCCAGCGCTGACGCCGCGGAGCCCTCGCGGCCGCTCCAGCCGCGCGCTTCTTCGCCCCGAGTTCAATATACACGGCGATTTTTTGCTTGGAAAGATGAATCGTCACGTGTTTATTTGATGTCTTTGCCGTTATGTGTCATTTGTCTCAAAATAGAGAATTTTGTCGTGATTTTGGCACAAGACTAGATGCCGAAATGCTTCTGGAACGGTGATGATGCGTGTGTTCTCGTAATAGTCTGAGGAAGAGAACAAAAATCTCTGAAAATTATTTTCCGCGTTTAATAAAATACTGTTTTTTTAATCACAATAATAATAAATTATAAGTATTTATTGATGTCAATCCTACATTACAATAATACAAGAGTATTTCGAGTGTCGGTCAGACAGTAATTGGCTGAGGCTACGGGGGAAGAACCCTAAATTTATTTCCAGAACAAATCATGTTTTCTAGTTACACTTCATGTAGCCAATCGCAACTTGCTCGTACAGACATGGTGGGAAAGAGAACAGAAAATAAGAAGCACAGTCTGGGCTTAGACAGCAAGCGATGAGAAGGTTCAGGATGGATATCACGCGAGAAGAAAATTGTGCCAGTGCCGATTGTGACACAAAACGTGTCAGTGCCCCAGTCGCAGTGGAAACGGGTGTCGGCGGAGAGAAATGCCCGAGTGGGAGTGAGAGAGGGAGGGGCCGGGCCCTGGGGCGGAGACGGGGCCCCAGAGAGGCGCTCGACCCAACGGAGAGGTTGACCATTTGTCCGCGTTGATTAGCGTCGTCGACCCTGTCGCCAAGTAGGTCGGCAGCTCTCCGTTGCCCGGGGTCGCCACGAGGATGTCTCGCCCGCCGCGAGGACAAAGGCGGAGGCGTTACGGTGGGTCGAGACAGAGACAGACAGTGGGGAAGGCGGAAGGGGAGGAGAGAGATGAGTCAACGGCGAATGAGACGAGCGAGTCAATGGAGATTGCGAAATAAGGACGCTGAGAGATGGGTTAAAGTATTAACTGCTGAATATGTAGTAAACGGAAAAGTAATAGACAAAAATGGGGGAGGATCATGAGATTGAGCAGCCAAACAGCCCCTCTAGCATCTAAAAAAGAAGTAAAGAGACAAGTGCACTGAATCTGATGTGACGCACGCGCTAGGAAAGTGGAGATTTGATGCGAAGATAATGGAGAGTGGTGGCGGAGTCGGCGATAGTAACTGGGCTAACGATTGAGTCGGAACACGGCCGCACTTTACCCACACCACGGAAAGGTGGAAGGGAGAAGGAGAGGGAGGGAGGCAGAAGGAGAGAGAAGGAAAGAAAGAGCTGCAGAGCGACGACGAGACAGCGCAAACTGCTCGATGAAGGGACACAATTTGAGGGGTAGATAAATTCATAGTAAAAACGATTGTGTCAGAATATGTATAAATATGAGTAGAATGGAATAATATTTGTTACTTTACAGTAAGTTATCAAATTACGTTAAACGCACTGTCGAAATTTATGAAATTTTGAAAAATTTATAAAACAATTTTTTCTCAAAAACCGCTCCAAATATTTTCTTTAAATTGTCTCCTCGTATATCAAGATTCGGAAAAAAATTGCTGCTAATCCCATTTTTTTCGAACTCATCGTATTTTCAAAAAGTCAATATTTCAAAACTACAAAATTGAAGGTAGACATGTTTACCTCGGACAAAGTCTATTATAAAACATCAGCTCTTTAAAAAAGGGCATGTACATTTTTTTAAGAAATGGGCAGTTTTCGAATAATTTATGTTTGGAATGAATACAGTTGTTAAAAATTTACCATAAACTGCTCCAAATTTTTCTTTACATTTTTTACACGGATAAAACAAGTCATTCTTAAAAGACTGGGGCTAGTCTCATTTCCGTTGAACTCTCTGGATTTTCGAAAAATGCAAATTTGGAAATAATGCGAGAAATATTTTCTGATGTAGCGCTTCCAATTTACTGATACATTATTTCTTGTTATTGCTTACTTAATGGAACTCGATAACTACATAACTTATCTGGACGGAGAGGATCGTGTTTACGAGGGAAACATGAAAACAGATGAATGACGCTACCTTTTCTCTTATGGAAGGAATTATGAAATGGAATTATGGAGTGAAATATGAAAAGACAAACTGAGTCAAGGTAACATCTAATTCATAATTAAATGAGTAAATCTGAATCATTCAAATTAAGGAAAAAACTAAAATAAAATATTGTACCTACCACGGGCGTTAACTAGTTCTAATGATCTCGGGCGACAAATAACCCTCGGGCCAAAGGCCCCCAGACTTTATGTCGCCGCCCTTCTGACGCCCTTGGTACATAAATAACTATTATGACGCTGGTATACAGAAAAATATTGTACGCATGCACCATTGTGTCCTGGACACTGCGCGCTGTGTCGGCATCGCCCGCTCTCCTGAGAGAGAGAGAGAGAGAGAGAGGGGGGGGAGGAAGAGAGCTGACGAGGAATGAAAGAGGCCATTCCCCCTCCCCGCCCGCTGGCGCGACGCCGTCTAAAGGGCATAAAGCGCACGGCGCCGAACGCTCCTCAACGCGCCGGAGGTTCAGCCCCCTCCCTCGCGTCACACCTCGTCTGCATGCTCTGCAGGGCCAATAAAGCGAACCCTCAACGCCCGTCTTCGCGCTCTTCTGCTGGACATGGAACCTGACAATAGAAGAAGTGATGATTGATTGGAAAACGGTGGTAGTTGACACAATTTAACAAAATATGGCAATGCAATTTTTTCTTTAATTCTACTTAATAAAAGTAGAATTGCTTTAAACTCCTAAAATACGAGAAAACAAATTAACTTTTTTTCATTAGGTTTTTCATATTTTACGATTTTAATTTGACTATTTCAAATTGTAATGTTGTTTTTCTAATATTATATTTGTTCATCCACACAACTGTTTTCAACGCCTGTTATAACTTATATTTCACTTCAAACATTATATTCTACGATATGTGCCCGGCTCGTGTGACATTGTATCAGGTAGATGTTAATTCTGATTATCATTCATTATCTTTCATTATTAGATTAGATTTTATTGTTAATTCTGCAATTAAGTATAGTACCTTGGTGACAGAATATCTTAACCTTACATGCATTGAACTTACATTCACTAACAAAAAGTTACAAAAAAGGAGTTAATTAAAAAATAATAATAAATAGTATATAACATCACCACGCAAACCTTACTCCACTTCACTTTACTGCACAACACTTAACTGTGACGCATTTTTTTCGCATTCCCTTCCCTCCACTTCACTTCATAACACTACACTGCGCTGCACTACACTGCACTGCACTGCACTGCACTGCACTGCACTGCACTGCACTGCACTGCACTGCACTGCACTACATGAATAATAATAGTAAAATGATAACAATAATAATAAAGGTAATAATAACAATACTACTACAACTGATATTTATACTAACAATTAAACAACTTACTATGTAGGAAATACTACTAATCTAACAGTGGAAACTTAACATTGATACAATAACCTAACATATAATTAACTAGAAAACTAATTTATTTTTAAACTTGCTCAAGCTTTGAGGAAAGGGTTCTAAGATTGTCGCAGGCAAACTGTTCCAGTCTCTAATAGTTCGGTTTGTAAATGAAAATTTCCCGTCATCCGTTTTCTGTATTCTTGCCTTAATTTTATACACGTGATCCGCTCTACCAAGGTATGTAGGTTTTCCTAAACGACGGTGTATTTCATTCCAAGCAGGATAGCCTGTGTATGCTTTGTTCATAGCACAAAGTCCGCCTCTTAATCCGACTCTTTTCGAGTGATTCCTATGCATCTCTATTTTTGATCCTCTGAAAGTAAATTTCGATGCTCTGCGCTGGACCTTTTCTAGATTACCTTGCTGCGATATTCTGTACGGGTCCCAACATACCGCGCCATATTCTAATACGGGTCGGACTATTGACATATAAGCTAATTCTTTACCTCTCACTGTACTCTTCTTTAGGATCCGCATAACGAAATGTAGAGATCTCCAGGCTTTTCCCACAACGAAATTTACTTGATTTTCCCAGCTCAATTTACTATCTAATTGAATTCCTAAATATTTGCAAGATGTGACTGTAGGTATGACTTTGTTGTTCAATTTGTACACAGTTTCACCATAACTTCGACCCCTACCAAACGTGATGGCTTTACTTTTTGAACTATTTATTTCCATGCCATTTGTTTTTGCCCAGGAGTGTAATTTGTTTGTGCCTCGCTGCAAAATATACACGCCCTCCTCTGATTTGATAACCCGATAGATGATACATTCATCAGCAAAGAGTCTTACGTTTGAAGCTAAATTTTTTGGCAAGTCATTCACGAAGGCGAGAAACATGAGAGGTCCAATAACACTTCCTTGTGGAATCCCTGACGTAACACTTGCGGAGGTTGATAGATATCTTCCGATTCGAACCTGCTGTTTCCTATCACGTAATAGTTCGTTTATCCAAGCCACCACCCTAGTGTCTATACCCGAATCTATTAATTTATTTACAAGACGATCGTGAGGAACAACATCAAAAGCTTTGGCAAAATCTATTACTATTGCGTCTACCCTTCCGCCTTTATCAATTTCGTCAGTTAGATCTTGCAGAAGTGAGACAAGCTGACTCTCGCAGGAGAACCCGTATCGGAAGCCGTGCTGACCTTGATAAAGCCATGCCTTGCCCTCCCATTCTTTCCGGATGTAGTTAGTAATTAGTTGTTCCATGAGTTTGCATACGACTGACGTGAGACTTATCGTCTTAGTTACTAAGTGCCGTTTTATCGCCACTTTTAAAAACAGGTACTACGAGTTCTAACTTCCAATCTTCCGGTACGCAAGCGTTATTGATAGAAATATTAAATAACCTAATTAGGTACGGTAGAATAGCCTCTCCACCTAATTTAATAATGTCTGTGGAAATAGAATCTGGGCCTCAAGATTTTCCGCTTTTCATTAATTTTATTATTTTCTGTAGAGTACTTACGTCGACCTGAAATATATTTCTATCTGATAACGTTCGTATCTGTGTACAGCCAGTTTTCTGCTTAAAAAACGAAGCGAAATATGCATTAAAAGCGTTTGCTTTTTCTCTGTCGTCAGTTATTGGCAAATTTTTAATACGAACAACTGGAATTTCGTCTTTGTTTCCCTTCCTTCTACAAAATTCTCCTCGTATTTTAAACTATGAGATCAGTTACCGACTCCCCTGTTCATTTCTCAACTCCCTGTCTTGACTCAGGCCTTGCTCAGCCTTCATTGGCCTTATTTCAAGCTCTTTGGAGCAGTATGTCGTGGCACATGCGATCAATGTTTTGCTTTGTAGCTATACCCTTTTCCCACAATGCGACTGTTTATTTTGCGCTAAAAAATTCACACTATCCAAAATGCGATTGCATTTATTATAAAAAATATTCTCATTCATTGTTGAAACTACATGTCTCAATGTCAGTTATCATTATGAAATTAGTGCTTAAAAACTAGTTGAATATAAATAGTTTCAAGTATATTATCCTAATTAATAATAGTAAATTAATAAGAAATATTGCTTCCAAATAAACGAAAACGAGAATCTGTTCTTAGTTATTGGTTTGCAAACGGTCGGAATATCTTATAATTTGGCCATATTTGGTGAGGCCTTTTTAAAAAATATTTTTTGGCCTCCTTTTTTTCTAGTTTGAATACATTGCATCACTATATCATTTACTACATCGCTTGCTTTTTTTCTGTTGGGTTCTAAAAAGTACGAGGCTTGCGTGAAAGCCTTCTTCATACGAAGAATTTTATTTACGTCATCCATTTTTCACGCTCCACAAATTCTCGAGATCTCCCATAAGAAGCGCAGGCCGCGGATCCATTGTACTCGTACCTCCATCTCACAACAGCGACGGAATGGAGCGGAGGCAACGGGGCGAGCGGAAATGCCGTCGTACGTTAGTTTTGGTGAACGAACGGGTCACACGGCAGTGGCTCACACTAAAGTTTCAGACGAATAGATTCATTATTGGAAAGCGAAAATGTCCGTAAGGAATAGGACAGAAAGAATAAAAACATCGCACTGTAATCGACTTCTAAGAAGTTGTGGCTAGTCACAGGAGAGATAGATGACAGAATATTATAGAAGACATTTATTTAAATTGTAGGAAGGAAAAATGAGATAATTATGCAGAGACCGACTGAATTGTTCTGATGTAATAATTGTGGTTTAACGCACGAAACAAAAATTTAATGTGTGAATCAATTTTTAAAAGTAGAATATATTTTCGTCGTTTTCAGTTAAAGCACGTGTGCATTACACTTTCCTTGAAAAAAGAATCTTTCAAGAAACGCATCACAATTTCGTCAAAAAATACAGTCCCCTTTATTAGAACTGATGTGATGGAATTTGTTCAAGAGACCGATAATACGTGACTATAACAATTAAAGAATTTTCTGTTTTACAAAATTACTGAAGGATCTCGAAATAGAATTATTATATTATGTTCTTTAAGTAAGTCTTAACATACGGGTGTCTACAGCGTTCAGAGGAGATGAGTTCTGAGCACTTCTCAAATTCACGCAACTATACAAGTATAAATAAATTATCCACACATCATTTTACATAAAATAATACAATAGCGTAGGAGAAAAGTGGGCACTAGTCATTCATTTCACAGTATTCAAAAAATATTTAAGAGAGGAATGTGTGAATGTGAAATTTCGAACCCTCAGCAAATTTTCTTTACATTAAAAAAAATATCGAACAGAGAAGAAAATTGTTAGTGCGAGGTGTAATTTCATTAACACAGGCCCCTGCGGAGCCACCCGAGTGGCGAGCGGCGAGTGGCTAACGACTTGCCCGAGGAGGCGCCGGCGAGCGAGGCCCGCGACGGCCCATTACGCGGCGTCGCCAGCGACAGGGCTCGCAGGGCAGCTTCAGCCTCAGCGCCTGCGGCAGCGGCGGGCGCGAGGGGCGCCGCTGCCCCGGGGACACGGCTCGCTACTCTGCCTCCGCCCCCTCCCTCCCTCCCTCCCAGGCGCATCCCGCGCTGGCCCGCGCAGCGTGAGCAGCCTGATTCATGGGGCGCCCTCCCGTGCTGGCTTGGTCTCAACCCCCCTCGCCACCTCACCCTCAACCACCCTCGTCGTTTTCCACTGTCCTCGCTAATAATCCTCTCCATTCCCAACCATTCTCGCCGTTATCAACCTTTCTTCCCTTTTCAACCATTCTCGCAACCATCCGGCATTGGTTTGTCTCTGCTATATTTACTTCAACTAATCATAATTCCCAGAGTTGATCTTAATGCCCATCTATTCCCCATTACTTCTCATTGTCCATCTCTTTTATTGTGTTTCTTCAGAAGTATAGCTTTTTTTATTTCCATTTACATTTGTCGTAGATAGTATCTTCTTGGTTCAGCTGCCTCTTTTCATACGTGGCATATTAATTGATACATTGACATACTATCTTGATGGCTATCTGTAAATGATACTCAAACGCAAAAATTCGTGTTTTCCTCTACTAAAGTGAACTGCTTTTTTGTATGCTTCTCATTTCATGCAGAATCATCGCTTCTACTCCAATAGATATCGATTCGCCTCTCTCAGTGGAAATGTTGCCTTTGAATAAGTATCGTATTTTATGACAATTTACCATTTTGGGGGCAGTTCAAATGATTTAAGCATTTGACAAACTATGTCATTCGATTTATACCTTTACTATCCCTAACTGTAGTTGCAATTGCTTATCTGTTCATATTATCATCGTAAACAAGTTAACTGTGAAGATCTTCAAGTTCGCTCCAACTTTCTTACACGAGGTCCAGACTTTTGTTTTCTTCCGTAACTTCTTCGAACGGCTCTGTGAGCCGCGTATTTCTAAAGCGCCATCTGATGGAGGTCAATGCGAGCAGGTAGTAGGTGACCCTGGCGATTCCAAGGGGAGAGGCGATTACAGGAGAATGCAGTGTGTTGAAGAGCCGCCGGCCATTGAGCTTCTCCAGAGCCCCGGGCGAAAGGTGTGCATTTCGGTTACGTGTTCCCGGCAGGCGTGAGTCTCAGTGAAGAGAATGGTCCATTGGGAGAGGATACTCTTGTTCCGCTTCTTCTCTTTCTTCTCAGCCCACTTATAATTGAGAGCGATGTCTGGTAAACATGTTGACTACGAAAGAAAATTTATTTGAAAATATTTAATATCTGTCAAATTTCTAAAAGAGATCTTCTCAAAGGACGAGGCTTCCTTTAAACGTTCTCAAACGTCAATTCACATAATTTCTCAAAACCTAAGTCTAATTCCGTCTCATAATTGAAAATCTTGGGCTTATAATTCATGAAATATTGAAATCATTCCTTTAGTAGTCAATGTATTACTCATTAAAATGTTAGCTGCACATTTGAAAGAATTTCAGTTTTCTCTGAAAGTATGTAATTGATTCTCTTGATAGAAAATTTGAAAAGGATTTGGTTTGTGTATTGTAAGAGATTGTATTCTAAATATTATTCTTTTTTATTTCAACTAAAAAACATTTTTTTTGTAAATATTAACCATAACAATAATTATCTGCAAAGATCATGTTTTTTTATTTTTTGTTATTTACGTTAGTAAACACGCACTTAGCCCCTTAGCAACCAACCATCTAAATACTGCTTTAAGAGCGCGTCCATAGCAACGGCCGCTAAAATATTTTTAGTGGACTCTCGATCATTTTAGCAGCCGTTGCTATGAACACTTCCCAGACATTTTTCCAAATCTCCTTGCATTAGTAGAAAAAACATTCAACTGTCTGATCACAAACAAAGCATCCAGTACCACCAACCCTTGCTACAGAAAATCAAGAGTAATGACAATTCTGAACTCGCGAAAGTGATAAAAGTTTATTTTTAATAAGCGATAAACTAAAATAACAAAAAACATTGTATGTAACTCGTCCTCTATTAGTCTTTAAGGACTTAGCCGGAAGGTTAACTACTCGGCTTCGCTATCGCTCCGCCTCGCAGTTAACCTTCCGGCTGCGTCCTTAAAGACTCGTTTAGAGGACTCGTGACATAAATATCTATTAAACAATTTTATTAGATTTCCTTCACACATGAAACATATGGGTGCGAAGGGTCCACCACATTATAGAGCGGTTAAAGCAGTGCATGCGATATAATTTTAATTTAAGGTGCTTTTGCATTGAAATATTTTCCTTTTTATCAAAAAGCACTCATCCAATCCAGAAAGTGGAAGACGCTAAGGCAGGCGCGTCGTTGCTATTTCAGTCATAAGAGTAGTGGACGTGGCTGTTGGTATGTTTATCGCCATGAACATATGTGCTACTAGGCTAAATAATTCTAGTTAGTTCATTGCTTAGGCATAAAGCTTTCACTCCCTATATACATTTCGAAAATAAACTGTGGTGGTACAGACATCATGGTGCTGGTCCTGCCCCAACTAAACTCCCCGGAACAAGAAACAACACTTTCCCCCACCGGTTAGGGGTTTCCTCCTCCAGGTGCAGCCACCGAGGTACCTACCAAATTCCTCCATTTCATAACCTAATGCGGTCCGCGGGCTCTTTTGCTCGGTGTGTTATTGCTGATCATGCAAACACGGCCCCTCGGATCCCTACCAGCTGTCCCCGGTATTATGGGAACAGGAAGGCACATGAGCACAGCTAGGGAGCGCCAGTTGTGGTCCTGGGGACCATACTGCGCGAGACGTGACGGCACCTGCCCGCCCTGTTACAGGTAGTAAAACACGTTCTTTGGGAATGAGGATATCCTTGGGCAACGTGGGTTATCTAACATATCTACAACGTCACAAATCAAGAGCGTTCGAAGAGATGGGAACGAGTTCAGAAAGGAAATGCTGAGGGGGGTGGGGGTCCTCATGCCACAACATAAGGGTAAACATCCTTTCCCCATGCGGGATTCAGACCATCAGGTTCTTCTGTTCGAGGTTGCCACTTAAGCGATCGCGACCGTTCTTCGCAAGTATTGTGAATTCGCAAATATCAGGCGAATCTTCGACTTGAAGTGTGATTTCAGAGGAAGAAGAGAAGCCAAATAGGTCTGTTGCACGCAAAGTTCCCTGGCGACATCGCTGTTACCTTTGCCGTCTTTTCTTGCAATTCCCGGGCGATCTGCATCCATTAGGAACAGATCTCTTTTGTTTGAAAGAAAGCCACTCTTTTTTGTTCTCGCCAACTGCATCAGGCTGATCGGTTGGAAATGACATTTCGAAACTTTTTGAGAGTCAGCGGAAAATAGCACCGTGTTGAATAGCAGGAAGTTAAAAACAAACTCTTTGCTCCTGCATTGTTATTTCTTTCTGATTGCTGAAGATTCTACATCTCTAGAAGAGGAGAAAAGTAGAAGTAGACATTTTATAAATGAATGGTCTTAATACAATTAAAGTTGTGTTTGCATAAATCTGAATAAAGTTAACGTGACCCGATTTCTTAAAGTTTTCTCGTTAGAATAATGATGAATTATTGATAACTCAGTCTTTAAACAAAAATAAGAATTGAAAATGAGTCGAACATTGATTCCTTTGTTTAAAGATGTTCAATTCTAATTTATATGCTCTTGAATATCAAGTTCTTTATTTCTAGTTCCTGTATTTTTCAGTTATTTTAATTTATATTTTACGCATAATTGACATTTATCAAAAATCATGGGATTATTTGTATGTATGTAAAATTCAAAAAAAAATCCTTTTCTATATTATTTATTTTTGATAATAAGTGCCTACGCTTGTCGCATCTCCATTATTATCTTTGCTTCGCGTTCAGCGTCTGAAAAATGGTCTCCCACCCCCATAAAGCCGGTGTATTTGCGGGCGGCGAAAATTCCGCCACCGCCTTGCAACGGCACCATCCTTTGAGCACAGAGCAAGTTGTGTGTTGCAAGTGTGCGCCCGGGGATTCGCACCTCTGCCCGCGAGGCCGCCCCGCCCCGCCCACTCCCGCTGCCTCCTCAGAAGCCACAACTTCGCCCGCGGATTACACATCTCGCCGCGAACAAAGGGCAGGCGAGAGCTGGGCGCGGTGCACTCAACTTGCCTTAACTCTGCGGCGGCTTCCCGCCCTGACACTCCGGAGCCCTTCCGCAAGGCTCTTCTGCTGTCGGCGCGCCCGTCGAACTGCCCAATGCCCGCCCCTCCTTCCCCCTCCCTGCCCTTCCCCTCTCCCCCCTCTACTCTTATCTCCCCTCCCCTTCACTCTTTCCATCTCTCCCCCATACCCCTTTCCCTCCTCCTCCCCCCACTCCCCTCAACATTACCCCGTCCCCCTTCTCATTCCTCCTTCCCCTCTCTCCCCCTCCCCCTCACCACTCCCTTCCCCTTCCCTCTCTCACCCTCCCCATCTTCACTCTCTGTTTCCCGCCACGAAGCTCAGGGAGTTTCAGAGTTCCACAGAGCACAAAATGCTCCAACGTTTTAGTAGATGCACCTCTGCAGGTAATTTTCGTTGGGCGATTAAAGGAGGAGCTTGCATCTGTTTAGGCAATCTCGGTTAATCTATGTAAAGTTTGCAATGGTAAAACAGGGTTCATGGGATTTCGCGTTTCGGATTGCTATTCGTTCCTCTCCACTCCGTCACCATAGTTTTAATCATAGTAATTAATCAAAAATTGATTCATCTCAACTTCGAGCAGAATCCATGCGACGTGCGGACGGAAATCTTTAGAAAAAAATTGTTTGTAGATTTTGTTTTTTTATGCTTGTGAAGAAGACGTCTAACTACGATAATTTCTTAGTCCATGGGAATAGTATTATATTAGACGTTCATATGTATATGTAGCCTTAGAAAGCATTTAAGCAGCACTTATGTGACACTTCTTTAAATAGCGTCTATGGGCATTGAGGCTGATTAATTATCAATAAAGAAGTGAGCTATCGACCGTGCCGGAAGACGAGTAGAAGGGAGTTGTTGGATACAGTAGGTGTAGAGTACCAATACTCTACATTTGACCCCAACTTTCGTTACATTATGTCAACCGTTGCTGACGAAGAGCTTTCCGCAGAAGCAGGATATCGTTGGTCCACGGGAGACTAGCTGATGACCACGAATAAATCACCTCGACTATTAGGTCCATAGCTAACAGCGCCTGAGGAGCCATTTCCTAGGATTCTAATTGTTTGTAATGCACTTGGGGACTAGCTTTGAGTCCCACGTTTAAGTGACTTTGAAGACACATACCGTAATTATGATGATGCAGTTTCATCAGAAAGTACAATATGTGGTGATTAATGAAACAACACGAGTTTAGAGAATGTCACTGTCACTGTCACACGAATTTTTGAGGTCAGATATCAACCACCAATTTCGAGTTGTTCGGCTTCGAGTATCTGTTGTTTCATAGCGCTGTATTTGCATTCTGCGTTTTTATCTGTAAATATATAATCTGTTAACCTGGTAGTTCTCATTCTTTGCGAAAATCAAATAATCAATGGTTTCGCGACACATTTTACATGTTCTTTGTTTTCTTATCTTACATCATATTCCACTGCATTAAATCTACCTTTTCCACTTACTTGATCTTCAGTGTCTTCACTATCAGCTGTACTTTTGCGCGAGCAACTGGGCGGTCTTCCTCCGACGCGGCATGGGCCGCCCCTTGCGACACTGGCAGGAGGCGCGTGGCGGGCAGGCGTCTGCCGCGGAAGTTGGAGTGTAGGAGCTCCCCCCCACACGCACACACACATCTTCCGTCCCCGCCCACCGTCACCGACCTTGTCCCCGCCGCTACCTTCACCACCAGTGCCGTGGTCGCAGAACTCCTCCCAGGGCGGTCTGGCGGACGAGGTAGTGGGCGGCGTGGCGGACGGCGTGGCGGACGGCGTGGTGAACGGCATGGCGGACGGCGTGGCGGGCGGGGTTCAGGGCGGGATGGCGGGTGGGATGGCGGGCGGCGGGGCGGACGGCGTGGCGGACGGCGTGGCGGACGGCGTGGCGGGCGGCGTGGCGGGCGGGGTTTTGGGCGAGGTGGCGGGTGGGATGGCGGGCGGTGAGGCGGGTGGCGTGGCGGGCGGCGTGGCGGGTGGCGTTGCGGGCGGCGAGGCGGGCGGGGTGGCGGGCCGGATGGTGGGCGGCGTGGCGGGCGGCGTGGCGGGCGGCGTGGCGGGCGGCGTGGCGGGCGGCGTGGCGGGTGGCGTGGCGGGCGGCGTGGTGGGCGGCGTGGCGGGCGGCGTGGCGGCGCCGCTGCAAGGGGGCGGGGCCGCGCGGGGGCGCCTGGCAGTTGTGCGCCGGGCGACGGAGCGCGGCGGAGTTGCGCGTGCCAAGTTAGCGCCTCGGTCGGCGCGGTTAAGTTGGAGGAGCAGATTGCGAGGGGTAAAGTGGCAAAGGGAATTAAATTTAAACGAATTCGCCTCTAATTCCTTCTTTAGAACAGGAAGTTATTACTTCTGCGTTTCTGGCCAATTACCTAAAAACAACGAACGATGGTTCTCGCCTTTTAAATCTGTTAGCGAATTCAACATAAATAAAATTGTGATGTCCATTATGTTAAATATAACTTAAATAACATGTTAAGTAACTTCAACAGAGGTAGGCATCTGCACGTAAAACTGATATTTTCGGAAGAAATAATGATAATTTAATACTAATTACTTATTTTTGTCGTAAACAACGGAATGTGAATTGTTTTCTTCTACAATGATCATAGATCTCAGAATATGAATGAAAACTACATTGGGAATTTTATGAGTGGAATGTGATTAATTGTGCGTGTGTGTGTGTAATAGGATAATGATATAATTTATATATTGTAATAGTAATGTAATTTATATAGAGTGGGAGTAACAGAGCTAGTTTTTCCTAGAGAAAGTATTTTTGAGCACGTTTTTATAGAACGATTTATCACTCGTGGACTTTTATTTATATTTAATTATGACTTCAAAGAAAAATAAAATTGGAATATTTCCTCCATTAAAATTTTCATTACCTAATTTTATTTTGGGAGTTATAATATGCTGTGGAATTGGTTTATCGCTGTCTCATTAATAGAAAGAATAATCTATAAAAATCTAAAAACATTCAGTTTAGATTGAAATACTCCTCTTTTACCATAATTATATATTAATAAAGTAAATGGTTTATACATACTTCATATTTTAACTACAACATAAATTAACCAAATGCTTCCAATTGTAATTATTCACAGCATACGAATTTTTATTTGGTGGTGATTTTTTACTAAACGCAATCTATAAAATGAAAACAAATGATATATTATTTTAAAATATGCTTACTGATAATCGAAATGTTTACTTTTTGTACGTCATTATTGATGACAAAGTTATTGCCATATATCTGTTAATTTTCAAACATAATTATCGAACTATTTAAAATATCTTTTTATGAAATAATAATATTAAAAATTTTTACTGTAATATTTCAAGAAGAAAAAACCGTTCAAGCAACAACATAAACAGAATTATTGGATAACTCTCAAATATTTCACTTTTACTTAGCCGTTTATGCCTTCCGTAATTGGTACGAAATATTGAAGTCCGTTTATAACCATACTTCCATTAACACATTTCTAAGCATCCGTCCAATTCGCCGCTATCAACATTGGAATAACGAGCGAATCTCCTGCTGCGTGTGGCCGCCGCGCGGGGCCTTCGGCCACCGGCGGCGCCAACTCAGTCGACGCGGCAGCCGCTAATGAAGATTGCCTCGAGGGCCGAATGGCGCGCTCTCGAATTCGGACCATCACGTGCCGCCCCCGCCCTCGTCATCGTCCTCACCGCCCTCCGCATCTTCCACTCCTCCTCTTCCTTCTCCCCACCCTCGACCTCAACGTCAGCGCAGTCTCCGCTTCCGTCCTCCCTCAACGTCCTCGGCGTTGCCGCGCCACTCCTTGTCGCCCTCCTCTCCCCCGCCCTAACAGCCTTCCCCTATGCACTTAATTAAGCCGGCGGCCACCCGAGCGCGCTGGCCGCGACCGCGCCTAAATTAAATATGGCGCCCCGGGAGCGACCGGGCGTCGGGTCGCAGAGGCCCGCATGGCGCCGCGACAGAGGGCGAACACGACTTAATTAGCTGCTGGAAGTGACCTTCTTTGAAGTGCTGATTTAGTTCGGCACTTTAGAAAGCGACTCGCGGGGGAAAACGAGGAGAAAAAAGTGTGAAGTTTCATTGGTAACTCACATTGTCGAAAAATCGACTTCCATGAAAAGGAAATGGAAACTTCTGTTTTTACATGCTTCGTAAATGTTCGTAATAATTCATGATATAAAATGTAGAAATATACAAAAAGCCGTAAAGCAAAATAGGAAGGAATGGTTCTGAATATGACGGTACTGATAAAGTAAAACGACTACCATAAATAATCTAACTAGAATCTATCGCTTCCAGAAATAGATTTTACTCATCCGGCTGGTTGGTCTGATTGCATTTCCAAGTTAACGCCTGCAAACCCACTTCGTTTCAAATGATGACTTACACGTTACAACTTCCTGAATGTCGATAAGTAATCAAGTGAAAGCATACGCATTGCGAATGTGTGGACAAGCAAAGCAAAACGCGATGACCTCGAAAACTAATAATTGGAATATTGAAAACGCCTGAACGGTTTTTGCCGCCTAGTCTCGGTCGACGGCTCCCTCACAAAGAGAAATGTTGGGTTCGAGCCCAGGCTCCATTATTCCCCATCGACTCCGCCATAAATAATTCTTTGGCGCGTGGTACAGTGATAAATTTATTGCATCGACAGCCTTTGGCAGTGTGATGAATACAAACACTTGATTTATTTGGGAGGTAATAGGGTTTGAAACCAACGGAAATGATTTTTACGGCAGATCGCGTGCGTTGCGCACTGGACGTGGCCTCTGCGGCGTGACGGCCTCACGCAGCTGCAATAGAGATATATGGGTGCACGAACACGAGGCCAGCACGGCCTTGAGTGAGTCTATTGACACACATTAATATTGCTCTTTGGGTGTCTGTAACATATATCGGCGTTCTGATACAATTATTTATAAATATAGAGTGTTGTACATGCGCGTAGCGATGGCTGGGGGGAAGAGAAACGTCCCCTCCCTAAATCTTCGAAATTTTATCATCTAACATGTGAAATATTCCATTTAGTATACTTTAGACATATTTTTTTAAATCAACTCTTCGAAAATTAATTTCAAGGTAACGTTACTTTAGCCTCTTATACTGTAGAACAGTCATCCTCCTCCACGAGCAGGGTAGAAACGCCATTAATACCAACAGTAAACGACTCAATATGTTAATCGTAATGGGTATTCACAGGATACTTATTTCAAGAAAGGAGGGACAATATAAAAATGAAAATTTTAAGTTACTATTATCATAAAATCATTTAGAAAACTTGTGATTGATAAGATTCTTCCTTCAACTTTATTCGAAAAGACTTTTATTTTGAGTTTGGTTTGTATAAATTTAATAATAAAAATAAAATAGAGTGATAGTGATTCTTCACATAATAATGATTTCTTGATTTTCAGAAAATAAAAGTTCTTTATCGACTTTATATTAATTATAATTTAGCTTGTTAAAACAAGTTAATTTTGATTATATTAATTTTAATTATTTAATCATTTTTAAAGTAAATTTATATTGTATTTTTTCAAAATTAATTATTACGTTATTTATAATTCTATGCCGCTTATACTTTATAATAATAGCTGTTCTTTAATCTCCGTTGTCCTCTCCCTGATGAAAATCCTCGCTTTGCTCGTGGTGCTAAAATATAATTACTATAATTCTGACTTTCATGTCCATCGTCAAGGATCTGTGAGCATGAGCTCAGAAGGGAGATTAATTTCTTGATAATTCAAACCTGCTTTCTTGTATAGCAATTGTATATTAAAACACTTTCGGGGGATTCTGTAATGGTGAATGCATTGCTGCATAGTGTTTCTCGTTGACAGATTGAAATAACTTTCAATAATTCCTTCAATAAAATTGGTAGGAAAAATATTTTTCGTGATTCTTACGAAACTGCCTCACTATTTTACAAAATTTTCATGGTGGTACCTCTCATATCTCTCATTATTTGTTAATTTTCGTTTATTACACGGAGCAAGGTTTTATTTTTGGTAGCATATTTTAAAAAATATATGGCGATAATCTTTCTTGATAAACAGAAATGTAAGTGCATATAATGGAGAAAAGGAAACAACCTAAATTCTCACTAAGGTATCCGACATTCATAAAATATAACCAGCTTGTTTTCATTAGATTTTGAAATGAATACCTCGATGTATTCCATTCAGGAAAATGTTATTTTCTCTTGTCACCGCTTTGTACTTTTATGTGTCAATCAAAAGTTGTTTGCTGCAAAAATCATACAGATTAGATATTGGCTTCTGCAGTAATACGGAAATTGAGTTGAACGTGTTTGGTGGGGGTGAGCTGTGAAAGAGACTGGATACCAACAGAAATCTACTAATGGAAGTCTGCCGACATCGATTTACTTGCCACAGTGTTGCTATTCAACAAATAGCACCGTCACGTTAGTGATAGATTCGCAACAATTAAACCCCAAAGAAAAGTATTGCTCTATTTGTCCTAAATAAAGGAATGTTCAACAGTTAGACACAAATCTCAACTTCTCTGGTCAAACAAATATACTGTGGCGGTAAAAGTTTCAAAGACTTTTCTGCCCCCTTTTGTTATTCCAAATAAATTACCATGTAGTCTCGACGAGCAGTAAATAAAACAAGTCACCATGCTGCTTGACAATCAGTTTGTATTTGTTTCTCGTGGAAGACCAAGTCGACACGACGTACGTTTGATCTTTTCTTGTGTGTTCGTCATTGTCGTCTACAGATCACTGAATAAGCATTTTGACTCAAAACTAAAACCAAGAGCGCCCTTTTATATCTTATCTCCAAAAACGTTCGGAATGGGGAAAATGTTTGACTTTTAAACGTATAAGAAATAGCGTAATTGCAAATATTAACGATAAATGATTGACAAATGAAATTGGGAAAAGCAATATTTATGAGACTGAAGAAACAACTAATTAATAATAATAATAATTTATGGTAATTTCTTATAGCAGCTTAGTGTGTAGAATAGCATATATACGAAGAAAACATTCATGATGAAAGAAAGGAATTTGTACCAGGGGGAGATACATGCTGTGAACACATGTGCGACACGATTGCAAATAAAGAGCTATTTCGTGCGTCTAAGAAGTCCCGACTCTGCAACGGGAATCGTAAAACAGGGTTAAGTGGGAGAGAAGAACGGCTGCCGCCGGAGGAGTTTTACGGTAGCGGCGCCGAATAGCTTGAGCCCGCCGCCGCCTCCCTCCCGTCGCCGTCGCCGTCGCCGTCGCCGACGCCGACGCCACCGCCACCGCCACCGCCACCGCCACCGCCACCGCCACCGCCACCGCCACCGCCACCGCCACCGCCATCGTCGTCGTCGTTGCCACCGCCGCCACCGCCACCGCCGCCGCCGCCGGCGACACCGCCGCCGCCGCCGCCACCGCCACCCGCCGCCGCCCCGCCGCCGCCGGCGACACCGCCACCCACCGCCGCCACCGCCACCGCCACCGCCACCGCCACCGCCACCGCCACCGCCATCGCCGCCGCTGCCGCCACCGCCACCGCCACCGCCACCGCCATCGCCGTCGCCGCTGCCGCCACCGCCACCGCCACCGCCGCCGCCGGCGACACCGCCGCCGCCGCCGCCACCGCCGCCGCCGTCGTCGTTGCCGCCGCCGCCGCCGCCGCCGCCGCAGCTACCTCTCCGCCACCTCCGCCGCTTCCGTCGCTGCCGTCCACCGCCGTCCGCCGCCGCGGTCGTTCGCCGCTTTGTCGCTTCCTCACTGCGGACGACGCCTTGCCAACATTTCCCACCCACCCCCTTCCTCTCCCTCTGTGGAAACGCGACGCGCCTCTTTGCTCCGATTCTGGCCTTGGCCTCTGTTTCTGTATTTGTATTGGTAGCGTCATCTCTGACCCTTTCGCGTCAGGCTCGAAATTAAGCCGTACTCTCTTGTGGACAGTACAAAAATTTACTACGACAGTGTAGCCCAATTGGCTGGATGGTTAACAGTCGACACTTGAGTTGAATTCGAAGAAGGCCACATACGAGTAATTGCCGGAATTTTGGCTTCAACGTCAACGTTGCTTTGTCTGAGTGACAGCAACCTCAGATGTCTGCCATGCCGAACGCTGGCCTCGGCGCTTCTCTGGGCGGTTCCGTCACATCTTCAGAAGCCTCGTCCCGCTTCGAAGCCAAGTCTCCGAGCAGTATCGTCAAAGTATTCTATTTAACTACACTCTTCCTAACCCACCACTGATTCAATCATAATCAATAGCAAAGGAAACTTAAGAAGATATATTTTTGATGTAGTAAAAATATTTTTTTCATTACATTACTTTTATTGATGAGCTTTTCGTGGTTGTCTCCAAAAGAAGCCAAATGAGCAAAAATTCTGAGGTGGGATTTTCTTATTTTACATTTTTTGTAAGCAATAATTTAATAAAAAATAATTGTAATAAAAGCTAATTCAAAACCTATAGCGGCAAATAAAAGTTCAATTTTATTTTGTGTTATCATTCTGGAAATATATTAACAATCAGAATGTTTCGAGCGGAACAAATTAAAAATTAAAAATGCCTCGAACAAAATTGCTGAATAAATAATAAAAACGCGGCAAAAACTGAGTAGAGGTAGAGCCTAATAAGGCGTAAGTAACCTTCAACAACTAACTGTGACACTTTCATTTCGTTCATTAAATGCGAGTTCACTTTGCTTTTAGAGCCATCCATTTACTGTTTTGCATTATTAATGCACCATTCTCAATGTGTCAAGTCTCGTTAAGACACAAGAGTAGGCTGTCTGGCGTTGCAACCTCTGCGTGAACTTGCTCTATCGATTTCAGACGCTCCGTTTTCAATTTCGATGCCAAATAATTCCGATAATTTCAGATCTCTATCGAACACATCAGTTTGTTCTTCCACCTATAGTCATTAAGCCTTCGTTTGTCATTCCCGAAGAAAGATACAAGAAAATAGATGGTTAATTAATTGTCTAGTGCCTTACTCGCAGTAAATTTTTCACAATCGTATTGAATTGCCAACATATTTAGCAAACATATCCCTTCGCGCTTCTGTGATAGAGAAAATGTATGAGTCAGTATTATTTATTATAATTTTATCTGATGATAATTAGTGAAACATTTTTCGCGGTTGCGTATGAACAAGTTGCGTCATCTGACTAGAAGGGACAAACTTAAGATTTGAAGAAGGTCCTAGGCTCGAATCGCTACGTTGGCGCATTTTCTACACCGATTTTTTTATTAATTCCTTCCAGTTGAGAGGTGGTAACATCATTTCATATTATTTTGTCTATTTTCACGCTATTGTCCTGCTTGTATCAGACTGTTGTTCAGAAGTAATAATATTAATACGAATATTCAGCCCAATTGATGATCGTTGTGAAGTGATTTATAGAGGTCCGAATTTCTACACCAACTAATTAGCTGATTCGAGGCCTACCACCGGCTGAGATGGCTCAGGGCATCAAGTGAAGTCATTGCATCTCCGATTGGAAAGTCCTAAGGTTCGAGTCCCGACGGAGGCAGGATTTTCGACACTAGTCTAGATAGCTAGGTAGAATTCAGTCGCTGTCTGGAGGAGAATTCTAGTGGCTGGCTGCTCTGATCAATAGTTTTCCATGGTTTCTTCGATCAAAGCCAAGCGAATGCTGGAGCAGTACCCAAACAAACGGACCACGGACCGTGCGCGATCTTTCTTTCCTCTTTCCAGTTCTATCCTCACCCCTTACGTACACTCACAGTTTCTATCACTATACTGCCAAGTAATGTAGGCAGACCAGTCGGGAGCTTAGCGTTTGTGTCGGCAGGGGTGATGTCCTGCTGGTGAAAAATACTTGAAGGGGGGACCCCGCAATCCGACACACGTCGTACGCACTTGTAGTTGGGACGGATCTCACCATCCATCGGAGGACACCGCCACCTCCAATGATAAAGCATGCGCTACATTTACGGTTTTTTTCGAAACACTGTACCTGGCCTTTTTCAAACAGTTGATTTTTTGGAAAAGACATCGTCAAAGGCAAAAATCTCTATCTTCAATTTTGTAGATTTGAAATGTTCACTTTTTGCAATTTTCAAAAATGCCGAGAATTCGTTATTTTCTGGAGACAGATTACAGAACTTTCTCTTCATATGCAGTAAGAGCGAGAAAGAAAAATGCACGCATTCGTGTACTTTTGTCGGTTAATTTGTATTTTAATTGACATGTAGAATTTTTTAGCCTATAATATTTTGCACGATCATATATAAGAATTGATTTATATTTTTCTCGGGTTTAAGGTTTTTCACATTATTCTTTTCCCTTATGCTGTGCGATTGGATCTCTAGAGAACGCATTCGTTCCTTCAAGAGAGCAAATCAAGCACTGATATTGAAAAATGTGAACTTAAGGCGTTCAATCGATCCAAGAGGTCAGTCTTCATCGATGATGACGATGATGATGCTAATGAGTGCCATAATTATTTCTGAACGTTTCCGAAGAAGGCGGTTTACGTCTTTAAAATTTCGCTTTCTTCTAGAAAGAGACTATACTAATGGTTTGACAATGCAGTTCATTGTAACATCTGTAACTTCTAATAAAAACTTATATGTCTGATTGACTTCCTGCCCGCTACTCCAACCGCTTTTGAAATATAATTATTTATTTCTTTCCAATAAACTCAACCTATCAAATCATCCTGGTTGTTTATTTAGGATATTCTACCAAAATTTCCAACTTGCTTCGTAGAGAACAGATGACCACGTTACACAATTATCTATTAAGCATAGTGAGGGTAATCATGACCGGTGAATGGCGATGAGATATTAATTATTATTGCTGGGATAATGCTCCTCATGTAACAGGCGGCGGTGTGAGACGCGACACTGACTTGGGAAAATATACAGATATTTTATGTGGAATTCGAACACTCTATCTTAGGCTCTTCGTAATTGAACGATACTCATTTCCTTGCACCATCGAGGTCGGTGCGGTCTTAAATAAAATTCTGAAATCAAACTTTTCGATAAATATGTGGTCATTTTCCTCATGTGCAATTCGTGGTTCTGTTGTTTCATTTGCAATATGCTTTTTATCTTTTTATTGGAAATTACTGTAATTTATTACCCCACCTCCAGATTGCGCTGCCGGCGGAAACATCCGCAACGCGGCTGTGCAGCGCGCCGGTTTGCTTTCCCGCTGTCCCCTGCGCTGCCGCCGCTTCCAATCTGCCTTGACGCTTATTAATACTACGTCTGCGCTATTGACGGACTGCGTAAACGTCTATCGAAATTAATTTCAATAGCTCCACCACAAAGCGCGGCTCCGCGCCGCCGCCCGCGGTGTTATTCGAATTTCCATGACAATGAGGGCGACCGCGATAGCCCAGTGCGCGGGCGCGCGCGCCACTTCGCTTTTGTTTTTGGGCGTCCCGCTCCAGCGGCCGCGGGCGCTGGCTTTCGAGATTTGGTTGGACGAACGGGCACGATTTTAAAATATATTTTTTACCTCGCAGGTATACTTTTTATAATGAAATATCGCTTTTATTTTGGTGTAGTACCTGTTTATTTTTTTCACTTTTCGATACTGAAATGTTTCTTAAAAATCTTTAAAACATTTGTTGTTGTAAAACATTGCTGAGAGAATTTAAATCGAAACCGCATATATATGCAATTATAATATATATATATATATATATATATATATATATATATATATATATATATATATATATTAAAATTATATTATAAAATTTCAATTATAAAATTCGTATTATAAACTGTGTACATTATCTCATGTAATTATTTCATCATTCAGACAATTAATCTAGTTATAATTATGAGTTCTGTTTGCTGTAAACGTGTATTAATACATAAATTATGGAAAACTACAGTCAAATGTAATTGAGGATTTTTCATTTCAATCTTTATTAACTTGATTTCACTACAAAATATTCTGGTTCATTAATATAGAAAATTCTATATTATTTATTTACATTGTTTCCTTTTCCCATTTTCTTGTAGACTAATGCCGAAATAAATTTACCGTCAGTGATGTCCTTTTACCTGGAATAAAAATGTTGCAATTTACAAAAGTTAAGAAAACAGCGTTAAAATAATTGTATTATATTCTTTCTCATGAATTGTTCATTTGTTTCTTATCCATTAGTACATTTTTGTAACTTAGTATTACCTGGGTGTAGATTTCTACCTTCCTCTGTTTTGAAACAACACAATGCAGAGAGATGAAGCTTAATATTCCAAAACATTCCCTGAACATGTACAAATACGATTCGAGTCGCTACGTGCCAAGATTTGATAGAAATTTTGCCTTGATTTTTTAAATATAGTTTTAATTTCAAATTCCTGCCAACTTTATTTTCTGCTTTCCAAAATAAAATTACTTATTCTGAAATGTTAACATTTATAAATGTAATGATTTCTTTTAGAAAGTATAAAATAGTTTATATTATATGACACAAATTTGTCAGAGTCGTGTTCAAACCAGCTATCTCTCTGAAAATCTTTAGAAATACCACTCACTATACAATAATCTCACAACGACATTTTATAGCGTCACTCTTTTACGGTTGTATTCGAGAAGAGTTTTAGAAGGTTTATATATCATCCCCTGAATACTATAAAATACTCAAAACGATTGAGGGAATAGGATACAAATTACGATTACAAATAAACGAAGTCAAATAGGATGGTGAAGAATGAGTCGTTTTATCAGATAATGAACAGACGTTGCAAAATCCTAAATGAATGAACTGATACAAACAACAGTATACTATTACTTAAACCAAATATTACAATACATTAGATCATTCTGCTTTCGAAATCAAGACATAAAGGAGCATATATTCCTATCAAAAACCGTTGGGATGGGTCATGGGCAGCGTACTAGCTTCCCGTGCTGTGGTCCCCGTGTGCGATTCCAGGCCAAGGCAAAAATATAGTTGTAGCTTTCCTTTAAAAAACGTCCCAGTTTCTGTATCTGTGTGAGAAAGAAAAGCTCAAGCAGGCGGATCTTGCTAGTTACGGTGAAGAGAATACGTCATGTTCGCCTCATGTCGCTCTTGCCCGCAATCATGGGAATTTAACGAGACCCAGACAAGGGGCACACCGGTAGCTAGCCGGCAAAGTCGGACTACCGACCCAATAACGCCAAATACATACATACATATTCCTATCGAGCTGAATGAAGTAGCCATCACTGGGCAGATTTTAAAAATAAAGACCTAAACAAATAGAAGCAATTTTCGACTGACATGTCGCATCGAAGGGTTCCACTGCGTATGTTGCTCCCTGAGTTCACCGACGGCGCATTCTTCCGATCTTCGCCATGTCCCCTTCATCTGCACAGACTTCCCCATCTCAAACTTCACTGATCCAACTCACAGCCGCTGCCCAGTGCTCAACACCTCCCATCGCCAGACACCTCGTCACTCTGTTATCCTTCTCGGTCACCTTCACTCAGTTACCTCCGTCTTCGCGCCACCCCCTTTCTCACGCGTTACTCCCGTCACCCTGACAATCCGTCACTAAATCCCCCGCCACCTAATCACCCCGCCACCATGTCACAGGTTACCTCTTCGCCCCGTCACCTGGTCGACCCGTCTTCCAACCTTGCCATCACCCGTCACCCCGTCATCAAATCACCACGTCAGCCCTTTTCACTGTCGCCCCGTCACTTCTTCATATCGTCACCCCTTCACCTCCGTTACCCCATTATCACCTCTTCACCTTCATGACTCCGTCACCCAGTCACCCCTTCCCCACTGTCACACTTCACTCCCGTCATTCTGCTCCCCGTCATCCCATTACCGTGACACGTCACTCCTCTCCGACACCCCGTCACCCCTTCACCTCCATTACCCCATTATCACCCCTTCACCCCGACACCCCTTCACTGCTGTCATCACATCACCCTGTCACCCCGTTACCCCTTCACTCCCGTCATCCCATCACCCCGTAATCCCGTCTCTCCGTTACCCCTTCACCCCCCTCATCCCGTCATCCCGATATCTCGTTACCCTGCCGTCGCTCCGTCGCCCGCCGCCTACCATCTTGAGGCCCGCTCTCTGCATCCCCGTTACCCGCTGCCCGCCTCTCGCTGCTTTCCGCGCCTTTTGTGTGCGGGAGCGCTTTTCCTCGCATTCCGGCTGCGCTGGCCGCTCTATGACGGGCGCTCGCAGTTAATTAGCGGGAGATGCGCCCGCCGAGGGCCATTGGCTCGTTCCAGCCGCCGCCGCCGAAGCGGGGCGGGGAGGGGCAAGGCGCGACGTGGCGTTTGCAGGCTTCTATCGCTGATTTTTTAACTCGACGGGTTGACGTTCTTGCTATGCGCTTTAGTGGTGCATCCATTTCACGTCAGATTTCACATTGTGACAGTTCCCATTTCATGATGATGAATTTTAGACACGATAAGACTTGTAATTGTTAATACATTAGATGATGGATATTTTCTTTGGGAACAAAAAAGTTTAAAATTTAGGATTTCGATCAGTGCGTCTTTTAATGAAATCATTATATGTATGGCACCGTATTTGCGAATTTAATTGTGCATTTGACCGACAGATTAATGTTCCTGGACCCAACAATTAACAAACACCAGACGTAAAACACTAGATGTAACGCTATATGTGTCTCTTTGTCGTTTTTAATTAAGCCTAAGAAAAACACACCAAGTGACAGTTATTGCAAATGAACGGGAAAACTTAACTACTGAATAATAGGCTCCGAACTTCATGACTGATAAAGCGATTAAAATCCTACATGCGGAAAGAATAAGTAACTCGCAAATTAAAAAATTGAAAATAATTATTTAGGCATTATATATTTTGTTTAAATATTTTAAACTATTTTTGTTCTGATATTTCAAAAATAATTTTTTGGTACTTGATTTTTAAGAGCACAGGGCTAGATAGAAAAACGTTCCACATAGTCTGAATATCCGAAGGTTTATTAAAAGAAATTTACATTAAATTACGTTGAACAACGGCATCTTAGGAATGCGACATAATAATAATAATAATAATAATAATAATAATAATAAAATATCAAGTTAACGACTTCCCGCATTTGGGCATGACATCCATGGCAGATAATTCTATGAAATAAGAATTTTGTTACTTCCTTGTGGAACTCTTCTCTTAGAGATTTTATTTATAAACATAGTTCGTTCCTAATGTGCATTAAATCTCGTCTACATAGATTCGTGGCAATTTTTACACTAATTGATGAGTTTGGATGATACTTGGTAATCATCAATGCGCATATTTTGTTCAAGGATTCATTACTCCATTTGACGATAATAGTAAAATTAATTATGTTTAAGACAGTAATTATTATCATTATTATTATTATTATTATTATTATTATTATTATTATTATTATTATTATAACTATAATAGTTAATATTAATAACAACACTCGTGGCTATAATAGTAAAGTATTTGCGAATAAATTATAAAAGTGATGGAGAAACTCTGAAAAGAGAGAAAATATTTATGAAGGTGAAAGGGTTCAAAACCAAGAAAGAAAGAAAGAAAGAAAGAAAGAAAGAAAGAAAGAAAGAAAGAAAGAAAGAAAGAAAGAAGAAAAAAAACAGTTCAAATTGATCCGATGAGAAAAACATGGATATGACGGAATATTAAGAAAATAATAATATTCAACATTAACTGATTGAAGAATTGATCTCCGCTGGCCTTAATGGGAAGAAGGAATCTTAATACCCACATTTGGTATCATAGTTGCGATCATGACCGTAGAAGTGCCACCTGGTTGTTCCCGCAGATGACGCTCCTCCCCCCCCCCCGGCTATCGAGAAAAGAAAACCACAGCCCCCTCCTCCTTCTCCGCGTCCGCCTTCCCTTCCTCTCATCCTTCTGCCCTCCTCTTCCTCCCTCCTCCTTCAACCCTTCCCCTTCTCTTCCCTGTCGTCACCCTTCTCCCCCTCGAACCCCGTGTCCTCCCCTCCTCCTCCCCTTCTCACTCCTCCCTTCCACCCTCTTTCTCCTCTCCTCCTTCTCTCCCCTCCTCCTCCCCCTCCTCACCCTGCGCCTGACGGAAGCAATACATGGGCGCTAATGCGGCGGCGCCGAGCAGCTGCGCCCATTAGCAGTTTTTGCGGCTTCCACGGCGCCACCCACGCACCTCGCCCCGCGCCGCCCCGCGCCCCAGGTGTACGCCCGTCACGTGCGCGCTGCCATCGGAGGCCTGCCTTCGTGGATAGCAATTACAGGACGGACGGTAAACGTTCTCTCGAAAACGAGCATATGAAAAGATGCGTTCCTCCAACGTAGTTCGTGACTTTCTCACTGGTTTGTAGAATCCATTAACAAATTATACTTCCCATGCCATGACACTGTTTTAAACTTAAGTTCCCTTTTCCGTAAGATCATTGTTTTTGAGTAACCACATTTTTTCATTGAAATTCTAAATCATATCATACTTACAATCATACTTATTTCAACTACAAAGTAACGCTCAAAATTCTCAGAATGTAATTTGATTCTCATGAGTATCAACGGTAAACACCGTGCCTGCAAATTCTTTGCGTGATCGTATAAATTTACCTGAATTTTGATACGTTTTACAAAAAATCTGCTCTGGGTAGTATGAAATTCTGTCTTAACAACCACCTTCAGCTTTTTCCCCAGAAAATAAAGGTACCATTAGGTGGAAATTGCCGCTTGTTCTTTGTCGACTGTGGCGGCCTCGTGCGCTCCATGCGGCGTTGGCGGTTGTGTGAGGTCCGAAATCGTCCGCGGCATAAATAATTGACCCAATTTCACTGGCCCGCGGGTGGCGCGCCCTTTGAGCGTGACAAGGGGGAGCGCGCGCAGCTTTTGCCCGCGCGCCGTGCGGCTTCACCTCGCCGCGACTCGCAACGGCGTGCCACGGCCGCACTGCCCGACGTGGCCCGACCCGAACCCTAAAGGTTCCAGTGCCAACGGTGGCAGCATTTCCGGCACTAGCGCGACAGCTAGCTGGACTTCAGACACCGTCTGGAGAATTCTAGAGGTCGGCTGCTCTGATCGGTAGTTTTCAGTGGTTTCTTAGTTCAACATCATGCGAATATCGGAGTAGTACCATGACAAACGATCGATGGACCGCGGGCGATTTTTCCTTCCTCATTCTTATCGTCTCCTCGCCCCTTATAACCACACTAACATGCGCTACACTACCGCAGTTGTTGGAAGTGCAGGCGGGAGCTTCTAGCCTGTCGCGGTGTGGGCGGTGCCCCGCTGGGAGAGATAACTGGACGCCACCCCCGCCCCCGCAAGTGCACGTGTAGGTGGGCGCCGAGTCTCCCACAATCCTGCGGGGGAAGAACACTACCATCTCCCGTGATAAAAATGTGCGCTACGCTTACAGAACTAAAGACTACAACAGTTGACGTGCCCGGAAACGGCAGTCAATCAGTGAAACCAAACCGGGCTGATCCAGTCTGACGCTCACTGCCATCCATTGCCTTGCCCCATTACACCTTGTTATATTTAAAAGTTGGCGAAATATATAGGTAAAGAAAACTAAACGGTCGCCAGCTGCTGAGGGCAGCACAAACTAAATATTCTCGCAAATGAGCGAGGTGACCATGCATTAGCCTAAGGAGAAAATTAACGGAGCTAACACAGAGAACTCCTAGCTATTGAATTCGTGAAGATTGTCGTCACATTCGAGAATATTCGAAAGGACGTACCAGATTCGAAGAAAAAAGGGATCTTTAACTTTAAAGAATCTCAAGAATGGAGATGTAACAATCCAAAATAACCATGAACACAATTTATTATAACCAAACTTACAAACAATAGTCCCTTTATGATAACAACATGTAAAAGGACAATGCAGAACTATGAAATATACAAAATTGACAGGCGAATTGCCTCTATACAAAAAGAACCTGTAAATAAAGAGAAAAGACGCTTCAACAATTGCGTCTAGAACAATGCAGAATTACAACATATATGATTTACCTCATAAGGGCCCACTTTAGGGCGAGGCAACACAACATTAAGCACAAATTTGTCAAGGATAGACAACTAATCATCCTTCATTACAAAAAGAACATTACTTATATACAGAATTACGAATGAGGCCATACCAAACAGTGCGAGTGCTTAGCTACAAAATATATGAAATCGGATCTTTACCAATACCATAACTTTACCAATTTTTGACAATTTCAAATTTGAAGCAAGAGTATTGTTGAACTAGGCTAGACGGTCGTGGCCCAGACGAACGCCGGCGGCCTTTGCACATCGGCGCCTTGGTGCCAGACTCCAATCTGCCTCTTGCCCGAGCGACGAGGTAGTTGCTCACGGGGCGAAACACGAGCTTCAGCAACAATGGACCACAGCCTTTGCTGTACGGGCCCAGCTGAGCTCTCGAACAAAGCTCCCGAAATACAAAACGGCCGAGTGCCGAGATGCTTACAATTGGAGCACAAAAGCTGGAACATAAACAACAATCTCATAAACAATGGTAAAACTGGACCTCCGCGACATTTGGAGACCAGAATACACTCCAGCTACAAAACAACATAAACAACAAATCGAACACACTTGCTTCATAACAACAATAAATTATCATTAACCATTACAAGATTTACAAGATCCAATTTCATATCAATATCAACACTCACACATAAAAATCTAAGCTAAACACTCACACTATATACAAGTTAAAACTATAACGGCTTGACCAGAGCCGGGCCTTTCCACCATCACAGAGCCATCAAAAATTCATCTCGAGACGGCACAACCAAAAACCAGATGCACTGGGAGACTTAACGTAAGCTAGATGGCCTGTGACAAACTTGTATCAAAACTAAAAAAGAATGCGCTCATGCGGCAGCCAACAATAAATTTAAAACTACGGCGTGAAGCGCCGTTCAAAGTTACAGCGTAAAGACGCTATTAAAATCGGCGGAAGAAAGGCAGTGTGCGAACGAGGCGCACGTCTTTTATACTAGCCAGTGAAGGGGTATGCACTCGGTAGTATGGGGGGGGGGAAATATCGATATAAAATACTTATTGCAAGGGCTTTGACCAGAGCAATTGCATCACAACGCCTGCAGGTTATGCAACCTGTAAGCCTTCTGTACGAAGGTGGCGGCCTGTATGAGAGAGACTAGGATGCATACCAATTATTTTTTGTTTTGCTATAAAAACTCTTATAATGGGGCTAGAAGAACAAAGAAGGTGCCCATTTAATCCTAAATTTACTCTAATTTCCAGATTTTGTTAGAAGAACTGTCCAAAGTTAATGGTTTGCTTACAATAAACAAATACCTGTTTTGAAATCAATAAAACATTTATCATAAAATGCTAATTTTTTCTTGCAAACTATCTATCCAAAAAATTAGCACTTGTTAACAAATTTTCAGGTATTTGAAACCTTCTCATGGCCATGAGATCACACACATGTTTTTAGAATTTACCAGTTTTGAGATATTAAACCTTAAAAAATTACCCTTACTTAAGCATACTTAATCTAATATACATAAGATTAGCTTACAACCTAGAAATGCGAGATCTTCTGAGATGACTTCTCGGGTGATCGTTGGCTTCTTTATGGCACAAAACACAAAGTTGAGTGGTTCTTAAATTTCAAATTTAACACACCTCACCTACCGTGCCCCATTTTTGTCTTCAAACATATTTTTGAAATTGGAAATCACGTGTTAAGCTTCAATTTGCACCACTGAAATAAAGTTCTGTTGCTTATTGGATTGTATTTGTGTCTCCGCACATTATCAGATAAGACTGTAAGAACCTTTTTAATTTCCTCTTTTGTAAAGCGCAAATCTGTATTTCGATGGCGAAAGTTCCGCGAACACTTTCTCTCCCACACGCCGGGGACGCAACAAGGTATCCGTTTTCCGATATTTATCTCTCCCTCTCCTTGAGCGTCTGGATTCAACCTTTCCCAGAAAAGCCGCTTCACTCCGCCGAAACCGCTCCGCAGACGCCAACAAAACAGCGTCGACGGAGAACGTGTCGCGGTCGCCCACGAGTTCAGCGCTCGCGGCGCGCGTCTCTAGGGGCGGCGCATGCGCTGCCGTCCCTTGCATTCCTCACTTTTCTCGCACGCCATTAGCAAAAGTGTAGCTTTGAAAATAACGATAATATGAACATTTTGATGAAAAGGCATGACGAAAATGTTTTTTAAATGGAAGTGTGTATCAATTCAGAAGCCCTTCCCAGAAGACCTTCCTCAAAAATCCGTATTCATGCATTACTGTTTCGTAGGAGACGGATCGTTTGCGGTCTCATAATTGACTCTACACCATATACTAACAATTGGATAAAAAGCAGACTCAGTTCTTGGGCTTATTTTGCACGAAACTTGGGCTCTGAAGGCTTTATACCACGTGGAGTCCCGTAGGTGGTTTTGGCAGTGTACTTTAAATAACGCAAAATTTTCTCATTACGCCTTTTTAGTGACAAGTTCGCATTTTTTTTAAAATTCTGACGTTTTAAATTTTTGAACCAGTTACATATGATCCTCTCAGCACTTTTCCTGCCGACAGCTGGTGCATTTCAGTGTGAACAAAACTGTTTGTATCGTCGGGAAACAGTTGTTTGGTGCTGATTGGGGATTATTTTTCCATCCCACCCCCCACCCCCGTTCCGGCCGGGCCACAAGCAATTCATGTTTTTGTTGGAGTCACAGCATTCTCTCCTGGAGTATGTGGATTTGATGTCTCTCGTTTCATGTGACTACACAACTACGCGACACCGCACTTCTCTGCCTTCTTTCGGGATTGTCGGTGGGAGACATACGGTGATCATGGAATTGATGGAGGCGGTCCCTTTGCTCTGCGCCCCGAGCTCGGCAGATTTTGCACACTTAGCTTTCCTCTGTGCGGTCACATGAAGTACTGTAGTATTTTCAAACCCAGAGTCGATGGAGGAAGAATGTCTGCACTGCGCATTGCATACAGACTACATTAAATATTTTCACGTAGAAGCGTTATAACGTGAGTCACCATTACCACAAACATCAATTCGAGAATCTTGTGTAGTAGTATCTTAGCAAAAAAAAGGCAGAAAGTACGATACTGTAAACCTACGAAGTGTCTGAAAGAGACAACCATGAGATTTGATGCACGCAAACAAGGGGGAAAAACAATATTGCCATTGTCAGTTGAGAGGTCGTTCTCTGATAGGTTGCACAGCTGCTGAATAGATATGCAAGACGAGTTACCTACCAATCAAGGACCATGGATGCGATGTCAGTAGTGTCAGTTCTGCAACTTCGTTATGTAAGATTGTTGATCACCTAAAAGACCTAAAAATTAGTAGCATTTTCTGGACTCTCCATTCGCCTCTTTCCCTTCACTATCTTATGCGTGTGTGAGTGTGTGTGACAGAGAGAGAGAGAGAGAGAGAGAGAGAGAGAGAGAGAGAGAGAGTTGAATTTGAATTGGATTATATGACGGAAATTGGAAAAGATCAACCCCCGTGACTATCTGTTCAGCAAAGGAGAAGACGTAAAAGTACAAACTTGTTACTTTACCTGCGATCACTATTGAGAATGACATTTATCACATAATACGTACGAAATCTTTTTCTCTGTCACCCCGCCTTTAAAATGCGATGTTGAGAGCTTAAAGGATACAAACTATATATTTCTAACTCTTCGGAATCCATCGATTTTATTCAGACTTACAAAATATTCTTGAATCTTCTAAACACTAAAACTGTCGCGTGTAGAACCTCTTCTGAAATGCAGGTGAATTTCAAACTGCGCATACTTTCTCGTATTATTTTTATGCCATATTATAATACTACTTGAATCCGCAAAAATGTTTCTAAACAACAATTTTTTCCGAACTGGGATTTCAACTCAGGTTTTTAGCTTTAGTAACGCCATTTTCCTTACCCTAAGAATAGTATCCTCCCTGGTCAACACAAATTTCTTGACGCTTTAAAAAAAAGTTGAACATTTGCATTTGCAATTTTCAAATAATCAGAAATTTTCATCGACTTTATTTCTAGATTTAATTTTAAAGAACAGATTTCATTAACAAAAAATCTCTACATAAATATTCTGGTTGTGGAAAGACACAAAAAACATTTGGAACTTTCCAAAATTAGAACCATTTTTATAGGCGTACTTTGCAGTTCCCGAGAAAAAATTAATCCCACAATTTGAAGTTATTTTCGAGAAAATTTTGAAAACGTTTATGCTTCATGCAAAATACCCTCAAAAATAAAAATATCTTTTTCATATTAGCAGGTCATCATGTTCGACGAGATCGATCTGGAATAATAATTTTGAATAAAAACGTCCGAACGGTTTAGACCCCAGTATTGTCATAGACACGTTTTGCCATAATTCAATTTATCGCTGACGTATACCAATAAAATGTTGATTCTGTCTACTCAACTCCGCAAGCCTACCTTTAGGTGAGCGCCAGAGTTCTCATCATTCAATATGGGAAGTATACTGCTAACTTCGTGATAAAATGCACTAAACTTATGGAATTAATGGCAATAGCTATTAACACGTCCGGAATCATACAATGAATCAATCAGTTACTCAACGTAGTAGAGGAAGTAGTTTACAATTTGTAATATCAAGATATATCGACTTTTTCGATATCAGGTTCCCACAATACGAGGTATGTTGAAACTTCACCACTTTCTCTTGTAGCATTACAACACTTTCTCTTTCTTTGTAGCATACGAACGTACATGATAGGCGAGAATGTAAAAATACTTACTGTATAAAATTCTATCTTCTACTCAAACATCATAATCAATACCGTACCGACAGTTTTCACAGCAATTTTGATAACTTATACATTTTGTACAATTTTTCACAACTGCTATGGTTAAAGCACTATTACGTGCTACCAAAATATACTTTCCTAAAATGCAGTTCAGTTGACCATTCAATAAT
Organism: Teleogryllus occipitalis; assembly: GCA_011170035.1. Taxonomy (NCBI): domain Eukaryota; kingdom Metazoa; phylum Arthropoda; class Insecta; order Orthoptera; family Gryllidae; genus Teleogryllus; species Teleogryllus occipitalis. The sequence continues at coordinate 167,252 of BLKR01000412.1, forward strand.
TTTCCAATTTAATTTTAGTAGCATTTGGAATATCTATTAATACAAGTATTTTTTGTGTGCGTTAGGTTGTTAAAGAGTTCATTCATTTTATTATAGAACTAAAATGAACGTTGTTTTTATTCTTGTTTCATTTAGTAATTAAAGTCTGCTTTTCTGTTCTTATAAAAAAGTGAAATTGCAAAAACTAATAATTCCCGTCTCGAGTATTAATTCTTACTTTTGTACACGAGTCAGTTAATTAAGTTCTCATGAACATTTTGATAAAATATCTACTACATAGATTCCCAGAACGAACTATCAAAAAAAAATTGGCTCATGAAACGGTAAGCTTTCAACCATTTTCGTTTCGTTTCCATTTTTCTCTCCTTTCCCTTTTTATATTTTTGTCTGCATCCGCAAGTGACAAAGCTTAATTAAATTTATTTCGTTTCGCCTCCTCGCGGTGGGAGCATCGGGAGACGAGCATAGGACTCGGCCGGCGGGTCGGGCATCGGCTAGGGTGGTGGTGATGGTGATGGCGGTGAAGGTGGTGATAATAGTGGTAGTGGAAATTTGTAGAGGTGGTGGTAATGGTAGTGGTGGTGGTTGAGGTGCTGGTAGTAGTGATGGTAGTGGTGGGAGAGGTGGTGTAGTGGTATTGGTAGTGATAGAGGTGATAGTTGTTATGGCAATGGTAGTGGTGGTGGTGATTGTGGTGATGGTGATGGCGGGGTTGTGTTGGTGATGGAGGTGGTGGTAGTGGTAGTCATAGAAATTGTTGTAGTGGTAATGGTAATCGTATTGGTGATAGTGGTGGCAGTGATGGGTGAACGGCACTGTGCTCGCTGACGTCCGCTGGCGCGCACAGCGCCACCCTACGCCCCACACAAGCGGGGCGGAGGCCTCCACGCGGCGGGCCACGTCTGCTGGCAAGAGACACTGGTTGCCTGTGTGCGAGACCACTAACCACGAATTGAAAAACTATCTTCTGTATTAATAATAATAATAATAATAATAATAATAATAATAATAATGGTGATGATAATGATGGTAATAATGACGTTGAAGATTCGCCTACATCGTAGGCAAGAGTATCCGGTGAATGAATATATTGAATATGCAAAGAAACCGTTCAATATGTTTACATTAGCGTGCAGTCCTGTATAAATTAACAATAGGGAAGAAATTGGTATGAAAATTTCAAGAATTATCCGAAAAATTAGAAGAATGGGGGGAAGATGGGGTGTGTTTCAATGCATAATATATGGGCAGCTATACCTTCTTTTGTAATGGCCAGAAACGCATACTATGAAAGGAAGAGATTAGGCATATGTGAATTTTGAAAACGAAGACTAGTGTTCTAGGTGAATGTATACCAGTGGGAGGAAATTGCGTTTGTATTCATTGTAATTTATATTTCGAATCAGGGTCGTTTAAAAGTATATCTTATTTATAATGTTATTAAACTTTATTTGATGAAATCCATGAAATGCACTTTCGATTTCCAGTAAAGGATGGATCCAAATAAAAGAAAATGGTTTTGAATTACACAGCTGTACAGGAGAGTAAACGAGAACGTTACAATTACATTATTTGATTTCCACATTCCAGGATTGGCAGTTTTATTCGAAAAATATTGGCCAGATACTAGAAACATATTCATTTCTATAACAATTCATTCGTTGGTTTTTATCTCTTCATATTTACCTTTTTGTGGGCTGTGCTGTGCACAACGTATGTTTTGTATTAGCTTTCGAGCGGTCAAAATACTCGTTAATTTAAAATGTTATTTCAATGAAACTTTTGACTCACTCTGTTAACTCTTCGCTCCTTCCTACAAAGTTTACGAGTTTATTTGGGAATTCACTCATGACTCTGGAATTTATCCAGTTATTGCGACTTAAGTAATTCTTTAAAATAATATAGGAAATGTTACGTATGATGTGCACAATATGTACAATTTACTCAGAAATTAAAAAATGTAGGATGTTAAATGTTTTTTATCCTCTGACTGAATGATGAAGAGAATCTGAAATGAACTGAATGATGTAACAATTTTTACTGCTTGACTACATCATAATGTCGATAGAGCGCACTATTGAAATTTCTAAAGATTTACGCTGTTAATAACTCCAGAATTCATTGTTTTACTTACTTTCCATAATGGTTATTTGAATTATTGTGTGATTACTTTAAAATGTCTTTTTCTTGGGAATATAGAAGAACTTCCAAATAAAGGTTTGTCCCGAGTTTCACAAAATTTCATTTTGGAGTCCCTAAATTACTTATTATTTTTATTTAACATACACTAGAAAAATGTGCATGTTCTATTAATCATATCTGTATATTCTGAAATCTGTTGATGAGTGAGCCGTAGTGTGAGTAAAAGTTTGAACTTTTAAAACGGGAATGACTTGCGGTGACTTTTATAAAAAAAATCCTAACCAAGTTGTGGCAGAGGTCTAGTGGTCGGATTGAAAGAGGTGGAAGACGGCGCCCAGCACAGGCATGGAGGGAGAAGTAATGTTGCCGGGACTGCGAGAAGAGATGAGGGTGGTTATTTTCCAAGAAAGGCGGGTTCAAAGGACAGCATGGCTGTAGGATGGTAATTCTGTGACTGTGCGAGTGTTTTTAAATTATTACTTTCAAATTTATAACTAAAATATTATTCTCAAGTTCAGTATCTTTACAAGTGCGTGTTACAGATTTTTACTTTCTCGTTTTTGTACGTACTTCCTTGGTTATTAGAAAATCGTGTGTTTTTTAGTATGAAATGTCTTAATGTTATGAGAAAGATGCGACAGAAAAATTTGTATTGCAAGTTCCTAATACCCAAAAAGTAGATAAATATTGTCCATACATGTAATTTTAAAAATTAGCATAGTCAGATTCTAAATGTTTTGGGACGTTGACCCCGAAAAATTGTTTGACGGCAAAAGGTCAGCCTGTCCGTTTGTCTGTGATCAACGCTAGTGTCTAAATCGTTCACTTGATATTCCAAATTTCACCAAATATCACCAAACTTGATATTCTCCGATCGGTCAGGACGAACTTGAGACCCTGCAAGTTTGAAATGGACATTTTTATTTTTTGCGATACTTTAATGAAACCTCAACACATTTTCAAAAATTTCTCAAAAGTCTCCAAAAAGTTGATTTAACTTTGTTTTCCGATAGTCCAAAGGATGTTTCATTAATTGTGCAGATCTCATTTTTTTGAAATCTTCGTATTTACATAAATTGCTTAAGTTCAAACAGTTTTCAGCTTCTTCAATTACAATAGAAGGTAGAGACATTTCTTGTGAAATCTTAAAGTTATGATTTCTTTGTGAAATATGTTCTTCAAAGACAGGTCTTGAAATAAGGTGGTGTAATGTTTTTAAATGTAAGAAGATTTTGAGTTATTTTACTTGATATATAAGCAATTTTCAAACAATTATTGCCTAAAAACCGCTCCGGTTTTTTTACTTTTTTTCTCGAATTTAGTTTTTCTTGGAAACGTGAGGTCCGGCACCGTGTTTCACGTCGTTTTGAGAATTTTCCCGATCCAGGTTCTTTCTCGAGCGGTTAATCGCCCAGCCTTGATTACCTTTATGCTCCCATCTAAAGTGGTAGTGTATACCATGTAATTGGGCTAGTACAAAGGGAGAGAGGGGCGAGGGATGAGGATGGAGAGGTCGCGTGCTTTCCATATACCGGAATGATCCCGGTGCCAATAGAAAAAACAGCGGGAATCTACCGTTCAAAGCAGAGAGCCACTATAATTTACCTCCAGGAAGCGGATGAATTCGATCTAGCTATTTATCGAGTGTCGAAAATCCGCGACGGAGTGCCACTCGCCCAGAGCCGCTGCGTGACAGGGAAGGTTTGCCCAGGCCTTGGGCGAGGCGGGGCAGGCGCCGCTCGCCGCCCGCGGCCATCGATCCCGGGACTTCCGCGTGGCGGTGATGTGCGTCGCGACGCCGCGCGCTCTGAATGTTTGATGCGTCGGCGCGGGCGCTCTGAATTTTTTACAGTGCCGCCAGTCCTGGCGGCGGGCGCCCCCTCCCCAGCGGCCCGGGCCCCCATTCGCAACCCCCGCCCTTCCCGCTCACGCCCCCCCTTCGACGACGCCACCTCAATTTCTAACCACACCTTACATAAGCTTCTTGCTGTGCGTCTCTTTCCATTCCCATTCCCTTTTCGTAACTCGTTTAAGCTCACTGTTCCAAGAACGGAGCATTCAGTTACGTTTTATTTTCTTAGCTCAAATGTCTTATATTGCGAATTGTAAACCCTCCATATCCTAAATCATAGATGTAATTAAATTTTTGCATTCCTGAAACCTAGATGTTGATTTAGCCGATTTCGCTGAAGCATTGTATTCACCTAACCAGGGATATTCATGACTTGCGACAGATCAAATCTTCCTCCAAAACCGCGTTTAGCTGTTACATACCTGATTTAAATAAATATAATATGACCGAGTCACTTTGCCATAATGTATATATCTTGATTTTGTCACTCCGTTTTCCAGTATCCTCCTTCCCTGCCTCTCTAATTTTCTCTTACTAACTCTCCTTCTGTGTGTGTCTCTCTCTCTCTCTCTCTCTCTCTCTCTCTCTCTCTCTCTCTCTCTCTCTCTCTCTCTCTCTCACTCTCCCTCACAAATACTCATATATTTCTTCCTAAATATTTCTCAGCCTCCTTCTCCTTTTCATAAGTATTTTCTACGCCACATTTTTTTAAATCTTGTTTCTCTGTTACACAATTTGTTTTGTTTTTTTCTGAATTGTCTATACCATTACGTTTCTCCTCATTAATATTCATCCTTATTTATACCACTCTTTCTATATCACTATTTTCTATTTAAAAATATACGTATATGCATTGTTTCTATTTCAACCTGTTCTACTCTTTCACAATCTATTTCCTTATTTTTCCGTTACGCTTTGCTCTGGCGATAATTTTTCTCCTTCTTTCTAAGCTCCAACTTATTTTGTTTATTCATTTCTTTATTATTTAGATCTGTTATAAAGTAATGGTTCACGGTCCTTTTTATTGTGTCATAATATTCATGAAACACAGATTTACTCGTGTGACATATCGTACAAGATAAACTTGAACGTAAGTTTTAGTTAAGAAGTATGAGGAGTAAGTGAGAGAGAGAGAGAGAGAGAGAGAGAGAGAGAGAGACGTTTTCACTTCTTACCTTGTTTATTCATCAACAATTTGTAAATATGTGCAGGTCATCCTCGCATATGTGATATATGATATATGTGATATATTCATTTAGAATTTTCTCGGTCATGTACTGGAAAAAGTACATAAATTTGCAAGTACGAGGTGATAAAACGAAAACGATTAATTTGCACTGATTGGACGAGGCAGAAATCATTTCATAAATATTGCCTCAGATTGGACGAGGCAGAAGTCATTTCATTGGTGGAGATCTCATGAGTTGAATAATCCATTTAATAGCTTTTCTTGATATGGATATAAACGATTCAATTGTAACATTCTAAATTATTGTCAGTATGATGTTTTAGGTAATCGATGAAAACGTGATTATTTCAAATGACATTTTTGTAAGGAATTGATCTTTAATAAACTCTGATTTACTTTCTTTCCTGATTAAATTGTATCTATTGTACTGCCATCCAAATATCACATGATTCATTGTGCATACATATCCTTACAGTAATAATTCAGGATTCATTGTCTAAACTTCTGGTGCTTGAAATTTGTTTTGAATCTCAAAAAGAAAGATTAGTTTTAAAACGTGTCAAATTACTCGATTCACCTCTTTCAAAAGTCTCGAACCAACTGAATATAATTTTAGAGACGGTTGGGCTCTTTTTTATTATCTGCGAAATAGAATGAAGGAGTGCTGATGAATAAAATGAATGGCGGCAATGAATAAAATGCTGCACTCTTGCGCCATTGGCAATCTCACAAAATGCTCGCATTCAACAGGCGAAGTCGTTGACAGGCCACTCTCTGGACTCGGCGAACGTGGTCTTGTCATTCTGGAAACAGAAGGTCCAATGCTCATAAATGGACGAACTAGCAGACTAGCAATAGCAGACTTGCTTCTTTAAAAATTCAACATTGATATTTATTATGTCGAAAACCAATTTTGACCTACATCAGAGAAAATTTACATCTTCGTAATTTTTGGCAGTGAACCACTACTGATTATTAAATTTACTTGCATGAACAATTCTGTAAAGACTCCCAAATCTCTAAAAAGAAACAAAATTACCCACCCATTTCCCTAAACAATAATATTTGCAATGGGCAATTATTTGCCCAAGGGATTCCTCAGAGGATTTGTGGCCTCTCCACTGAGTAAATCTATCGCTCCGTGCAGCTACCGGATGTGACGGGGGCCCAGAAAGGTTCTTCAAGCGCCTGTATACTAGGAAACGGAGATGTTATTGCTAATAAATGCAAGGAATATATGCTGAAAACTAGTTAGTTTCTCTGGTTGTGTAAATATCATATTGTATCATATTTGATACAATTTTGTAGTTATTTTATTACATTTATTAAGGTACAATATGTGAAGAATTATTTTCTACTACCAAAGTTTAGCGCTCGATTTTCCTTCCCTTATCCTCTCCCCTTCGTCCCAACTCGGATGAACGATTTTCCAAACTATACCACGAAAGGACATGCATGTGTCTAAGGCGACCTCCTCTTGTGTGCACGCAGTTGCGCCGCTCGCAGCGGAGAATGCAGCCCGCCGTGCAGTCGGCGCCGCGGGGCTAGCTCCCCCCGCCCGTCCGCCGCCTACGCCGCCTGCCGCCGCAGCCGCCGCCGCCGCCGCCGCCGCCGCCCGCCCGCGCACGGACGCCGCCGCGCCGCGCCGCGCCGCCGCCCGCGCAGGGCCGCTGGCCCCGACTGGGAGCACGCGCTCGGCTCCCCCGCGCCGCCCCGCGCCGCCCCCGCGCCGCCGCCGGAAAGGTGAGCTCTGCGACACTTAAAGGCCCATTCACTATGCAAACACATAGACGGAGACATTAACAGAAGGGATAGACTGAAGTATTCACAATGTCCAACATAAACGTAAGCAAAATAAGAGTTTCTATTGGCGGTGAGACATTCTAGTTTACTATTGGTTGGATGTGAGAATCCATTTCGAGATATCGACTGTGTCCATGATGGGGGGGGTGCTCTTGCCATGGATTGCGTTAGTTTGTCTATCGACTTACGTCGATACTCAGTTTTGAGTGAACGTACTGTGATTTGTTCATTTCTTATTTCTGATACAAGCATTATCACAGAAGCTTGAAGCTTGCAAGCTATTAATTTAACGTCTTACGTATTATGCTTATGCAAACGCATTGTGAATGAATCCGCTAATGGACGTAGTTCTAACTTTTATGTTAACGCCATGCTTATGTTTATGTTTGCATTGTGAATGGGCCTTTACACTGTAAAAGATATTTGACATATATCTTTGATGAAAAACTTTGTGCAAGTTCTTTGAACTTTGACAAGAAAACTTTGACAAAGAAATGTGACTAAGTATTACATTTCTTCCACTATTTTATGTAGTTTTGTTCGCGGTTTACGATGGATGACGCACAAATAGTTGTGTTTGCACTACTTTATGTTTTATAATAACTAATCTATGTTTAATGCTGACGAAGTAAAAGGTAAAGAGGAAACGTTTGAGGGTGAGGCCTTAGAACAACGCTATGGTATTCATCCTTAGTGAGGCCAAGAGTCGTGCATTGTGAAGCATTATTTAAAGAACTTCGAAATGAAATATTTCAGGATGGATGAGGAAACATTCAATTTTCTTTGTCGTTCTTCCTTCTTTCGAAATTCAGTCCTCTGATTTGCAAATTTAAAAAAATTATCTTCCTGAATTGGGCATTTTCTAAAATCCATATTTTCCTCTTCTCGGGAAAATGTGTCTTTTAAGCGTCGATTCGTTTGGTTTTACTTTTGTAGTCCGGCTGGATAGTACTATATAAACATTCTAATTTCTCGTACTCTGCAATTAAAACTTTGGTTGAAGCAACACCCCTATATCGGACGCCACGTTACCAAATATATGATAAAACATGGACGCTTCAGACTATATTTTATCCAAGACATTTTATAAAGGAAATATTTTATAAAATATTGGCTATTACACTGTCATATTTTATTTTATAAAAGATATTTGACAAAGATGTTTTACAGTGCAATACCGGTGAAATATTCTCAAGCTCTTCAATCTTTGGGCGTATTGCTAACTTTACATTTTAAAGGAAATATAAATTATTAATTTGCTTTCTTTATTTCAATACAAAATTGTTTTGAAATGTTCTCACTGCATTCTTCAATTCCTTATTACTCTGAGATAAAAGAAAGAAGAGAACGCTCATTATTATCTAATATTTTTATTGATTATTGTTTCTTCTGGATAAAGGAATTGTTTTTGGAGCAAAATTTATTATCAAGTGCCTCTTGTATATGTATCAGAACACATTTTGTAACTACATGTTTAGTTATATTTTTTGAAATAATGTTTTCTTGATTCTTGTTAAGTTACTATTTACTGTACATTTTTCTCGGAAAATGAACGTATTTGACTTCACTAATAATTTATCGTAAGAAACATTGTACTCGATATCTATATGTATTAATTTTAGTCTATCTGCATTAAGCCACTCACTTAAGAGGGTGTTTCTTGAAAATGACTCATGATAATGCTTTTAACGAGATTTATTTAATAAACGTTTGTTCAAGTTTGAGGAAAAAAGTTTACTTGTATGCATTTGCCACAATACAAGAATTACCGTCACAAACACAATAAAGTGATTATGAATTCTTTTATATTAATTTATTATATTCGAGTCTTCATTATTGTGTATTTTTAATTATCAATATTCCCTATAAAATTAAATGCGTCCTTTTTTCTTTTTAGATCTTCCTTGGCGGCAAATGGTGAGTATCTACGATTCATTATAATTCCTTCTTTTATTACACAATATATTATGATTTCTTTTGATATGTATGTCTTTCTTAAGATCTAGATGTGTCCTTTAGTTGCTTTGTCTCTGTTATTTACTTGGAAAAATTAGTTTTGTGTGAGCTGTGTATATTATTCTCTAATGTATCTCTAGAAACACGAGGGCAAACTTTAAGAAATCTATTTATAGTTGTTGTTTTTTCTTTGTTTATTCGTTTAATCAAATAATTTTACTGACGTCATTGAAACGCTTTCTCTTCTGTAGAAATATTTAATAAAACTTTAATTTTAAGGCTCATTTTTGTCACTCAGGTGAATAAATACCCTTGAATTTAGAATCACAATTATTTACAGTATATTAGCTTCATACCATATGTTTTAATACGTCACATGACAATAGAATGTACGCACAGTGTAGTAAAACAGAAGATATTTGGTATGCGTTCCAGTAGTAATGAACATCGCGTTGCGACCTACAGGCGCCATAATTTCCTGACACAACCGCTACCGGACGGCCTGTTTTCCCTGAAACAGGGAATAGGATCGATGCCCACTCTAAAATATGCTCTCCTGGGAATTAGACTGGCGGATTTGGCTCTGGGCCCGACATACTGGCGCCAGGCTACTTCTCTCCACTCATCATCTCTTGCGCTCTCTGAGTGGCACTTGCTCCTCGCTATTTCCCTGTCACCCTTTCTCCCTTTACATCTCCTCGTCTGTCACTCCTTTTCTCCCTCGTCATTCCGATTCCCTTCTTGATTCTCTCCCACTCTCCTGTATACTTCTTCACCCTCCCATCTCTTCCTCCGCATTCTACAATTCTCCACTACTCTACGCTTCACCGCCCTTCACCACCACCAACCACCCTCTCCAAACTCTTACTCAGCATCGGCACCATTCTCCACCACTGTCCTATTGTAGTATTTTCTCCCGTCCTCCACAAGACTTTGCAACCCACTTTATTTCCTGCTTTTTTCTGTGTGTTTTTTTCTGCTCGGCTTTCGGAGTTCACTCTTATTATTCGTTCTCTGCCAGCTTTTCACCGTCTCCAGTTATTCCCGCAAACTTTTTTCGCTGCTTTGCTCTTCACTGTCCTGCTCTAGCCTCCAAACTACCCATCTCTTTCCTCTACTGCTCTTGAATTTTTATGCCGGAACCTCGCGAAGTTTTCAATTCATTTATAACGTGCACATTTAGATCGACTGGCAATACATGCATCCGCGCTGAGAGCTGCGATAAAACATTCAAACGCAACCAGGTTTATTATTTATCCCTTTTTTACATTCTCGGCTGAGCATCGGGGGATTGATGTACTTATGTACTTAACTGGATGTAGCGGTATTTGCGTACTCGACGAATTAACATGTGTCAGCGGGAGACTTTTTGCTGTTATTTTCTTTCCTAATAAGTATTTTTATTTTGCCTATATACTGCATCATGTATTTCGTTATTCTGCGAATTTCTTGTTTAACACGTACACAGTAGCGTGTAAAGTCTAAATACGCGATCTTTTTTGTGTAGCTGCCATGGATAGCGGGTTTTCAGACGTAATTATGACGATGGAAATGTACTAGCATACAATTGAATATATTAATTTAAAACAAATAAACAAGTAAGTTTTTTAATGTAGTCAATATTAATATACATAGTTAATATACCTTTTGTTCACAGTTTCTTAAAGATTGAAGATCCCGTTGTATATGATATAAGAAGTTCTGGAATTTAGACAATAACAAAATAATTGTTGATGATGAATATTCATGAATTATTGAAATGTAGTACATGTATTACTCATATTTAAAAAAACTTGAATATTAATTTACATATTATTAAACTTTTGAAATATTAATAAAGTAAAATATCGAAATGAATAATGTACTTACCAACAATTATCACATCATTATTCACACAATTATCAATTATCATTATTTTCAATTTATATCTCGAGAAATGTATTTATTACTATACTTAATATTAAAGTTTCGGCCGAATTTTATCCCCTCCAAATAAAATTGGGTTTGCTTCGCAAATGCGGAGCCTCAACGCGGCGGCGTTAAGCAGCTGCGTCTCGTACGGCGTCGTGCGGGTTGTCGCCCAACGGCACGCAGGGGCCGCGCCCTGTCTTTACTTTGGATTTAGCGCGTCGGCGCCGGGAGCACCCGCGTCCCCGGAGGATGGGCGGCCGACGGCACTGTCTTCTCGGGCGGAATGGGCGGGGCGGGCGGACGGGGGTGCGAAGGCAGAAGGGTGCGAGAGGACAAACAGCGCCCTCTCCTCCGCCGCCTCGGGCCCAGCCGGCGAGAACTAGCCGCGCCCGGATCCCCACGCGGCCCCGCCCAACTCGCCCCTCCCCTCCCCCCCCTCTGGGCGTTTTCCGCGTCGCCGCGCTTGCTCGCCTCGGACGCCGCCGTCGCCTCGGCGCTCGTCTTCGCTGACTGCCCCGACGCGACCTTGCCTCCGACCTCGCCGGCACATCCTTTGTGTGGGGAGGGACGGCGCTTTCTGCATCACCGAGGTGTGGAACTTCCTAGACGCAACATCTGCTCTATACCAGGGCATCTCATCCCCTTGATTGCACCATGCAATGGAATTTGTCAATGGACTTCTCATAATTTCTTCCAGTGTCTTTCAGCTCAGGGTTTTAATGTGCTACTATTTGAACTTCCATTTCTTGATTTTGCACGGCATCCCGTTTCAGTTGTTGCCTTCATCACCGCTTTCACCAGAACCATCAATTTCCCGTGAATTAATATTGCTTTTCTCAGTGTTCTTATTACTTCCTCGTTTAGCTTTTAAGTTTTCACGTAGTTCTTTGCATCCAGCACATCTGGCAAATCTCACTCGTGAACTGGCTCATTCATATATTCAGACGTCCGTCCTCTCCTGTCTCCTGGTGCTGCGGGCGGTCGTCTCATTTGTTGCTCCGCGCTTCCTCCGCGTCGCCGTTCCACGCGCGGCGCCGCGCCGCTGCCTCCGCTTCCGTCGCCTGCGCGTCGCGGCGGCTGGAAATTCACCGGATCCCCCCGCGCCCCGGGAAAGCACCCGCTGCCTATTGTTCGTGCAGCAGTCTCGTCTGCCAATGACGCAGCTTGGCTTTACGTTCTTGGTGTTGTAAGAGCATTTGTTTGTGCCTAGAACTCAAAATTCAAGGGTCCACGTCACAAGCATACACATCACACGAGTATAGAGATCTCTGAATTAATGTAGTTTCCTCTTATGCTTGATATTATGTTTGGTGGAACATGCCAAATTGTTGGTGGCGTTTGTGAGGAGGAGAAATATTCACTATAATAAAAACAAATAGTACATTATCCTCGAAATAATAACTTACACGCCGCTAAGTATTGTGAACAGTTCCAAAACATTCAAACGTCAAATCTCAATTATTCTTCACAGACGTTTTTCTGCGCATTTAATTTGAGCTTTAAAGTAACATCTGTAATGTTTTCTCTCTCCACTGAACTGTTTAAGGCGTTTGAGAGACTGACTCCTTTGATATATTTCATTAATAGACCAGAAGTTTGCAGGTATCGTCTCTTTTCTAGGTATCTAGGATGGCAAGGCGATCAACCACAGAGATTTTTAAATTTTATTTTGTAACTGTAAAGGTGATAAGCATGCAGTGGATAAAAATGATGTTAATAAAGGGATACATTACGTAAACAACACAGCCGCATTTAATAAATAGATTCCTCTCTATGTAATAATGTATAACCCGATGGAGTGAAAACTACTATTTTCTCTTATTCTAGTTGAGTTTTGTTTCAATGTTCCAAGAAAAATACTGCTTTAAACGTTCTAGAACTACAGTTTATGTAATGCGAAGATAACCCCAAGAGTACGCATTTAGACTAGTCTAGGAAGACGCATTGGAGAATGTTGCCTCTTCTTTCAGGGTTCGTGTGCTTTACTCGCCTCGAATCTCCTTGGCGTCCGCAACACAGCCCGCCTGAGCGTCTCGAGTGGCGCCTAATTCGCCTTGTGAGTCGCCGCCGCCGCCGCCGCCTCAGTCTCTTCTCTCGCGGCGCAGTGGCGCAGGTGAAGTGGCGCGGACAAAGGAAGACCGCTCCCCGTCAGCCCCGCCGGCCCCGCCCCCTTCTTGCCCCTCCCTTTCTGGTTGGCTGGCGTCGCATCGCGGCGTTTTGCCGTCGCCCGCCTCGTGACCTAATGGCCCCTTGTTCCCGGAACCGACGACGAGGCGGCGGCGACGCCACCCTCGCACCCACACGCCTCTCAGGGCCCCCACGCACGACACGCCCCCACCCCACCCCCATCTCCGTGCTGCTACAGCGCCACGGGCCGCGTTGCCTGTGCTGCCCTCCCGGGACTTGTGTGCACTACGCGCTTTCAATTCAAATTCTACCCGTGTTTCTTTTTACTGTCTCGTATACATACGTATATACGGGAGTAATATATGAAGTATAGAGAAAGTTATGTAATGCTGCAGAAAATCGGTTTCGAGATTTCAACGGAAATACACGTTTTGGGGTTCCCTGATACCGAAAAGTTGTTTTTAAGTTTTCGTTTCCACTCTGTTTTCTCCTCAACACGTCCGGTCTGATTACAAGCCACCGTGACGAAGTATCTTAGTCACATCTTACAACATTTCTGACATTCTTGATGCGTATAATGGTCGTTGTCATTTTCTTTTCTGATATACAAAGATATCTTTTAAATTAGGCACTTATGGCACATCAATAATAAAAACATTTGCTGATATTTACCATCAATAATAAAAACACCTGATGACTATAAAGTTATTGAAACGTCTTACACATCTGCAAGATATCTATTTTTGCCCCTGTTTATGCCGTCAAATACGTCAAGAATGTAAAAGATAGTATACTGAATATCTTACTAAAAATGAAGTGAACGCAACATAAATGCTTCTTCTCCTTCTTCAAGAGTAATATTTCTTTAGAGAGCTGAGATGCATGGGTTTTTTAAGAACATAAAGTTCACAATGTCCATATCATGCGTGTCAAGCCTCATTTGACAGCAAAAATTAATCGTCGGACATGTCCAGTCCTAATGAGATCCTACATTTGCTTTGCCCGCGAAACGGTAAAATAACGGTTACTTGGGCCGTTGTTCCGCTACGTAGGGACAAATATTGGAATTACTCTACTTGCAACGCTGGAAATCTGTTATCTAAATTAATATAATGACTATCTGATGGTATTCGGTTGTCTTTACAGAAATAAATATATTTACAAAATAAATGAATTTTAAATATGTAATATATTTTGCTTCTTTTTATATAGTTCAATGGATTCTTATCGATGATATGATATAAATAAATTTAAATTAAATTTACCGTATGTGTATATGCCTAATTTCTCAAACGTTTGGAATGAATGTCACTGCGCTGTCCATTTTTTCATGAAAACACACATTTTTTCAGAACCGATGCCGCCAATGGCATTTCTCTGTGAAAATCTGTACCTTTGGCATGAAATGTAGGATGTTCACGTAAGTTAACGTAACAGAAACATAAAACTGATCAGGTTAATGCGTTTCATGCTAACCAGATGTCACACCAGGGACATCGAGGAACTTCCTGACGCATGATCACTGCCCTTGCTCGCGTGCACCAAGATTTTCTTAATATACTGCATCTTTTATTTGTGCGAGTGTATATATAACTATTAATTTGTGTCATTAAGATCAATAGAACACAAAACTTTAATATATGTATGCAAATGACTTATTTTGGTGTCCGTTTGTATAAACATTTTTCGGCGAACGGGCGGCGCGGGGGCGGACGGGCGGCGCACAGTGGTTGATTTCCTTCATTTGCCAGAATAAAAATATTTTCAAGAGAACGGTAGAGCTGACGGTGTTGAAAAAGGTCAGAATTATTCCTTGTGTTGTTTTCTATTATATTATATTGTAGTGAAATAGTATCATAATAAATTCATTTTTCTAGAGGCTTGATAAGGTTTACCAGATTATCAATGTGGGAACTACTTAAAAGATTGTGCAGGCAATTGCTTACGAAAGGTTCATGAAACACTACCTCAGAATGTAATGTAGTGATTCGTACTTATACTTAATTGAGCAATTAAAATAATTATAAAAAAATTAAGAACTTACAATAGTTGACATTAGTCGCTCTCTGAATCTGCTATTCCGCCTTCACGTGGAACACCGGCTCCAAGAACATGTAACAACCCCAGAACTTCCGTCGGTAGCTGTTCAGTTTGCTTAGTTGGTAGTGGCCGGATACTTGTTATAACTGGGCCGGAAGAAATCAATAGGAAATGAAGCAGATCTTCATTGCCAGTATCCTTGATGATTTTCGAGTACTTTTTTTCTCGGCTTGAACTCTTTGTGTCGCACATCCTGCGCGTCTTCGGACAGTTGTTCAATTGGGGACAATCATTTCGTTAATGATATCAGCGTCATAAAATAGTATTTTGTGCTCTGTTTCAGGCATGAAATACCATCTGTATAAGCCGATGAACAATTCTGCTGTTTCAGTTGCGTATTTTCTGAAAGCTTCTGAATTCACATCATACCCGCTCCTCAATACTTGTAAAACAACGGAGAAGCGGCGAATGAGGGATTATTTTATGGGAAACTACCTTTATGGGAAATATACACCATTAGGATTACTCTATTCCGTAAATCTTTTGCACGAGAGAGTTCACTCTGACGCAAGAGCTCGAATAGCTGTACAAGCATCTGAAAAAAATCGATGTTTTCGTAATGGAGCAAATTCGAGCAGAAATGTTTTTCACCACTTTGTTGCACAAGGTTTAGGGAATATATTTATGCAAAGATCATTCTTGGCAATTGCTGTCAACTCAAAATAACTCTGTTTAAATTTCTGTTGACTTAAGAAACCAGTCTCAAAAACATGGTGATACTTTTGCATAAAAAATACAACCAAAAATGTCAAATTTTCTATTAAAAATTAGTTCATTTTAAAGAACATACCTTCCAAATTTTCGCTCATATTCAACATTCAAATTTTCCTCAAGAACGCGACGTCAGTAGGTAGTAACACCAAGCTCGTCAAAGCAGGACTGAGGTACGGCTGCGCTCGCGGCTCGGAAGCGCTCAACGAACAGACCCAGCATTCTTAGAAATGAATGTTGTGCTTATGGCGATTTTTACAGTTCAGGCAAGACTATAAGGAACCCATCCACGAGGACTTTTATTCGTTTCGAGCATATGCATTTCTGATTTAAACACCGCTAGATTCTGGAAACCAACCACTGTGCGGCGCGGTAGCGGGCGGGCGGCGCGGGGGCGGACGGGCGGCGCGGGACGGACGGGCGGCGCGGGGGCGGACGGGCGGCGCGGGGCGGACGGGCGGCGCGGGGCGGACGGGTGGCGCGGGGGCGGACGGGCGGACGGGCGGCGCGGGGCGGACGGGCGGCGCGGAGCGGACGGGCGGCACGGGGCGGACGGGCGGACGGGCGGCACAGGGCGGCGCGGGGGTGAGGCGGGCGCGGGTGGACGGCGCGGGGGACGGCGGCGCGGGGCGGACAGGACGGGCGGCGCGGGCGGACGGGCGGCGCGGGGCGGACAGCGCGCGCGGGGCGGACGGGCGGCGCGGGAATATTGCGACGACGCGGGACGACGGACGCGCGGGCGACGGGCGGCGCGGGGCGGACGGCGCGGGCGGAAGGGTGGCGCGGGGACAGACGGGCGGCGCGGGGACAGACGGGCGGCGCGGACGGACGGGCGGCGCGGGGCGGACGGGGCGCGCAGGGCGGACGGGCGGCGCAGGGCAGACGGGTGGCGCGGGGGCGGACGGGCGGACGGGCGGCGCGGGGCGGACGGGCGGCGCGGAGCGGACGGGCGGCACGGGGCGGACGGGCGGCGCGGGGGTGGGCGGGCGGCGCAGGGACAGACGGGCGGCGCGGGGAGGGGCGGGGCGGACGGGCGGCGCGGGGCGGACGGCGGCGCAGGGCGGACGGGCGGCGCGGGGCGGAAGGGTGGCGCGGGGACAGACGGGCGGCGCGGGGCCAGACGGGCGACGCGGGACGGACGGACGGCAACGACGGGCGGCGCAGGGCGGACGGGCGGCGCGGGCGGACGGTGGCGCGGGGCGGGAGGCAGACGGGCGGCGCGGGCGGACGGGTGGCGCGGGGGCGGAGGGGGGGCAGGGCGACGGGCGCGCGCGGAGCGGACGGCGGCGCGGGGCGGACGGGCGGCGCGAGGGGGGGCGGGCGGCGCGGGGACAGACGGGCGGCGCGGGGCGGACGGGCGGCGCGGGGCGGAAGGGTGGCGCGGGGCCAGACGGGCGGCGCGGGGACAGACGGGCGACGCGGGACGGACGGACGGCGCGGGGGCGGACGGGCGGCGCGGGGCGGACGGGCGGCGCGGGGCGGACGGGTGGCGCGGGGGCGGACGGGCGGCGCGGGGCAGACGGGTGGCGCGGGGGCGGACGGGCGGACGGGCGGCGCGGGGCGGACGGGCGGCGCGGAGCGGACGGGCGGCGCGGGGCGGACGGGCGGCGCGGGGGCGGACGGGCGGCGCGAGGCGGACGGGCAGCGCGTGTGTGGATGGGCGCGCTCTTTGCATCGCGCCATGTGCTGCGGCGCGCGGCGGCCGGTTCAGGCTGTCATGAACGCGTGATGAACGAGCGCGGGGCAGGGCAGGCCGCAGGAGTAAATAAACCGCAACGAGACTGCTCCATGGCTTCCTGCCCGTCCCGCGCCGTCCCGCCTCTCCCCGTGCCCGCCCGTGTCGCGTGGATATTAAAATGGGATCGCTCTCTGACAAAGAGTTGCCCGTTGTGAGGCTGTAAAGAGATTAATGCTTTTTCCCCGATCGCTCGTTGTTCGTAGGTCACGGTTGAGAGTTCAGTGTGTTCGTTTCGCGGAGCATTGTAATTGAGATACTAGGAAAAATGTAGTATGCGAGGAATCATCGGGATTGGCAGACATGAAAAACACTTCAATGATAATGAGTGCAACGAAAGATACCTTGGTTGTTACTAGGGGAGGGGCGGATTTCTATGACAAGGCATATTTTTATCAGGTACTTTAAGGTACAGCTAAGTGGTACAGCTTCAGGGTACAGCAGTACAGCTAAGCTTTTTTTTTAATAATTTTTAATAATTTAAGTAATATATGACTTAGTGTAGGGATCACAGAATTTTGAAAATGTGCACACAATTCTTTTTTTCCCCATAGCACGTCATACGCAGTTTCAACTGTTTTTTGACGTTAAATAAATAAATAAATAAATAAATAAATAAGTCTTGACATTTGGTTAGAATTGTAAGCTATGTACATTAATATGATAGTGCATTTCTTGCTGATTTTTCCTGATTGTCCAATTCGTATAATTATATGTTTTCTTTCATATTTTGTTAAAATAGACACAATGGGTGCAGATTTCTATGACAAATCTTATTTTTATATGCAAATGCATATTTTGGCTTTCTATTTAATCGCAAATTTCCAATAAAAGTTTTAATAATTTAGCAAATGCCGGTGAAATCCCAAAGAGTTTGCTTTGCGTAATTTCTCGTTTTCTAAGTTAACTCCCCCTTCTTTCTGACCGTGGGAACTTGTAATAGCATGGCTGAACACGGCGTGCTTCCGAATGTTCACTCAAGGTAGTTCTCGTACTTGGAAATCTGACGACCCTAGCTTACACGAAACTAAAACCTTTATACAAAAGCTCTCACCTTCGCTTCAGTCTTTCAGTTGCTTTTAATATGCCTAAGACGAAAGTCTCAGTTCGCAAGAAGTTACGAAATTTTGTTCGCGAGTTGGGTGAAAGCATATTCAGTACCGATGGAGTGATATTAATCTGTAAATTTTGTGAAGTGAAAGTTACTGCCAAAAAACCGCTTCTCTGTACTTCAATTCTACGAAATTGCGAAACACAACAAACATTATAAACATAGGGGCAGTAATTTACGGGTTTCAATAGACGAGACTACAGATGTGGATGGAAGATATGTAGCAAATGTGATTGTTGGCACGCTGAAAGAAGATCGGCTAGGAAATACGTTTCTTCTCACATGTGAAATGTTAGAGAAGACAAATCATTCCACCATCGCAGTTCTCTTCGGCAATTCAATGAATATGTTGTGGCCGGATGGGGAAAAGAGAGAGAAGATTTGTCTATTTGTAACTGATGCTGCTCCGTATATGGTGAACGCAGCCAAAGGGCTTCGAATGCAATATCCAAAAATGCTGTACGTGACATGTCTTGCACATACCTTACGTTTGGTAGCTGAAGAATTTAGAAGTAGCTACCCTGAAGTAGATAAATTAATGTTCAACTCTATGACCGTGTTTGTCAAAGCTCCAATTCGCATTCAGAAATTTCAAGAGGAAGCACCTTCATTGTCTCTAGCTCCCCAACCAGTTATAACACATTGGGGAACTGGGCTTGATGCCGCGATGTACTATTGCAACAACTTACATGTTATAGAGAAGGTAGTAATGACTTTGGATCCTGCAGAATCGTCCTTCATAAAGATTTATTTTCAAGCCCTTCATTAAAAATAGATCTGGCTTACATAAAGTCCAATTTTAATTCTTTATTTGGAGCAACTGCGCCACTAGAACTTTCAGGCGTACAACTAAGCAGTGCATTGTACAGGTTCACATCCAATGTGGTAAAGTGCATTGAACAGGAATTAAAACATACCAAAGGAACTGTAGCACCTAGAGTGTCTATAATATTAAAAAAATGTACTGGAAAAGAATTGCGTGTACTACTTGCGTGAAATAGGCGACATACTTTGTGGAAACACTTCATCTTCAAATTTTCAGGAATTTTCTCCAAGTGATTTAACTCTATTCAAGTACGCCCATCTTACATCATGTGATGTCGAAAAGAGTTTCTCTCGCCTCAAGACGATACTCAGCGACAATAGGAGAGAATTCTGATTTAACAACCTTAAAATGCATGTGGTAATAAATTGCAACAATTCTAGTATTGAGTTATACTTAATGAACTCTTAATTATTCAGCCTAACAGTTGATTTTTAGGTTCAGAATTTCGAAGAATTAAAACTTTTTGAACTTTTTGACCGATAATTTCAGTCTACAACAATTGTAATAAAAGTGTTTCTACAAGCGAATAAAGTAATAAACAATGCTACTCATTAAGTCATATTTTGAATTTTAGTGGTCATATTTTTACTTTTTAGGTCATAAATACATACATTTTTAGGTCATAGAATTTCGCCCCCTAGTTATTACCATTTGTGAAGTAACTTTTCTGGTATGCTTTATTAAGTTCACAATAACGATTGATAAAACTAAAGAGTAATTTTGTGTGCTCCAGGAATATGCACAGAATAAAAAATGTATGTAGCTATAAGAAATTAAATATATAAAATAGGTTTTAAAAATACTATTGCAATTTCCAATGATAACTAAATTATTACTATTATAATTTACAGACGTTTTGTTACTTCCAAGAGATATTCATTGTTTACTTCATAAAAAAACTATTATCATGTAGATTACTACTTCCACATTCCGGAAAATTAAGGTTTTCCCTTTCACATATTCATCATTTATTACATCAGTGATAAAATATTTTAACAGTGTTTCATCTCACGGCTTCTATAGTGATTAAAGTATTTGTGCCCTGACGGTTGGAACATAATTATTTGGACATAACCTTTGAAATTGTTTGTATCTCGCAATCCATTTATCTCATGCTATTCAAAAGCAGTAAAACTTCACGTCATCCTACCGAACACGCACTAATGCTCTACGCTACAGAGCGGCCATTTTAATTAAAACATCTCGTATATGAGCGGGTGCAATTCATAACATCGGGGAGTCAACGGCGAACCCAACCAACGTCCCAGCAACGACACAGGGGAGGCGCGCTGGTCTGATAAACGCTCTCTGTGGACATGCATACCTTTTCATCCATATTTCTATCTCAGTCCGTGGTTTAAGGAATAGATGGATGACACACATATTGTTCTTGACGTATCTCTGTTCCGTTACAAAACTAGTAGAATGTCTTAATCGTCTCACATTAAATGCTGTACTAAATATATTGTGAAGTTTTAGACCGACCTAAGTAATTTTTAACAGTTACATCCAAATTTAAGAACGTCATGCATTGTAATGAGATTCTTCTTGATTTGGTGAAAAGCAATGGATATGTGATGTTCCTTAACAGCACAAATTTGGTACTCACGAGGATTTAATATTGCTAATACACAGCATCCGAAAAATATTCAGCTAATAAAGGTATATTCCATGTAAAACAATAGTAACTTTCGTGATCTAATTTAATCTGTGCAAGTCCATGGAGATTTAAGACACCACTAAATACTTCAATAGAGGGGGGGGGGTGTCACAGATCTCGTTAGTTTGAGGTCTGCGCTTCTCAAAATATACCAATTACGGTCATAATTTTCTAAATAACTATTATACACTGCCTCATTTTCCTGAATGATCATTTTAAGTTACGTTAATATTTTATATTCATATTTTTATAAAGAATAATCAAACACATTAGAAAATATTGTATTATTTTACTTTACTTTCTAAAGATAAAGCAAATATTTTCACTCCCAGCAATCACTTTCTTTTTCAGAATTAAGTGCATTTTAACAGTGATTTTAAAATTTTAAAACAATAACATTATGTGGATAATCTAAAGTCATATATTTTAATGTAAATTCATATAATTTTATATATGAATTATAATATTATAATCTAAAGTCATATAATTTTCAATCTAAAGTTATAAATTTAAAAGCGCAAAAGAAGTATATGAAAAGATCTTCTAACTTGTTTAAATAAGAGGCCATGAATTATATAGCAAGTTATTCAAGATCTTTTAATCATTTAAAGTCGAAATATCTACTACTATGCAAAAATGGGGAAATGCGTGTTTAGAGAAGGGTTCCACGGGTGGCGACGGTGAGGGAGGACGAGGAAACGGAGCGGGGGGGGGGATAGAGGTGCGCATAAGCAAACACGACCCAGGAGTCCAAACATTTGCGCAGCATGGCCATTCCTGCCCTCAGCCCTTCCCGCAAGCACCCTCTCGCCCACCCCCTGCACCACGACCTCTCGCCGCTCTCCTCAGCCGACGAGCGCCGCCCTCCACTGCCGGCGCTCGCCGCCAGTCGGCGCTAGCGCTCTCCAGCGACGGCCGCACGTGCAGCTAGCCTCCTCCGATATTACTTCATTCGAATAATGTTTTATTCAGTCGCGCATGAATAAGAGAAATGATGTACATTTTTTACCTGTAAGTATCAGAAACATGCTGTTCAGCTGTGTATCTACAATTTATTGACGAAATTGTTTCGATAATTATTTTGTAACATTCATGAAAATGAATAACATTCCATTTTTAAGTAAGGTTGTTGGTTTTTTGGATTAATTTTTGGTAACATTTTATATGATAAAAATAGTTCAGAGTCCAAATAATTTTTGCGATTTTCTTCAGCATGTTGCAGTTTCATTTTTCAGCTTAAAAGCAACAAACGTCAAAAACTAAGAATAAATCATTGAAGGGTGTGTGGAAAAGATAAATAGATGGTCAAAGAATGAAAGTAAAAGGTCGTACCACCTTATATTCTTGGACCGATGATTTCTCTGGGTCAAAATCTTTCAAAAATTGAGGTGTCAATTTTGGGAAGGCTATAAATAAGAGGATAAAATATCACTATTATAATTTTCATTGCTTTATAATTGTTTTTTCGTAATTAGATTAACTGTCGCTCCTATTCCGGTAACCGGAGAACAGTAGTGGGGGCAATCAACGGCAAACCCGCGGACGGGAAAGGATGACAATTATTACGTGCATTTATCGCTATTATACAATCATTTCCTGCAAGTTTGTGTTAGAATATTGTGTTTAAGAGGTCTGGGAAGGTCATATATATTAATATTTCCTGTCCTTGCCGTGCTTGTGTGGAAAAATAAGAAGAACATTAAAAAACAAGACTTTAAAAACCACGCAACTCAAATTCTACAAAGCAATGACAGTACCCATGCTAACTTATGCATGCGAAAACTGGACAATAAATAGAACAAAGAAGAAAAATAGAAAGCGCCGAAATGGAATTCTTACGTTCGGTAGCAGGTTACAATATCTTAGATAGAGAATATAATGATGACATCAGAACCGAACTGAATATATTCAATCTGATGGACAGAATTCAATCATTTAGGAGCAACTAGCATGATCATGGCATGCCTTCAAACAGAATTCCCATAATAATGTACACGTATAATCCTAAAGGGAGGATAAATGTTGGCCGCCCGTTAACAAGATGGAGAGACTCACTCTCTTGATGTTTAAACAGGCCTTAAGGCATAAATCCATGAAGCAGAAGAAGAAGTCCTTGCCGTCCTAGTGTTTACAGTGGTGACGTTCTTTTTTTTTAAGAGCTAGTACAGCATTCAACGTTTTGCGCCGATTGTAGAACTGTTCTGTACATGAAAGAAACTAAAATTAAAATTTGACGTAATTATAGGTAGACTTGTCTGTAGGAAAACGCCATAGTTTTCGCAAACCGAATATACACTTTTCGAATTTTCGATTTTTTTTTTTACAAACACAAAAAAGTTTTTAGAGACTAAACTACGATCACTATCACTAAGTGTGTATCACTAAGGGTTTAGAAAGGTTCTAATAATAAAATTCGTAAAATATAAGACAGTAACTCCTTACCTAAACACAGATAGAGCAGAAAACTACTCTGAGATCCGTGCCTCCTCCCCCAATGGTATGCCACTGTAAATATAATTTCGCTTCTAATTTTAATTATTTAATGCAGGGTGTGATTGGTTTGGAATGGAAGTATTCTGTTTTGTATGGAAATCGTGTCCGTTTCTGCATGATCTTTGTATCAAGTTCCTATTCATCCAGCACAACTGTTATTCAAGACAGTTTAACTTTTTCGCTGCGGAGTAGAGAGAACGCTATGTAATACTGCGCGAATTTTTGACAGAAAAACTCTTCATTACAGGACCTTTCTAAAAAGTGGATAAATTCAGCTGCTAAATTTGGAAAAACGTCTGCCCGTCTGTCCGTCCGTGTGTGAACAAAGCTATCGGCTAAATAGTTCAGCCTATTTCCTCTAAAATTGATATTCCTCAATAAATCTGGCTGATGTAGCGACCCCTTTAATTTAAAATCGATATTTTAATTTTGGGGGGTACTTAAACTCCTGGGACATTTCCCAAATTTTCAAAGAAAATGGCTCCATCGTTTTTATTAAATTTTATTGTTGGATAGTGTGAAGAACGTTCAACAGAATGGTGCAGATCTCTCGTTCGTTAAAAAGTCGTTTTTTTTAAAAAAAGCAAAAGTTCAAACTTTTTCGGAGTCTTCTTACAACTAAAATCTTAAAGAAAGAGATTTTTCCCTTAATTAAATCCGTTCCTTAAAAATTTATTGTGAAATACGATAACGTACACTTTTTCAAAAATTTGAGTACTTTTCGCATAATTTTTCGTGAAAATACGGGCGGGAAAATACGTGCTGTTTTAGCACCACTAATTAATATTGAAGAAGAAATACTAATAGGCACAGTATTTTAACGTTTAGTATCTTCGTCTCCCTGTTGAAAGTTTCCAATTTCCAAGTCAATGCTGAAACAAAAAAAGAAAAAAAAAAAGACTTCTCAATCTTTTGCGAAAAACTTGTTACTGGAGTAGTTTTCATAATTTCGCGAAATTTAAATAAAATTCAATTTTTAATGTTGTTAATAGCAAAACATTTTAGACATTTTCTTCGGTAATTTTTGTTTATGAATAAGTCATGCGTATTGTAATAAGTAAACAACTATTTTGTCTTACCTTTTTGTCATAATAATTTACCTATGCAAGAACTCGAGTTTCGTGTACTTGTATTTGCCCCTGAACTTCATTAAGGAGGGCCCGCTTGGCCCGAAATGAGGGCGACGCCCGTCGAGCGGGGCCAAGGCAAGAAGCCTCGCGCCCAATTAGAGCCTCCATCACAGCTTCACGCTTGGTCCATGATTTTGCTTGGGAACGGCACGCCCAGCAACAGCTCGTTTTGTTGCTGGCTCTTGAAGTGTCGGCGCAGCTGTTGTTATCATCACGACCCTGTTAAACTGAATATTAACGTGTTATGGAAGGATTTCAAGATAATTGTTTGTTACCACTCTGAAAGTAGTTTTATAATAGCTTTATTTCATGCAAGTCTATGGCAATACTCTAATTATATATCTTCAACAATATCACCTGGACACCTGGAAAATAAATTTATAGATTACTATTGAAAAATACTGTTTCATAAATATAAATACATATCGTATTAGTATATCCACTTCAACGCTGCCGTACATTAAAATACGTACAGTAAAATACAAATACAATATACATTGTTGATAATCTCTTTCAAAGGATTATCTTCATTTGTCAACTCTCTTTCCTTTGATTTGTGATTTGCAAGACTGTATGTTGAATTTTGTAATAGAAGATTGTAACTAATTAGTAAAACATTATAAGTTCGAAATATACTATATTATGAAACGAAAATGTAACGATGGGTGCGTTACTCGAATGTATTAATACCCTTCATCGAGTTTCATGCAGTACTTTTTTCACGAATAATGATAAATATTGTAAGTTAAATGTTTACTTTGAAATATTACATAGCAGCTCGTATGCAGTATTCAGCCAACGTCACTTACCCCAAAACCTGCAAAGTTTACCAAGTGGAACTTGTTAAGTGTAAACACAATCCGACTTTAAATGAGCAGTACATAAGTTATGCGAGGATTCGGTTTATTAAAGAAATGTCATACAAATTCAGAATCTGTCATTGCTTTTCACAGCTTAATAATTTATACAGTCCCCATGGGGTTTTCAGAATTCTGATTTTCTCCCTCGCTCGGAAAAGGGGAGTACATGTTCGGTTTACCCCGGCGCCCCGACGCGTTGTCTCGGTACAGTAATATACACTATCCAGCGAAGTATTAAATAGAACGATTTCCTACCTATTAATTTTAAACACTAACGGTTTTCGATTGTCAGTTTTAAAAAAGTTTACAAAATTACTTTTCTTATTTTCAAGGCATTTGCGATTATTAGCTAGAATTTTTACGAGAGTTTCCCTCTCCAAACATTTCATGAAATTGGACATGCCTGTCTGCCGCCATTTGCCGTCTATTCCGAACGGTTTTCATGTTACCTTGATCGATGGAGACAGTCATTAGCTGGAGCCTTCGCGACCCTGAACTACTTCTCTTCCATTCATTCAGCTAATATTAGTCCTCTAATCGGTGGATGCAAACGCGCGACAGGCAGTGGATGGGCCTAATTAGGAAAGAGGGTTCGGGTGAACTACAGTTAGTAAGAGCATACAGTATTCTGGAGAACAAAGTGAGAAAGCGTTAGCCAGTTAATTACGACAATGTAAGCCAAACACAAATCCTATTGCAGGATTACCTGTAATTGCCATCCGAATGAACAAAGAAAAGCAATCATGTCAATAGTAGAGTTCTCATTTCCTTTATCACATGTATTGTCTCACTACACTGTCGTGAAATCTAATTACTATTGTGTAATTATGTTATTGTCACAAACGTCCATAAATTTCCATCATTAATTTGACCCTCTAGAACTGTTGAAACTTCATTCATATAAATCGAACCGAAATTTGTGTAACATCTTTCATTTTACCCATACATAAACGATTACATTTGTAATTGACTTCATAAAATTACTTCCTGTTAAATTACGATGTAACTGTAATGTCTTCGTAATCATGATTACCGTTAATCGTCCTGGGTGATTACGTTGTAGTTTTAATTTTCCTTTCAATTTGATAATCATTACTTGTAATCGGAATTACAAGTAATTGTCACTTCTTATTACATATTACTATTTTTATTTTCATTGTACATTCCGTAAACAAAATGAACAAATGAATACTCCGATGACGTTTCAAAAGATATTTTTTGTTTGGATATGGTGTTCATTTTTAGACTATCAGCTGGTATGTACTAAATGTGTTAAATGTACGTGCGCTTAATCCCTACACTGCCAGAGAATCAATGCTTTTTGCTGCGAAATCTTCCACAGTGGTTTTAATAAAACGCTCATACATTTTAAACGACAGCAGACCTACATTTTTGAAGATATCTTAAACACATATTTATACTGGGGAGAAATACAATGCACTCTTAATCTATTCAATACTTACTGTCGAATTATTAGTTTTTTGAAAAAAATAATACAGCACATTTTCAATTTCGTTTTACTCTTCATTATCCAGTTACAGAGAAACTAACTTAAGTAAACGTGAAATGAATATAATTAACGCCGGCTCTTATGCTCTACAGGCCATTCGCAGACTTCGTTGCCTAGGTAGCTCAAGGAGTAATATGAGCAAATGAGCGTATTCCGGGCTATCCGGGTTTGATTCATGACTGGAGCAACAATTCTTGGAACAGTGAAAATATCATTATGTATAAAATGGAAATCTATAACAATTAAAATGAATCGCCGAAATGTATGTAAGCGCATAACTTTCAAACGACTGCACCAAACTATATAATTCTTTGTGTGTGTGTGTGTGTGTGTGTGTGTGTGTGTGTGTGTGTGTGCGTGTGTGCGCGTGTGTGCGTGTGTGTTCGTGTGAATGAGACAGACTGTGAGAGATATACAATATATTAACAAATTATTAATAGAGGAAAAGGGAGAGAAGAAAAGGAAGAGGAGAAAATAAAGATAAGAAAAGATATAAGACAGGAAAGAAAAGAGAGAGGGGGAAAGGAAAGCGGGGAAAAGTGAGAAAAGGGAAAATGAGAGAGACAGGGAAGTCAGGAGGAAAGGGGGAGAGGAGGAAAAGAAAGTGAAAGAGAGAGAGGGAAGGAGAGAGAGGGAAAGAGGGAGGAGGGGAAAATACAGGAATAAAAGACAGGGGCAAAAAGGGAAAGGGAAAAGTGAAATCAAAAGAGAGGGGAAAAGCGAACGGGAAGAAGTCGAGAAAAAGAGAAAAGTGGGAAATGAGAGGGGAAAGAGAGAAAGGGGTACGAGAAAGGGAAAAAGAGAGAAGGGAATAGGGAGGAAAAAGTTAGAGTGAAAAGAGAGAGGAAGAAAGAAAGAGGAAAAGAGAGAGAGGGCAGGAGAACGTCTACCGGGTTCTGTAAGTATTAAATAAAAACCCATATAAGCACTATCATACCCACACATATAAAGTGACATTGTTGGTCTTCATTTCAACACAAGTTATTCAAAATGTAATCGATCACACTGCTATTACAGATTACTATAATTGTAATCTGCAATGATTACTTATAATCATCATTGTTGTTGCTCACAATTTCAATTCAATTGTAATGTATTGTATGAAATGTATGGATTGTATTAAATTGTATGAATTGTATGAAATGTAATGTATTGTAACTCGTAGAAGGTTGTTGATTACATTTTGTAATCAGGAATCGATTACATTTTGCCCAACTGCGGAGTGCAGTCACTTGAAAGGCCGTGACCGCGGCATGCTCTCGGAAGCTTAATGTAATCCCAAGGACACGAGCGAGATAGCGCCATTCCTTCATCCCCTCGCGCCGCCTGCGCACACGAAATGGCTCACGAATTTATCGCCCCGACTCAGGACGTGCCACAACGCAGTATTGCCTTAGAAGCACGGTTAGTCGATACAGAAGAGCAAAAAATGCCACGTGTGGCTTTTGACGAGCCCTCAATTTAAGGACGAGATCTGATAAAACTGGATTTACCTCCCAGTACGCTCGTAAACAACCTAGCGTCGGGACTTCTGCTGTTGTTTAGATAAAGTCGTTCTAGCTCTAATTTATATAGTCTTTCTTCAATATTTCCTTATGGCGAAATATGAAAAATTGGTTTTGTATACGTTTGTAAAATAAATTGTTACAAATGAAAACTTTATAAAAAGTTAAATATTTTAGTAGATACATATTTCATAACATGTAACATTTTGAAATTGATGTAAAAAGCACATTATGTACTGTTAGTTAAATATTAAAGGTTTTACCATGATTAGTGTGATCATAATTCATCTCTTGTAACTATTCTCATGGTGAGAAGTAGATCAAGAGTTTAGTTATATTAACTTTCTCCTAACGGAAGTTTGCAATGAATAAAGTCAAATGGCTGGTAACACAGACAATATTACAATGAACGTTTTTCAGTGTGAACATATAAATGAATATATTTTTACAAAATTCATTCATCAATTGAACATTAATACAAAATGGAATGTACAAAAGTATAGGAAAAGAAAATTTAATGAGGATTGTTTCAGTATGATGTCACGGAACTCACAGAATTAAATATCGTTAACTTCTTTCATTGTAACATTCCCCGTTTTCATTTTTTTTTGTGGTATGGACAAATATGATTCCTTGAATACTTTATAAATTTCCGGTCTTCTGCCCAAGTGTTTTCCAAGATATTTGGCAATAGTGATAGGAAAATTGTTGAACTAATCAGAAAGTAAAGAAGATACGTAAATTATTTTCTTCTTCCTGAAAATAACTGAAACGGAGAACATGCTATAAATGTACGACGTGTACTTGTTTCTCCGTGCAATTCCGCTGTGCTCTACATTACATGTTAGCGTACTTGCTTCGCCAACCTTCGAACAAATCTTGCAAATCGCGCAGCCTGCTCCTTCCTAACGCATCCGCTGTCATTCGCACGCGCAGCAAAATACATTTAGGAAGCGTAGATGATTATTTATCACCGCTGTTCACAGTAATTTCTGCAAAATTACCTTCAAACTCGCATAGGGAATCTCTTTCAGTCCAGCCACTGTAGAGAGTGCTAACGATTATCTTTAATGTTTCCTCTCTTTTTCGCCCGATTCTTTCCCCCGCTCCCTGTTGATGTTTCATCTCGCTGCAACTCGTCCACGTTCAATCCAGCCGTTTAATAGCGCCTTTTCAATCCACGTAACAACTGTAGAGACGTCTAAGTAGTGTCCCGGGGTTGCCGGTCGAGCGCTCTGAGAAATGTTTCTTCCCCGATTGCAAACGGCTGGCGTGGAGTGGGCGCGGGTCTTAAAAATGAGCGGATAAAACCCGTTAAGCGAGTGATTTATCGCCCCCGCGCGCGGAGCAGCAGCCGCCCGCCCTGGCGATCGCGGCTGCAGGCGGAGAGCGGCGCGCGTTCCGCTGGCCGCGCCGATTGCCAGCACGCGCCCCGCGCCATTGGCTGCAGCCTCCCTCTTCCGGAGGCGCAATCGCCAGCTGTCAATGTACGCAATCTTTTTGTTCTTGTTGTTGTTTCAGTTCTAAGGGATGTCAATTTCGACTATTCGCGCCGGGTACCCACATGGGGTGTGTCCCTCATGGGGACACGGATTAACCTTTTTACTCTAGACACACTTGCAGGCTCCTCGGTCTCCGGACAGCAGACTCACAAGGCCTTCCACGTCAACACACATACATGAAAGGCAAGGAACATAGAATAGTGCCCACGGCGGAACTCGAATATGCGACCCTTCAGACCGAGTCGACGCACGCTCTCGGCCATTCAGGCCCTGTTGTCTTTGTTTCAATACCTTAAAATGTTATTCCTTAAATTGTCTTGAAATGTTTGTATTGTAACATATGCATTGAAAAGTGTCATTGAAATCATTGGAAACAAATGTTATTAAGTATGTAGTACGTATACTTTTATTTACAACTTTTACCTTTTAGTGGTTACATTTGGATTCCTTTAATCTTATTTTACATTTCACTCTTACATATCGTTGCCTCTATGCTAAATTCTAATCGCCTGTTTCGTCGCCCGAGTGAAATCTTCTTACACTGCTAGATGGCGAAAGGAGCGTACTAAAATCTGCGGGGGCAGGACGAAGAGCGGACCTGATGGCCTCAGACTCGTCACGTAAAAAAGGCGAAAATTGAATTTTTTTTCTCCTTAAAATCTTTTTTCCGTATCAATCGTTTCTTCACACCTTTCCTGCACCATTTCTTCCTGTTTCATTTTCTATACCCTTCCTATCTTCAACTACCTCATAGCTTCCTAATTCTTCTCCAAGCTCTTCTATCATACATCTTCCCTTCCTTCAAAAACCTATTATATCTCTCCTGCTCCTATCGGCAGAAAACCGTTGAAAACAATTTTTATTAGCCATATAAGAATTTATCTTGAATCAGTTTCCTACCAAAAAATGTGATTTTGAAGTCATAGAAAGCTCTAATAAAAAACTCGAATTTTACTATTTTAATTATTTTTATTGGACATTCGATGTCAGGTTTATTACTTTATTAAAGGATACAAACGCTTGTGAAAAGAAGAAACCTTCTCTTTGAAATGAACCCTGAACCACTTCTACGCGTGATTTTTCGCGAGTCTCAAATCCACTATGCTCTTAACCACCTTCTGAAACTACTTGGTCCTTTTGTTTTTCGACCGTGATGTTTTTATATTTCTTCATGAAAGATGTGATCGTGATTTCGGTCGTATAAACCGCCGTCATTTGTCGCGTAGTTATTGCCAATTCCATCCGTTCGTCTATTATTCCTCTAAGACACAGTTTACACGCTCCCTTTGGCCGAACAAGTCCGGTGTTTTCGTGAACCTGCGCATGCGCAGTGTCGCTTCTACTTCCAGAACCTACTCGGCGCATGCGCGCGTTCGCTAAAACTCCGAAATCGTTCGTCGAGGTAAAGCGTGTAACTCGAGTCAAAGTCAACCTCTCTGCGATTCTTGTCTTTTACTTATCCCACTCGTACTCCCACATCTCCCCTTCGGTCGCCCCTCCCTCTGCCTCGACCGGCGTCGTCGCCGCCACTGACCCGTCTGCCACCTCGCCTCCAGCGCTTTCCCTTGTACCACCTTAATTACACAGAGGGCTTGAGAACGCAGAATGCGGGCAGAATTAATTATGCAGCCTCCTCTTAATCCGACGTACTTGATTCGTAACCGAGAAGGATATGGCTGCTAATGAATTTGTGGTTTATGTAACATCCCAGGATGTTCTACTTATGGTAATGGATGCTTCACTAATACAGTCTCTGTGATGTAGAGACGAATGTCACTGCCGTGTGTAATGGTAATTGCTACCATAGTATTACAGTTTGCTACTGAGAGTATCAACTGTCATGCAGGGAAAGAACCTGGTAGGTTTATGCAAACAATTGAATTATAATAATTCTTATTGTTATAAAATTGTATATTCTTTTAAATTGTCCATACCTATGACATGTATATTGTATTGTGTCCATACCTCTGGAATAAAAGTTTATTTAAATTTTTCAAATTTTCAGTTACTGTAAGGTTTGCAGATTTTTATCGCCAGTTCAGTTGAGTTGCATTAGTACTTTTGATAGACAAAAAGAACTTCTTCATTCAGGTGAATTTATATTTAGTTTTCCTGCTTTGCAAAACATTTATTTTCTTACGTGTATGTTCAGTTTTCTGGTACCTCCCACATCAGTTTCCTGATATTAAGATTAAGTTCATTGAATCCTGAAAGACGAGGTTCTTCTTCTGTTTTTCGCTGCACTGAAATAGGTAATCATTAATGGAATATAATTCTGTTGCATCATAAAAACCGGAGTCTAAACTCTACTATAATATATAAAGCATGATATTTCAACATTTTCTGCCTTGTGTTCACTTTTCTAGTGCTCAATCCACGCCCACGTACCCATTCCCTCTGCCAGAGCTCCCCCTCACCGCGCCAGCAGCAACGGTCCGCGAAATCGTCTTCGCCGCATGCATTAACTCATTTTCCGCGACTCGTTTGATCTGGCCATTTGGCCGCGTTGCCGCCGGCGCCGGGGTCGTTGTTCCTTCTCGCTGCAGTCGGGCGACTTGGCGTGTTAGCGCTTGTTCGTGCGGCTCCTGCATGACCAGCTCGGCCTGCACAAATGGCCGCCTCCAACGGTTGAATGGGAAACTTATGTTTCAACGAAGTTAGGAGCAATCACTGTTGCGTTCTTGCTCAAATACTTAGATGTGGCTATTTTAATGGTTTAGGAAGTTTCGTTGTGAGCGATTTATTGTGTAGCTAGCCTCATGCAGTAGTACATTTTTTACATATCATTGTTGTCAAATCACCTGAATTACTCATTTCGTGCCCTATATTGAATGTAGAATTTGTTTGTATTGAACGTGTGTGGAAAAATAATAGCAATAAAGTAATAAATAATCATATCGTCATCAAGAAAAATGTTACATACTCTCTGAAATATGTAGCAAATTATGAAAATGTTCTTATTATCGCGCAAACTTTTTTATAGCAAATTAGACATGTAATTTATTTATTTTGGAAGAAAATCCTCATGATGATTAAATAAGATGAGTATTAAAAACGTGGTAACCCATATTTTGAAAAATTCGTCTTGACCAACTTGTGAAAAGATAGTTTCCTGAGTTCATAAAAAGACACGATGCAATATCGGGAAAAATTAAACCTGATAGAAACGAGGAATTGTTAATCCTACATTCCTACTATTAGTCAACGATCGTCCGTGGACACGAGATCATCTGCCATTCGCACACCGCTCCAGCACCTGGGTAGCCACACGCAATCAATATCAGCAGTCAACGTGCGTTCTCTCTCCCGCGCTCGCCCCCGCCCCCGCCGCCGCCGTACGCTCCTCCACGAGGGCGCGTTGCTGCAGCAGCGCCGCCCCGTACGCGCGCGTACGCAGCAGCATCAGCAGCCCCCCTCGCCACCCCGCCCCCTCCTCCCCGCCCCACCCACTCCGCGCTCCGTTTTAATTGGCGAGGCCCCGCGGCTTGACCCGCCTCCCGCGCTGACGGGGGGCACTTCTTCCTGAGGCGCAAATGGGACGACCGCAAATACGACACAATGGGCGACACGACAACCTACTTTTGGCGGCGGCGGTGGCTGCGGGCGCGCCGAATTGATCGCGCGGGCGGCGGCGGAAGAGGCGCCAGCGCACGGTGGGCCCCACGGCAGAGGCACACCGGCCAAAGAGCTGCAATAGAGCGAAGAATTAAAACTTGTTTATTTGCACAACAATATTTACTTGTTGGGGGCGTTTTGTTTTAATTTGTGGTGAAGCATTTTCTCCTAGTCATTATGGAAGGGAACAAAAAAGAAAACTAAGAAAATAATTTTTAGCCGTTATTTGCAAAAAGATGTGTTTCATATCGAAGTGAAAGAAACTACTGGAACTTTTTGAGATAGTTTTCATTGTCCACTGAATGAACTGTGACATTTGAAATTATAAGTTTATAATTTTTTGTTGTAATTCAAGAAATTCCTCCAAAAAATCGTGCCGAATATTTTTATGAAGTAGAGACAATTAAATGAAAGAAACCTCACCTAATCAAAATAATTATGTGTTCACATCTTAAAAACATAAATATTTTTTAATATCACTTTTGAAGAATTAAAATCTTTTATATTGTATTACGTTAAGAGAAGTAGTTTGTCTAACAACCAATATTTGCGAGCAGGAACTCGTTTTGGTTTCAGCTAGTGAACCTTTTGTTAGTGTTCTCTTAAACTAGTTAGAAATTACGTGGCAAAATGTTATGAAACCAGATGCTGTCGAACAATGCTGATGTACAATTTAATGAAAATTAAAATCGTAGAAATATGCCATCTACGTGGAAATACGTGGCAAATCTGTTTGGATCATGGCTAATTCCACGTCAAATGATGCATTGGGAAGTGACAGTTGATTGTGGAAGCTCAAGAACCACATATTCTGATACCACATGGAATGTCAACAAAGCGTGTTTCTCCCGGAAGTCGAGCTATAGCGCCCACTGCAGAGGGCAGCGTCCGGGCCACGCCGAGCAGGGCCGGGGGCGAGCCGGGGTGAGCCGGGCGGGCCGGGTCCCGCCGCGGAGTGACGTCACACCGAGAGCCTGTGATGACGTCACGGCGTCTCCTGGCGACGGCAGCGGCACGTGGCCGGCCCGGCGCGGCGTCGGCAGCGGCGGCGGGGGCGGAGGCGGCCGCGGGGGGCGGTGCCCGGGGCGACCGAGCGACCCGCTAGCATCAGCAGCGCCCGCGCACACGGCAGCGCATGCCGCCCGCCGCATACGCAACGAGGCTGCCGCCCGGGCGCAGCCGCCGCCGCCGCCGCCACAGCCACGTGCGCGGCCCCGCCCCCGCCCCCACCGCGGCGGCCACCCCCACCCCGTCCGCCAGCGCCAGCGCCAGCGCCCCAGCGCCCGGCGGCCGCCAGGCAGAGCGAGCGGGCGCGCGGCGCAGCCGAGGCACACACAGCAGCGTCGGACGCGTGCGGGCCCCATGGCGCCCTCCCCGGCGAGGCCGGCCTCCGCCCCCCGCGGCGTCGCGGCGCCACGCCGACGCTTCCCGCGCGACGCCGCCCCCGCCGCAGTCGCGCGCCGCGGCCTCGGCCGCCGCCGACCCCACGCGTGACTGCAGCTCGCGAGTGACAGACGCGTGTGTACATAGCCCCGCGTCTGCGGGAGTGACGTGTGCCCCAGGATATCCGAGAGCTGCCTCGTCGGTGACAGTTGGTGCACTAGAAGAACGTGCGTGGCAGGTGGACTAACAACATGAAGCTTTGTGTTTCTGCAATATGTCCGTGGATTTGACGACGTAAGTTGCTTGCAAAATACATAAACCTTTTGTTTTATGATTCGTCCTATCCTTTTCTTGCTTGAAAGAATGTATAATTAATTGTTGAATAAATAAATTGTGTAGAGAATGCAATACAATTTTTGGAGACCATTCTGAAGTAAAAAATGAAATGTATGCATCAATTTGCTGTGAGAAAATTATGGATTCATTTTTGCGTATTTGGAAACTACATGAAAGTAATTTTATACAGTTGTTCTGCTCGTTGAGTTTTCCAATTAATTTTGAAAAAATATATCTACGACAGTCCATGCATTCTCTGAACATGTTTCATGGAATTTTTGAAACGGGGGCGGTACCCTGTACTTTTGTAAATATAGACCAGTATAAGACTGACTTTCTAAAAGCGTAATTTCTTATTAAAATGCAAATTTCTTCCATGATCATAAATCTATAACACTTAGTTTTGGTTCATAAATGTAAATAAATAATTTTACGGAAAATTTAGGTTACTACGAATTTCCCCTATATTTTCTTCTGAATTCAAACACAATGTTAGTTCATTTCAAACACCAATATCACACTATGTTTATTTTGAGGTAAATTGATGGTGCGGCTGTTCTGGCTACAGAGGCGCTGTCCAGTTGGTACGCTGCAAAGGCGATACGGGACATGCTCTACGTTGGGGCTTTATAATCTCTCGACAGTATTGACAAACACGTCAAAGTTGTTGTGCACACACATTTCGGGAAATGTCGATACGTTCGGCGAGGGGTAAAAATAAATTCCGATGTGACTGATCCGCCGTGGACATTCTCGCGTTGGTGCTACTGAAAAAGAAAGAGTTACGGTTTTCTGGTTAATTCTTTATCCTTAAAGAACATTCGATACAATAGCAAAATATTTATCTAATTTTCAACTGTAACTTCGAACTTTAATGTATTATCTATGATGAATGATGTATGCGTGTTTTAAATATAGCTACTTGCATATTTAAAATATTTTTTTTTCTCTGCATACAACATTTTATAAACGTTTAATAAATATTTTTTAATTATGTTCTACCTACTTTTCTCTGATTAGCTTAATCTCTGATTATTTTTTTATTATTTTTAACGTTTATTTATGAAAAAAATTAACTGCATGAAGACATTCAGTTTGTTATTTACAAGAAATATTTTTGTAAATTTATTAATAAAATTGTTTATTTGCTGCTTAATAAGAAACTAAAGAAATTGAAACGTCATCGTATATTTTTCTTAATGTTGCATCACATTTGACATATGAATTGGTATATTTTATAGTTTCAAATGTTCAGCTATAAAAATATCCTTGCTGGAGTTCTAATATATAGACTGAACTTGTTGCATGAAATATATTAAGTGAAGTACTTACCGAGATTGCTTTTCACAATTTCAGTGAAATAAATGTTTCTTTCGATTTTCACATTTCTCTGTTCTTTAAAGCAGTCTAAACAATATGCTCTTGGGTATACCTTCTCGTCAACTGAGGTTCAAATTTGTTAAAGCTATTTTCATCGGGAAAACCTGAACAAAGAGAGAAAGAGACGATGGTGAGGGGCGAAAGAGGAGAAGCAATATTAATGGAACTACCAATCTGCTTTCACCCGGGGGAAGTGCAATTTCCATAGCAAGTTGTTTTAGTGCGCGCAACCTAATTTGCGAGAGAGATCGTTTTACGTCGAGGTTATGCAGGACTAACTTCCAGGACTTCCTGTACTCGCTTTACGAACGCGCGTCGAGATCGAGCCTCGTGGTCGTTCCCTGGAATTGAACATTGCTCACTCCACTTGAGCCGGGTGAAGTGCCGTGCTCTCCTGGATTACTTGTCTCAGGTTAAAGAGTGCCTCTGAATGCAAAACATGAGAAGTGGTGTTGACTTTTATTTTTGTTTGTCATTTAAGTGTACTTTCAATAATATTTGAACCGATTTAAAAAACTTATGTAATTCAATAATCGATTTTTTTAGACACATTGTATTTCATAGTTTTCGTGTGCTAAGGAAGTGGAAAATATATCTCAGTGTTCACACAAACGCAAAGTAGGGCAAAAACATCTTCACATTTTTACGGTACTCTTATAATGAACGAATGGTTATCTGTAAAGAAATGCTATAATTTTCTAGTATTTATAATTTTAATGTACTAGACAAGTTTTTAAAAATTTAGTTAATGAATAGGATGTCGATGCGATATGTATTATGCGATAAATTTTGGTATTCAACATTAGGTACAGTGGCTTTTCTGGCGAATAAAATGGGAAGCCATGCCTTTTGTTGACGTAGAATGATTGCTTCCATACACATCAGATAATTGTTTTAAATACGAGAGCATCGATTTTCTTTAAATAACATTAATTATAAAATTCTTCTATATAAATTACACTCCTTACATTTATTATTATTATTATTATTATTATTATTATTATTATTATTATTATTATCGTTGTTGCTAACGCTCCCTAAATTTACGACTAAATATGTTAGGTGTCGGTTAAATATAAGATCTACTCCAGATTGTATGTAGCTTTTAAGAAGCATATCCACTGAATGTGGGTGCCTTTATTATAATTTTTGCAAATTAAGAGCGGTTCGTAAAAACCCGATGTCTTTCACTTCCCAGTATTTTGAATGATCTGATAGTTTGATCATGTTCTTACACAAGTTGTGAGGAATAAATTTCAGATCTCTTATCAGTGCATCATTATATGAGTATATAATTATAGTATAAATTCTCATTACATTAATAAATAATAATAATAATAATAATAATAATAATAATAATAATGATAATAATAATAACAATAATAACAATAACAGGAACAGAATGTATGCATCAGAAGTACCTTCGGGTGCAAAGAACATTTGACTGTCGACAGCATAAGCATAAAACAAGCTGAGATAAAAAGCCGAAACTTGAGCATGTGATACATCGACTATAGAAAAGCGTTGGATTCGGTAGCCCATGACTGGCTGATACACATTTTGAAAATATATAAAATTTAAAAAAAGGTTGGAAATATGCTGGCTGTCTTAATGTAAAACTGACGTACGGAGATTTATTTGGAGATTTGTAAATTTAAGATTGATATTTGTCGAGGAATATTTCAAGGCAATTCATTGAGCCATCTATGGTTTTGTTTAGCTATAAACCCCCTGTCACAGCTTCGAAACAAGGAATGTTTAGGGTACAGACTCCGACTGAGAGATCCTAGCTCCCGAATCATCCATTTACTGTTTATGGATGATCTTAAACTGTTTGCTGGGAGTCAAAACCGACTGAAAGCGCTGAAATATGTGACACAGGTATTTAATGCTATGTCATGTGGATTCGATCAATTTGCCGAAATACACCTGAAAAAAATAAAATTGTTCGAAGTACCTGATGAAACTTGTGATTTTCGACAACGTTTGTACCGCGACATTCATAAATACCTTGGCATCCAACAAAATAGACGAGTGAACAACACAAATATGAAGTAGATATTCAAGGAAAGATACAAATCAAGAATCACAAAGTTGATGAACACAAAATTGTACTCAACGAATCTAATAAGTGCTATTAATACCTATGCTGCCCTAGTATTAACATATTCCTTTGATATTCTAAAATATTCAAACATAGACCTTCGAGGACTAGATACCCTTATTCGAACCATCCTCACAAAATTCAAAATACATCAGATTTGCATCCCAAGAGCGCTGTTGAAAGTCTTTACCTCTCCAGAAACCAAGGAGGTAGAGGCCTGTTTAATATCTTCAATCTTAGCAGGTCACAAGAAAAGAAAATAGGAATGTACTTTCACTCCTCGGATAGTGTATTACTGAAGTAAGTAGTTGCGGCGTATGCAAACTCTTCGGTTCTAATCTCCAGAGGACTGGAAGCAGCACTGAAATTGTTTCCCAGATAAGTAACATGTAGACAGATTAGAAGAACGAGACCCTTCATGGAAAATATCCTAATCTCTTAAATAATACATTAGTTGATAAAGTCACTTCTCTCCTGTGGTTAAAATAGGATATTTATTTCATGAAACTGAAGGATTTATAATAGCAATTCAAGGTAGGGTAAGAAAAATATGCAATTACGATAAACTCGTACTGAAGAGCAGTATAAAAGAAGTCTGTAGAATGTGTAACCAACCAAATGAGACCATCGACCATGTGATTGCAGGATGCTTAGTTCTTGCCAACACTGCATATGTAGGGAGGCACAATCAAGTAGCTAAAATAATTCATAGACAATTGGCATTAAATTATAGACTAATTCAGAACCTTCCACCATTTTACAAATACTCACCTTCATCGGCTATAGATAGTAGTGTACTCTACTGGGATAGCCCTATTGTCACTGATAAAACTGTGGATTATAATCACCAGGACATAATAGTTATCAATAAAATAGAAAAGAAAGCAACAATCATAGATATAGGCTGTCCACTAACAAACAATGTAAATAAGACGTATCATCGCTTTCCTAAGTATTGCCTCACAAAATATCGACATTTTGATA
This sequence comes from Teleogryllus occipitalis, assembly GCA_011170035.1. Taxonomy (NCBI): domain Eukaryota; kingdom Metazoa; phylum Arthropoda; class Insecta; order Orthoptera; family Gryllidae; genus Teleogryllus; species Teleogryllus occipitalis. The sequence continues at coordinate 207,177 of BLKR01000412.1, forward strand.
AATCAATTGCTACTCGCTCTACAAAACTGCCAAGAGCAACTAGATTGCGAACATAATGTAGTTGGTCTTGAAAACTGGTAATAGCAGATGGCAGAAGATTAGCCGAGAGATTAATAAATTTCATTGTTAATACCATAAAATCGGTTAATAAGAGCAAGTAATAACATGTCTAGGGCTTGTCACTACCTTTCTTTCACAGCAAAAATCACGAAACTTGGTTAAGTAGAAGATTCAAATGTTGTTCTAAACGAAAAGTGTTTTAAACGCTCGTGTAAAGTTTATTATTACTATTTAAGAATTGCATTTTATTCGCCCCGCAGCGGAAGTTCCGCGTCGGCGAGTGGTGGCGCAGTGCGTGCGCGTTGTGCGCTATGCGAGGGTGGGTGCGGGTGCGAACGGTTTTCCGCCCCCACCTGCAGATTGCGCGGGCGCTCGCCGCAGCCACAAGAGCTGAGCCACAAGAGTTGGCGGCGAAATCCACCGCTTCTCACACGCTAAGAGCAAAGTTTTAATTTAGGCCAGTGAGAGAAAACGGAAATGGAAGCAGAAAACTTACAAACTCTCCTCAGATATTAAGAGTTACAATCTTCAAGTATTTACTGCCAGTTTCTACATACATTTTGTTTATTTTGTTGCTTATAAAGATGTACGTTACGTTAGTGAAAATATTTTTTTTCTTTATTAACAGTCGTACAATCTTCCATGCCCTGCATTTCGTTTATGACTTTAATTTAATGCCATTTTATTATATTAGTTTCTAATATAATAAAATACTACTGGCTACTTAAATTGTCAAAGTGGTAATTGAGCATATATAATAAGCGGCTTCATTTTTTACTCGTACTTATCGATATGTGTCACAAGGTCTCAATTATCGTCTGAATAACGCAGGAATTGAGTATGCACAAATCGTTTGTTTCAAGTACGAGTTCAAACTCTTGCATTTGAATGTTAAAGTGCGTCTCGCTCTGGACTGAATAATAGTTACGTTACACCATATGTAAAATATGCGAAGTCAGATAAAATTGAAAGGGAACATTGAAATATTCGTCTAATATTCGTAAAAGTCATCAATAAACATACGAATTGTATGCTTGTTGTTGAATGTTACTTGATAAAAATTGCTAAATTGCAACCTTTCAGCGGGAACTAATTTAATAAACCATCTGGCAGTTTTGCGGTGAACCAAAATAAAAGTCGAGTTATTAGTATAAATATTTTTAAATATATAACAAGTAGATTGTTAAATATTTTAATGGCTTATGTTAAATGGCTTCAAAGTGGTTTTTGCACAACAAACAACCAATACACGAGAAATTGCAATTTTTAATGTAGTATCGTCAGCAAATTTCTTTACATATGTAACTCATACTAAGCCGGAAATAAAATGCCACAAAATGATTTTAAATGCGAGTTCTTGGGAACTTGAGACTAGACAAGACTTGCTTATCTAGTTACTGCAGTGCTATCGAGTAGATTCCCTATATAGTGACACGAATCGTACCTTGTATGCTAGTAGGTTCCTTACAGTTTCCTCTTAAGTGCATTGTGCTATTGCTCACTTAAACCACAGCACTTCTCCACTCAACTCCGCGCCCACCAAGTCCGTCGGTGGAAACTTTTCTCAAACTCCTGCGCTCCTGAATCCGTAAAAAGTGCACACTCCTAATGTGAGGCCCTTGTCGACCCGTGCTCATCTAATGCTCTCCCGCTCGCGAGTGTGCCCCGTTCTACCAGCGCGTGAGAAAAGTGGTCGAGCATGACGTGCATGTAGTATTGCCTTGATAAAATGAATTACAATTCTACTTCACTATTTACGTTTATTTGCAAGTAGTGCTTCTTAACTCTGACTAAAGTCACTTTTTTAGTACTTCTAGTTCCTTTCTCTCGCTTTTAGTGCATTCTTCTCAATTTTTTCCTTTTTTATTTGGTACATTCTATGTTTGAGATTGATTTTTATTAACATGAGGTTAAGTTTTGATTTATTGATACATTTCTATTGCGCCATTATAGTTTTATATTTATTTTACACTGAATGAAAGATAAGGCGTAGTTTCAAGTAAAAGCCATTTTATCTGGTTAAACAAATGACATACGCTTAATTAATAAATAATAGCATGTAGAAAGTGAAGTAATAGCAAATTACAACAATTTTCGTTCAACATTATTAGATTTCCTACGTTTTAATTTTTTGTCAGTAAAAATTGTATATTGAGATTAGTTTTGAAATTATACCATTCGCTGTTAAATTTCGATGATTCAGGTTCTCTTTAGTTATTTTTTAACAGACTTTCATGTACTAATTCGAAATGTCTGATAGTGACGGCTTGCAACGTAAGAGGTGACGTGAAGTGCCACAATTCCGTGCGTCTAAGAAGATAATGATGATGAGATACACCGCACTGAACGTTTGTCATTTACATAAGTTGAGATATTTAAGAAATGAATAAAAACGGAAAATCATGTAGTAAATGTAACACATATTTAAACAATGCATCCTGCTATTTGTCATAGAACTCGATTATCAATAACTTAATAGTTTTCGAGTGGATTTGATAGAATTGATGCGGCAAGTCTGATAGGTGACACAAGGATCTAAAAGTCGAATAGGTGATACAGAAGATAATAAACAAAGGATTCATAAGGACGTATTTAATATTAATATTTAACAGAGATGTACACATAACACCATTGTGAGTACTTTAGTGTCAAGTACTTTGTTTATTGTCTTAATATCAGTAGCAATGCGTATGGGAAGTAATAGAGAACGTACTTATGAATTTGTGAAATGTCATAATATCAACATTGAGGCACAGAAAACAGGTTCACTCTAAATGTTTGTTATTGCCATATTGGATATTACATGGCGTTTGAGAAGTACTAGAAAAAAAGAGGGGACCGTTTTTAACGAAATTCACAGGCATTGTTTTCTCCAAATTGCTACGTCGACCGTTCCTTTCCAATCTGATAATTTGTAAGTTTTCAGTTTCTCAGTGAAAACCCTGACTGCAAGTCCCAATGTATCTTCCGCCGCTGTTGCCGCAGATATTCCCTCGACCCCTGAGCTCCTGTGCGCGGGGGTAGGGGGGACGGGGGTGGGGGAGGGGCGATGCCGCTGCACGAACCGCGTGCGCGTTGCGTGTCGCCGCTCATCACTTGTCAGCGCGCCTCGCCAGCCACTCGTCGCCGGATGATGGCCGCAGGGGCAGCAGTCGCCGGCGCAACGCGGCCGCCTGGCGGAGGCGCGGGCGGCACGGATTAAGCGCGCGATGACGCTTCCGGGCGGCTGAGGGCGCTGACACAACGATGGCGGTGGAGGGCCCCAGAGAGCGTTTAACGGTGTTGATAACCCTCCATTCACCTGTCGCTCGTCTCCGTTCACGAGTTAGACTGCCTGGCCGGCTCCAGCTGAAAGGTTGCATGATCTCGCAGTTACAGCTGTAAATTAGTTACGTTTTTCACGCACTGTGACGTGGCACGCAACTCCCAGGCTGAATGCGGCGCCGCTAGGTCCAAACTGGGCTATTTATTTCTGTCAGACGGCTTTCATTGCGTCGTGCTGAGATTGGCATACACTATCTTGATTACTCCTTGTATTCATCAGAGATTCTCATAATTTGAGACAAAAAGGTTAATGTGCAGATTTCAATTTTATATAAGGGCTGAAAATGGTAATATAAATGTGTAAACATTTCGTAATCACTGAAATGATACATTCGAATTAAATGTCTATTTTATTGGCTCTTTCCCATGAATTTTACAATTGTTCAAATCCCAAATAATATTTCACTACCTTTGTAATCACATAAAATAAATAAACATCATATTATGAGAATGATGTATAGTGAAAGACTAACTTTCGTCGTTTGAACAATACAAAACGCCTTTGATTAAAATATTTTAATGCTTTCAATAAAAATACGTAAAGTATTGTGTTAAAATGTTTGGCAAAAAACGAAATATGCATGTTTACCTTAAAGGTAATACGAAATGTCCCAAAAATATATATTACGTAGGGAGCTACATACGTTTTATAGAAATTGCAGTTGATACAATACTTAGGGTAAGGTTTTCCTAGTCAATTAATTTCAATCGTATCTGTGTGAATGTTCTGAATAAAATACAGAACACCTCCGGACATTATATGATATTAATAGTATTATATAACGATATTAATCGCTTCTCCCTGATACAGGTTAGGGTGACAATTCTGATAATATTCCATACCTCTGCTTTTCTTCCTGCATTGCTATTTCATTCTTTCTTGTCCTCTTTGTTCAGCATTTTGTTATCGTTATCACTAATATTATTATCATTTTTAGTACTATACTTATTAGGCAGAGAGATGTGTGTAAGGAATGTGACATGTGTGCCACCATTTGGGCAAGGTTCGATCATGTGTTTGCGAGCGATAACATCCACGTTGGCGTGAGGCGGCCGGTGCAGTCCAGTGAGCGGCCAGCGCGTGCCTCGTGCCTTCGATCGGCGGCGGCGGCGGCAAGGCACGGCGACAACGCGGCGCCCGCCCCTCCCCTCCCCCACGACACCCTCCCCTCCACTACTGAGCGCCCTACCGCCCTCGCCATTGTTGCCGCCGTCGCTGTCCCATCGTCCATCCTTATTTTTCTGCCTGCAGGTACTATTTTGTTACTGTGAGTATCATCAGTGTCGTAGACGCTATGTCTCCATTCATTCGTGTTTCCGATGCCAATAAAGACAGATGTAGCTATTTTTGCCGTAGCCGTCACCCACTTCTTCAAAAAATTGGTTAATGCTTTTTAGGCTGTGTTTATTGCAAAGCATTCCAGTTCCACAAAAGCATTGATACCACCTGTTTCATTGTTATTTCTCTCTTCTTCATGAGTTATCCTCTCTCTGTTATCTCGTCGCAAATGCCTTTGCTAACGTATCTCCACCGGTGTACATCTGCGTTGCATTTTTTCACAGTCAACGTTGCTACGTTCACTGACGCTGATTCGATAACCTCCAACACTCAACCGTCCCTTCGACATCACAACGCTACGTTACGCTTACATAACATCGTTACATCACTGTTCTTTTCACCGTTTTTAGAATAGTCATTATTACACAGGAGTATCAGAATAAATGTTGCAAACTACTACGGTATGCATGGAGTCGAAGATGCTCCCTTTTGGTCAATGAACAGGTGATTGAGAAATCGCATATGACGACGTTACATATGTAATGCATCTAGTCTTAAACTGGTGTTCGTCAAGTATCACACAAAATTTCGTGGACTACGTCGGAACGTGTTCCTGACAAACACCAGTAACTGATAGATTGCATACCAATCGAAGGTAAATGTCATGGGTGTAATTTTGCCAGAGGAGATTTTTCACCGCATGTTTACTGCCAAAAAGTAATTATCTTCGACCCCCTACGTGTCCTAGAAGTTTGTACCATTTATTCTTAAACATTCTGTAGAAGTAAATTCATCACATTTCTCATGATACTGTCATTCTCACCTTGTCACCAGCACTTCAACTCTATAGAACACCATAAGCAAACTCGCTACCATCATTGCGAGGGTCTTTACGTATTCTGCACCTCGGTGTCAAGCGCACTCGCCTTGTCTCCCCAATCAGTTCCAGGGCCGAATGGAAGGGAGGTTCGCCGGGGCGGAAACGCAGGGCGCGCGCGATGACGCAGACGCTACACGCGCAACCCTCCCCTCCCCCGCCGCCGAATGGCGCGGGCGGCAGCCCTCGGGTGAGCGCGCGCTGCGACGCCTCTGACGCGCCGCTTCACCTCAAGGGGCGCCCGGCCCCGCGCGCCCGCCCGCACGCGCTCAGTGGGCCCCGACGAACGCGCGGCCTTGGCTTGGGCACTTCAGCTGCTGACAATGAACGACAGCCCGCTCAATCCGTTTGGAGTAATTCAGTAACCTACGTCCGTCGGCTGAATCTAGCTCGGATGCCGCTATCTTCAGCGTCTCTGACTGGGAAGTTCTAGGGTTCCAGTCCAAACGGTGGCTGATTTTCGTCACAAGCTGTATAGCTAGGTCAAATTCAGACGCTGTCTGGAGGAGGATTCTGGCGGCCGGTTCCTCCAATCTGTGTTCTGTGGTTTCTCCGATTAATAGCAGGTGATTGCTTCGTGTTAATCGCCGGAGCTGTACCATAACAAACGAGCCATGAACCGCGCGCGATTCCTTTCTCTTCCTTGTCATATCCTCTCCGTTACACCCACACCTGCATGGACTACACTACCACACATGTCCAAAAACCTTCCGGAGCTTAAATCCTGACCCGACTGGGGCGGTGCCCCTCTGGAGGAGATACCCGGAGGCCGTCTCTCTCAAGAAAGTTTTGGAATAATTATAGAAAAACGCATTTTGATGCACCTACGAGTACATTGGTGGGACGCGATGAATTAATATACTCTCTGTCCATCATTTACATCAATCGTTATGGATTAATTGATTATATTGACGATAAGTAAACCTAATTATGTAATGAAACAAAAATTTAAAGTCAGTGTGCGTCATCCGTCCTGCCGAGCACACTTGCCTGTGATCAACTGGAGTATTTTGTTCAGCCGGTTAGACGTTCAGATGTTAGACGTGGTTTTCTGCCGCTACACTATTGCTCACTCTTTTACAAGCAACTTACTTCCACGCGCCCGATAAGCAGAAAAATAGTTCCTCGGCTCATTGTTAAAAGTGCTTTACCTGCATTATTCTCCGGATGTACACATAGCTGCCTCTGAAAAATTTTTTAACATTCGTGGAAGATGTGCTCTCAAAAGTTTGCTATATTCGAAACTCACTTTTAACTTGAATTATCCATATATGTACGACGTATTAAAATAATATTATATAACAACTTTTTTTGCTTTTCCGGTCTTTTTTTAATAATATATAACAAATAATAATTTGAAATTTGTTTGTTTCCTGCCCACAGTGAGTTGTGTTGTATCAGCCCTTTTAGCGGTTACATAATATCGACAATAGTTCAATGATGAATTACGCAGTACCTTTCATTATTGTCATACGTGAATCTAATGACAGATTTTGTGTCCATTCCATTTTTAATCATATCTTTTTTGGAAAATCGGGTCCAATATTTTATTCATTTTGTTTTCATGAGTATTAGACAATACTAATACAATTTTCATCTCTTCTTGTCACAAAGTCATTCACAAAGTCACTTCATCTTGACAGTCCTTGCTGTGTATTTCCTGGTGTTTGTCTTGTGAGCCATCAGCCCGCTGCGTAGCCTTGTGGGAAATGTTGATGGTCGCGCGCCTTCGCCCGCAGCGCGTCTCGTCATCATACTCTGTGCGAACGCGCGGCTGTCGGAATGCGACTCTGCCACGCCCACCTTGGGGACACTCGCCGCCACTCTCGGCCAGAACGTCTGCTCCCCAGCGTCGCAACTTCCACCATCGCCTCATCCGCCGACGCCTCCGATGCCACCGCACCGTCCTCTCCGCCTCAGCCTCGTCCTCCTCCGCCATCGTCACCCCCTTCCCTTCCGCTACCACCTCCACCTCCACCTCCGCCCCACCTACTCCTCCTCCTACGCCTGAGCCATCAACACTGTCTCCGCCTCAGATCCTGCCTCCAACTCTGCCATCATCACCACCTCCACCTCCACTTCCGTCTCCAATTTCGCCTCTATATCCGCCTCCTCTTCTGCCTTTACCTCCGCCTCCACCACCTACGCTCCACCTCCACTTCCCCCTCAGCCTTCCCCTCCATCTCCGCCTCTATCTCCGCCTCCACGTCCATCCCCGCCTGCGCCGCCGCCGCCACCGTCGCCGCCGCGCTCCCAGTCCCCGTCAGCGCGACCGCTGCGCTGCCCTCGGCGACCGCGGAGCGAGGCGGCAGCGGGGCGGCGGTAATCTCGTCAGGCACGGTTTATCTGCGCGCTGCCCGTCGCCCCCGACCCCTCTGTTCCCCGCGACGCGCGTCCGTGCCCGGCTGGTAGCGCGTCAGGGGCAGGGGCAGCGCGCTGCTGCATTACGCAAATGAATTCCGCTGCCCCGGCCGCCCGCTCGGCCGCTCGGGCAGGTCGCGTGGCAGCCGCGCTCTGCCTGCGCTGATGGCCGCCGACGGCGCCGCCTCCATGCCCGGCCCTGCGAGGGCGCTTGGCGGGGCGCGCGCGCGCTATTCGCGCCTGCGAATGGGCTCTGCGTGAGGAGCCTGCAATCTCAGTCACAGCGGCAAGTCTTAGTTCTGGGAGTTTTTGGCAATTGCGGGCGTTAATTCTAAAATACATAGGAAATAATCATTTTTTATGTAAATGTCATTTTTGGAAAGTATCTTTTAATTCTACCATCAAAGTTAATTTTTCTATACATTTATTTAAATTGATACTTTCTACTTTTTTATTTCATGAACCAAGATCGCTAATGTAGTGTAAATTACTGAAAATTACGATCCATCTAATTTGATTCTATTATTACAGTAGAACAATATAACAACCTGTAATACATTATAACTTGTGAATTTGAGCCTATTATTTCAGTTGAACATTATATTTACAACTATTTTAAGCAGTTGAATTACTGCCTGCCTTTTCTTGTCTTAATGTTCACCTGTATACATAAGGTTGGGTGTCATAAATCATTTATGTCTTCTCAGGTAGTGATAAGATTTCGTAATTTATTCCAATTGCTGTAGACTAATCAAATAAATGCGGAGCATGAGAGAATTATTAGCATTACGCACGTTTTTGAGGATGTAATCTAAACTATTCTTAACATTGTGAAACTTTGAATCTGTATGAATGTGCCCATAAAAGTGTACGTCGTGTACCTAGGAGTATCGTGTAACTTTTCCTTGAACGCCCAGGCCTCCGTTGCCCTGCGCTGGCGCCCGTTTCGCGGGAATGGCGGGCGGCGCCGCTATCGCCGCATCGAAGGGCGCATCCAGAGCGTGGCGGATGGCTCGCATGCAGCGCGCCCATGCGAAGCGGCAGATAACCAATCCGAACGTCAACCGCGCAGCGCTCGACAGCCGATGCCCATCGCCGCCCCCGCGTATCGGAAGTGCCCTCTGACTCCTATTCCTCCCTTTTTCGCTTTGTTTTTTTACTTCTGCTTTCACTTCTCCTTGACATTTGTAACACGCCCCAATGGGAGTGTTGGCGTAGAGCGGCGGCGATGGTGTAACGATTAACGTATCGGACTGCTATACCCATGTCCGCGGGTTCAAACCCGACCGAAGCGGTGAGTTTTTGGGGCCGAAAAGCTTCGTACGTTCTCCTTTGTAGGAGAAGTAAATCGGACTGTCTCATGTTGTAGATTTACTGCATATGAAAAAACCTCAAGCCTAAATGAAGCCTCTGAGCTAAATTCAAATTGCCTGTTTCGTCGCCCAAGTAATACCTTCTTTCTCCCCTAGTTGGTGAAAGGAGGACATCGAAATTTGCGTGGTCAGACGGAAGAGCAGCGTGTGTTCTACAAATCAGGACGCTAGTACTACCAAAATGCTTTTACTAACGTTTTTCATTTTACGTCTTTTGGCGCTCATATTTTCAGAAATTTATTCAATACTTATCAAAAATATGAAAATATTTTTTGAGTTTCAGTAAAGGATAATTTATGTATTGATTTCGAATCACGACTTTTCTGGTATTTTGGAACAGAGAGTGGATGTGCGGCCATCACTTTCAGTTCTGCAACCCGCATCACTTTGCTGTAACGCGTTCTCATCACGGTCTATTACTAGCATCCACCAACAGTACACATCCAATTACCCGTACAGTCATCGCCCTTCCTCTTCCTATCATAAAAGGGAAATATCCACTTGCACAGTGTCAGGTGAGCCAGTAAATGCTTTTTACGATCGATATTTCCCGAATGTACCCTTCAATGTTGCAGAACCCGAATATATTTTAATGAAGACCAACATTTTTTTCAAAAAAACTGTTTGGTAAAGAGTATAAAATTGTTGTTTTATATTGTGATATTCTTTCTTGTCACGCTCCATAATGGGATAGCTATTTGTGAAATTACTTTCGTCTCTTCTCTGATATTTTATTATATCCAAATCCGGATCCTATTTCAATAAACGGGGATTACTTCCACTGCTATTGTTAATATTGTTATTTCTACCGTTGCCCTACTATGCTCACAAATTCTCTCAATCTTAGCGCTAATTTATTAATTTTACTTCCTATTTAATCAAGGGTTCGATTTACAATAAATTGCTCCTTACCTGTTGCATGTCGACGTGTAATTCTATATATTCTATTCTATTCAGAATCATGATTCCTGGAAGTTCTATTAACTGAAACAAATTATTATATTGAAAGCAACTAAAATAAATTATCAGTCTTTTTCAACAATAAATATTTAATACTTATTCTTGTAAATATTACAAACTATTGATCTCATGAGAATTATTTCATTGCAGAACATTAAAACACCGTACGTGTTTGAATAAAAGGTCGTTAGCTTACTATAAGATCTTGATAGATGACTTCTCGGCTGATTAGCAGAATGTTGTCCACGGAACCCTTGTTATACCAATTCTCGCATTCTTTCCTAAACTAAAAATGTCCCAAAATGTCCTCAACTATTTGCTATTACTAGAACTTAATATTCCTCCAAAATTAACACGCGGTCGCTACTTTCCCTGTCTGTGTTTCGTATGAAACACCTATTCGCGACTGACTATATTCAGCTACTTATTGAAAAAGCCTTCCATCTACGGAGCTACCCTAATATACATTTTCTGGAAACGCGGAGTCTATATTTTCAAAATTCCAACTATTAAATTAATAAAATTTCCCATTACAACTTAATACTACAATTTAAACAATATCACGCTCTCAAACCTCAAACTATTTATAACTTCCCGCCTCACTACCATTTAAACAATACCCAGCGTACGCAAAAGGAATTTACGTGCGTTCCCTTCAATATTTTTCTAGAGAATGATTCGATGCGTTCTTCTAAAAGATCACGGCTATCAATGGCCTCTCCAAACTTTTTCTTATAGTATGCTCGGGACCCTGTCCATCAGCACAGCGTTATGACATCAAGCATGAAATATTAAATCTTGTTGATCGGTTGCCCTAACAACGCGTATTCTTTGACTTTTGAGTTTGAAAACAATGCTATTATTCCTGACGCTGGATGCCTATTCTATCATTAAAACTAAACCTAGGGTTCTTGGATTATCACAATATTATTATCATTCCCAAAAATTAGTATGTAGACTGCAAAAATTTATTGAACTACCGAAATGTTATGGTAGATTAATTTGATAGAATTGTATTGACACAAATTTACAATGGATTTTCCAATTTCTAACAAATGAATCATTTATTAATAATTCCATAATCTTCTATGAAAATTTTGCGTTATATCTAATTATTTGAAGCAATATTGTGTCAAGTTCCATCTTCAAGTTATCTTGAGCAACAAAATGTTGTGGGGACGGTAACATGTGAAAAAGTAATTAAGTTATTCGAAATAGTTTGCGACTTTCAGCACAAAAAGAATTCGTACGTTTTCCATCCATTAAGCAATATTCGCATCTTTCCTTTCCTGATTCTATGTCGTTAATAGAATAAACAAAATTTGTGACATTTATAGAGATTCCTTTCACACAATTACTGTCACGAGTTATTTCATCGTCATGATACTCACTTTGTTTAAAAATTATGTGACTCCTTAGCAACACGAGTTTTACGATCGCATCATTAGACAACTCTTACCAATAAAATTAAACTCATTTAACATCCCTCACCATAGATACCATTCATGTCATATCAATGCAAGAGTTAGCGTTAAGCGTACGCTGTTGTGTCAGGGATCTACATAATCGCAAGGCAGCATAATAAATGAGGTGCTCTAACTTTGAAAGCAGCAGCCTTAAAGGGCCATTTCCCGCGCCTTCTGGGGGCGCTCAAACGCCGCTCCTTTTCGAAAGCGTCGTGGGGCGTCGCGCCCTAATTCGGACGCAGGCGCGGAGCGGGCGTGGAAGGGCGCGGGCCGTGGGAGTGGGCGTGGGCGCCGGCGCGGGCGTGGGTGCAAGAGGGGGCCTGGGCGTGGTCGCAGGAAGGGAGCGTGGGCGCGAGCGTAGGCGCGGGGGCTGCGAGCGCTCGGCAGAGGCCGCCCCGAATAGCCTCCTCCGCCGCGCGACACGCTCCGGACGCCGCCGCGGGTGACAGCGACGACGCCGGCTGGCGTACGCGACGGGAGAGAATGCGGCAGAGAACGAGACTGGGGGAGTGGCATAAAAGAGAATATTAGCCCTTAACGAGGTCGACGAGATGAAGGGCTGCAGAAGATAGAGGGAAGGACAGCATATGGGACTGGAATGCTCTGTAAAGACGTGGTAACGATTTTTTCAAGGGGAGAGGATAGGCGTGTGCCGGAAAGTGTAGACAAAAGCAAAACTGCGGTGACAGTGGTGGCAGTCATTGTGAGATCGAAATGACGATTACGACAGTGATGAAAACAACGACTACAAAGATGCTAGAATAATAGAAGCCCATACACGAACGTTCTTTCCCTACGCGTTTTCCTGCCGGACGCTTTCCTTTCGAAAGAGGGAATGGCGTTCAATCACGTCATCGCCCACTAACGCGAAAAACTGTTTCACAGTCTTTCCCGCCGTTTTATCTCGTGAAGGGATACAATCCTCTCATGACCCACCAACGTAAAAGTTGTAGCCGATTGCGTTTTCCTGCGGGAAAGCTCTTTCACGTGAAAATGTGGGCGATTTCCCATCTTGCACTAGGGCGTATACCTTCGCCTCGTCCTTTCTAAATTTTATAAATGATAGTCATCTTGTGTCCTCTACTAGTAGTGGCACACGAAAAGTGAAATCAAGTGCTGAAGGTGAAAATGTTTACACGTAAAAGAACGATTGCAATAGCGGCGGTAGCAAGCGAAGTGTTATTTGAAGAAAACAAACGGTGGTTGAGAAATTGGTTGGACAAAAGAGGAGAGAAAGATACTGAAATATCACTGGTCAAAGAATTGAGGTTATAAGAGCCCGAAGATTTTCGGAATTATTTACGAATGGACACCGAAGTTTTCTCTGAACTTTTGGAATTGGTGGCACCACGTATTAAAAAAGAGAACACCATTATGAGAGAAAGTATTTCTCCAGAAGACAGATTGATAGCAACTATAAGATTTCTGACAGTAGGGAGGAGTTTCGAAGACATAAAATTTGGAACAAGAATCTCTGCACAATCTCTTGGGCTAATACTCCGCCATGTGGTTGCCTGGCACCTGCCGGTAAAAAAGTGCACTGAAGCGAACAGCGAACGATAAAATGATGCCGTTCTTTCCTTTCAAGGACGCCAAGAAATAACGCCAGGAAACACGTCACATGACTTTACCCCTGACGCGCTCTGCAGGCTAGCATGCCGTGATTGGCCGTCAGGATACGAATCATTTCGCGTCTGCCTGGGCGAGCGAGATTTCCCGTCCTTTCCCTTTTCCGGCGGGAAAGAACGTTCGTGTATGGGCCGCTAATAGCAAGGTTCCAGGAAAAGAAAAACTCGGAGAATTGGAATGTCCTTGGAAATAAAAACATCACGTTTTCGTAGAAAATGAAATCAAAATATTAGTTGATACATGAATAAACTAAGAATAATTAAGACGATCACTAATGATCCAGAAATGAAGGATATAGAAATGCAGTCCGCGGCGAGAACAAGAGCTATCGTGAAATCGGTGCCGCTGGGGGTAAAAATGAGCCGGCGGCGCGGGCGGCCGGGAGGGCGTGGGCTGCGGCTGAATAATGACGGCGCTTAGAGCTGGCACCGGCGGCGAAAGCGGCCTTGGGGGGGGGGAGGCGCCGGTGTGTCTCCTGGTTGCGGCGGACCACGCGACGCCCCACAGGGCCACGTCGCCTCAGCCCAGCACGCTTCACTGTTGTTCTCTTCAAGTGAATGATATATTTTTGTGTTCGGGTGAGGGTAGAAAAACGTTTCATGTTGGATGAGAAGGCGGTGGCTTTTGGTTGGGCGGTGGTTCATAATGTTGCTTCTACTTCTGCACACTTACATTGTAGCATTTCACCTTCTTCATACTATGTGGAGAGTTATTCGTATTTTTTGCTTTAAATAAAAAAATCACCATAAAACCTGACAAAAACGCTAAAAATACAAAATTTGTGTTTTTGTTCCTCAGTTACTTAAGTTTTTACAACAAAGTAAAGTAGTTGAGCTATAGTAAGTCAAATTATGTGCAATCGAAGTGATTTTTTTTAAATGCTATTTTTCACGCGCGTTTAAATGATCGTTACAAACGCAACCAACCTTCTTTCTCCACTTGTTTTACACAAGTGATTCCACCTGAATACCTTGTCTCAAGTCGTATTTCATTCACGACAAGTCTGTCGTTTTATGGAAATATTATTCAAAGTAAAGGGAAACAAAAACGTTCCCTTCGAGAGGACGTATGTTTGGACTGGTATCTGAATAATTTCCATCTCTTTCACGACCTGAAAGGGGAGTAAATGCAAGACTTAAGCCCAAAAAGTATAATAAAAAATGAAGGTGAGTGTAAAGCTCGAATTGATAACACCCTAAAACTAGACGTAGGTCTCAGAATGACCTTGCTATCCATTTAGTCATATTTCTAATATTGTCTATTCAAGCACAGATTCTAATCTGCATTGGACTTCTGAATCATTGTGACTGTTTCCTTCCGCGGGCTATTCGATATTTTTAGTAGATGCAATTTATGTTTACACTTGCAGAAATTAATCAAAATGTACTTTAAAAAAATGTTTCTTATCCAAAAGCTCTTAATCATCTGTTTGTATTTTGACAGAAGTATGTCTATTTTCCAACAAATATTTTGTTTCTAGTATGTTCTTGTTTCCAGTTCTTGGTAGTGCCTTTGAAATCACAGCTAGTGAGGTTTCATTGATTTTATTCTTACTAACAAATGCACGCACATGTTACAAAATTGTATTCTATTACTAACGTCTTAAATCTTAAATATTTCATAGCCACTTTCTTTCGGGCCGTGGCCTTGATCGGACTTGCAATAGACTTGTGTGCTTCAGCAACTCTATATTGGAGTTGGGCTGTAGGCGAACATGATGTTTGACCAGTTTATGTATTAGTAAGCCCTGATGAAGGAATTAAATATTCCGAAACGATGGCAAACTAATGTGTTTCATTAATTGACCGATCCCGTGATCTATATCCTACTACTTATTAACGGTCGTGATTTCCACAATGGTTAAATATTTCATCGGTACTAACGTACCTGTTGGCATTAAGTCGGTTACCACACATAAAAGACAAAGAAAGGAGAAAGAAATTATGCATTCTTCTTGGTGTTCCTTAAAATATTCCAATAATTAGTTAATTATTATACAATCCATGGAGTGCCGAATATATGTTAGGAGACATGTAAATATTTCAAGAATTTCAATTTTTAATATCCTGATATTTCACACAAACGTAAGTTCCATTATTGTAATTCCAATTCTACTTTTGGAAGGATTTCTTCATCACGCTTCACCATCTATTTTTGTGAATAAAACACTGTATCCCCAATACCGTGATCTGTCTCTCTTCTTTCCAGGAGTCGTAACAATTCAGTAAAATCCCTTCACAAACGTTTGTCTTCCCCTTCTCAGTTTTCTCGTAGTCCTTCCAAATCCTGTGCCCTCGTCACCTCGTTTCCTGCACCGCTCCCACCAGCTGCACCGTTCCCCCGCCCCCGCCCCCGCCCTCGAACCCTACAGTCGGCCCCTGGTGTTTTCTTTGAGCGCTAACGAACTCCTCCGCCCCTCCCGTCGCCCCCGCCACCCGCTCTCCGGCGCGCCCCTCGCGGTTCGTTAGGTGGCCGCGCGGGGCGGCGCGGGGCGGAGGTAGGTGCGGTGCCCGGTTATCTCTTTTCCGGTGCGCCCCGCACGTGGGGAGTCGAGGGACGTGCTCCGCGCCTCACGGCAGACTCGGAGCAGACTCTATTTCTTCTAAAACCCACTATAATGCAATCATTTAATTTTCTTTTGGTAAAGAATTTCAAAACAACACACGAATAGTTTTTACTCCTGCTTACCGTTACCTTTAATTCTGGGTTGATATATGTCATTATTGTTGTTATTATTATCATTATTATTATTATCGTCTTCTACATTATTTCAGTAGTGTACATACCTTTTGCTGCTCTCACAGGCAACCAATCTTTATAAACGACCGAGACTCAAGGAACCATCTCCACCAAATTGCCAGGATATTCTGAGTCTGAATCCAAAAGAGAAAGCAGAAGGCTCAAGAAAATTTAAGAAGGGCATTATCAGAGAGCTTAGAAATTAAATCAAACTGTGATGGCAAGGAAGATCTTACATTTTTTATGCTTCTCGTCAAAAAGAAGAAAGAAACAATATTAGCAAAGAACGCACGATTTTGTTGAGTGAAAAGTGAAGACTGTCTTGTTAGGATTGATTTTTGTTTTACCTGTGACTATTTTCTTTATCAGGTATTGACGATACGAATTTTATATTCTTTCTGATGCACTTTCGAAACTTTTTTTTATAACACGCCATTACAACATTTAGAAATTATCATTGATGTAACGAAAAGTGGCGTAAATAGTACACTAATTTACTACATACGTAGACAAATATAAATCAATTTTTCTTACATATTTTCTGTACACTCAATTGAGACATTGTTGACGTTGTTAGGCGGTGAAGTTTTCTTCCAGCTCTGAATTGCCTGCCCCTTCCTGGGGCAGGCACTGCCATGCCGAGTCGAAAACTTTGCGACGGACGTCCCATTTGAAGGCGGAGTTGCGACCGGGGAACTCGATGGGCTCCGTTGTAAATTCTCGTCGCGAACAAGGCGGGCTGCCGCCCTTCCTCGGCCACCAATGGCGGCGACACGCTGCTCTGGAACACGCCGCACCTAGGCGGTGAGCGAGACTGAGCAAATACAGGACACTTCGAGCCTCTCTCATACTTTTATTGGGAGACTACTCACTAGCGAACGTAGTGACATGACCTGGAAAATCAGGGTCTAATTCAAATTTCAATACATATACAATAACTTTCCAATCACTCAGCGAAATGCAAGTAAACATAATCGTAAGTAAACTAAAAATCTTTCAGTGTTGTACACTTCGTTCTTGATATCACGATGGTTATGACAGGTCGGGCCACTAGGGTCGCTAGCTTCAAGTACATCCCGTTATATTACCGTGTGAATTTTAAAAAAATTCTGTTTATTTAAGTGACAAATACAGTCATTTGTCAAATTCTTCACTAATTTAATAATTATTTCTCTTTTACAAATTTCCAATCATTGAACGATTTTACAATGCTTTACCTCGATGTTAAAATAATTTAGTTTTCTATCCTGTCTAGTTTGTTTCGATCATATTCTTTAGGTATATACGACAATGAAAACTTATAGAAGACGATTTTTTTAATTTAAAAATGTGCGCAGAGAGATATAGCATGGCCATTTCAGAAGGTAGTGTATGGTCTGTGTACTCTGATTCGTCGATATTCCATTCACCGTGAAAAAGATCTGAAGAATTAGAAAAAAGTTCTATTTTAATTTCAGTTCAACTCATCCAGAGAAGTAGAGCCAATTTTGAAGGGGAAAAGGACGGAAACCTCTCATGAGCAGGGCGTCAAATAAACTTCTAATTCTATTCTTGAAAATACCTACCTCCCAAACCAGGTCGTTGGCCCCATTGCTTTGTCTTCATCGGGGAACGGACGCTGGTCCGGCAGCGGGGGCGTAATCTGGGCGAGGAAGTAATGGGATCGGCGAGCGGAGCGGGCGGTCTGTCGCCCAGGGCCGGCAGAAGCCCCGTCTTCCTCTTGGCGATGCCACCGCCACCGCCAACGCAGCCGCCACCGCCACCGTCACCGCCACCGCCACCGCCACCGCCGCCGCCACCGCCGGCGCCGCCGCCGCCACCGCCGCCACCACCACCGCCACCTCCACCACCACCGCCACCGCCGCCGCCGCCGCCGCCGCCGCCGCCACCGCCACCGCCACCGCCACCGCCACCGCCACCGCCACCGCCAACGAAGCCACCGCCGGCGCCGCCGCCGCCACCGCCACCACCACCACCGCCACCTCCACCGCCACCGCCGCCGCCGCCGCCACCGCCGCCGCCACCGCCGCCACCGCCGCCGCCACCGCCGCCGCCACCGTCACCATTGCCATCGCCATCGCCATCGCCATCCCCACCGCCATTACCAGTCCCCACCTCTACCCCCCGTCCCCGTCCTCGGCACCTCCAACGCCACCGCCATCGCCAGCGCCATCGCCAACGCCAACGCCCCTGCCATTACCTCCGCCTCCGCCACCGCCACTCCTCCACCTCCGCCACCGCCACCACCATTATCACAACCCCCGCCCCTACACCCCGCCTTCGCCCCGTCGCCGCCCCCGCCTCTGTCATTGCCATCGCCACCACCACCGCCACCGCCACCGTCACCACCACCCCCAACGCTCCGCGCTTCCACCGCGTCCAACGCTCCGCCTCGACGACCATCGCCATCGTCGCCTCCATCTCCGCTGCCACGACCTGCGCAGCCACGGCCCGTCGCCGCCACCGCGTCCACCGCCATCGCCGAAGCCGAAGCCGCCCGGCTCCGACGCGACGCCTTGCCAGCGCGCACTTGGCCGACTTCTTTGTTCTCTCCGCCGCGCCGCGCCGCCGCTTTCTTGCCTCCCGAGTGCCGCTCCGCGTGGCGGGATGAGTGCTTGACTACGCCCCACGCTCCTCAGCAAAGGATGAGCAGGCCATTGTTATTGGAAAGAGGCGATTATTTGTATGTGTACTCAACTTATGATAGTATGCGAATTTCTCCTTAAGTGTATGCGTATTTCCTAAAAGGTTTGTAATGTAAATAGTAATGAACATTACATGTTGCGTAAGAGGATTTCTCCGGAGGACCCAAGGAATATTTTTTCACTTAATAATAATTGAGAATCGTCTAATTTGCTACCTATTTCCACACCATTGGTCATAAACATGAATTTTGTTGTCAAAATACTATGCAACCCAAAGAAACTGCACAATCTCACCGATACACAAAATACGCAAGAGAAATGTTTGTTCAGCACTAAAGCACAGAAAATTTTGTTTCTTGATTGGAAAATGTTACTTTGCCGTACGCGTGCTGCAAGGCTACATTAAACAACTGGATATTGCAAACTAAACAGCACACTGTGGTGACAAGAATCAATAGAACTGTTGCCTTGCCTATTGAAATTAACCCGAAAAAATCTTCTTTTAAGTTTCCATGAAATCGCACCAACACGACATGTACACAACTCGTATGAAAGTGTGTTTGGCGTAATCTTTTCAAAATGCCAAGCTCAGCTGCTATCGTCGCTTCGTACTTCACCTTTTTATTCGCACGACGAAGATTTACTTTCTGTATCAGTTATGTTTCCTTTTCATATTTATTTCTCTTTTGAATTCGTCGATAAACGTGGAGATTTTTCCATTAACAGTTTTACGTTTTCATTGACGTTTGTTTACTTTTCTGTTGTCCATGAATATAGAGAAAATGGGAATAATAGATTGTGATACTAAGCTGATTAGTGATGTCTTCAAGTTATCAGTTTATCAGTCTTCACGTTATCAGTCTTGAAGTTATCACCAAACACATGTACTAGGTTAGGAATAGAAGAAAACATTAAACTCCTTGATTAAGGAATATTTAACATTATATTTTTACAAATTAGTTCACATTTAGATTTATAATGTTCTTAACACAAGAAAAATAGAGAAAAAATTCTAATTTAAACACAATATTTTCTTCCGTTCTGCAAACCTTTAACATTTTTCCTGACAAAGTTTTTTCTTTCATTGGATGGTTATTATCATTTTGTCAACTTCTACACCCTTACAAACATAAATTCTATACACAAGTCTTGCTTTAAAACGTCTTCAATTCTCCGGTTTTCAACTGCCAGGGTTCCGTTTCTCTTTGACATCAAAACTTAAAGTTACATTGCTATCAAAGGAAGAAGTTGCGACCTAGTATTTCAAAAGGATTTCTATGTTGTGAGACAGAAACACATCTCAGAAACTTTGTCATCCTTTAGAAAAACATTTGTCCTCTTTAACATCTATACTAGCTACATGCGAATTATCATTATTTTCCAAAATTCCACGAATGGTAAACACAGCCAGTGCCTTCTAGTTCATTGTCTCATCCTCCCTAATTACGTTGTATAGCTTTATCACTTGATTGTGACAACCCTTCGTGAGCGGGAATTTTTTATTTTAAATAAACACTTGAATTCAAGTCGAATCAACTTCAGCAACGATTTTTTCGTTCCACTGGAATGAATATAACTGACCTTGTTTGTACGTGACATGGTACACTAATGGTTTGTAATGGACGGCGTGGCAAAAGGAGCAGAACCTGTAGGCGGGTACGAGGAGGTATGAGGAGGCGCAGGGTTTAAATGCACAGACCGGGACGAGGCGGGGAGGGCCGATGGAAGGCGGGGCGGGCGGGTAGGCAATGCAAGTAAAATTACTTCTATTTTCCACTTCAGATAGAATAGAAGACATCATTAATGATTCATTTTTAATTTTTAATATATTATTATAATAAATACACTGTTATGCCCGGCATTTCAGCGAGTGCTATTACAAGTTATAATATTAAAAAGTCCTTTTATTCCTAAGTCCAAACAAATTCACGAAACCTTTGAAATAGAGCGTTCCTGTAGATGCCTTCAAACCACCCTCAATGCCACTGTTCGTCCCACGTCCTACCCTCCATTCATACAA
This sequence comes from Teleogryllus occipitalis, assembly GCA_011170035.1. Lineage (NCBI taxonomy): Eukaryota > Metazoa > Arthropoda > Insecta > Orthoptera > Gryllidae > Teleogryllus > Teleogryllus occipitalis. Next base: position 227,910 of record BLKR01000412.1, read on the forward strand.
TAATCCCCCCCTAATGACAGTAGTACTTTCCAAATTCGCCCCCCTCACCCCTAACATTCCTGTTGCTCTGTATACCTCTATCACTTTCAATGTCTCCGGCACTTGTTTTTGCTCGTATGACTCTCGACATTCGCATCTTTTCAACATTCTCGCAGCTCCCTCGCCCGTTACTCTTGCTGCCATCGCCACCCTCATAAGCCCAGTCGTTGCAGACACCTCCTCGTTCCCGTCGCGTCCTCCTCCTCACTGTCCCCCGTCGCCTATGTCAGCATAAGCCTACTCCCTTCGTCCCGATGAACCGCAGCCTGGCATTCTCGTATTCATCGAACCCGACCTCCTGTCGCATTTATCTCTTTGGCGTATCGGTTGCCCCTGTGCTTTTGGAAGCTCCATTGTTCTAAATACCTCTGGCTGCCGCGCCGCCTGCAGTGCCCTTGCCCCGCCCCCTCCCCATTCCATGGTGCATAACTCGTGGCTCGAGGCACCGCAGGAGCACTCGGTTCCCTCCGGGGCTTTTAAGGCGCCAAGGCCCGCCCGCTTTGGCGCATCGCCCGCGGCGTTAAGTCTCGAGCGAGCCACCGGACAGACAGCTCACTCGCTGCCCCTGCTCTCCGCCCGCTCTCGCTCTCACGGGATTCTCTCCACTTCTCGACATGAGGGTGCGATTCCTCGTCTCCTGCAACGCGTCTTCTGCTGAGCCCAGTTAATTGTGCGTCACTTCGGTTTTACTTTATCACTGTGGAGTAGAGAGAACGTTATGTAATGCTGTGTGATAAAACTGCCAATTTGCGGCAGAAAAACACTTTTTACAGGGCCTTGGCAACGAAAAACTGCATAAATCCAGTTTCTAAATTTAGAAAAAAATCCTATAACACAAGATGTAGTCACAATCCATTTTGGGGGGTCCTTGATACCGAAAAAGCGAATGACGGCAAAACGCCTGTAAACAATGCTAGTGGCTAAACCGTTCACCCGATTTTCTTCAAAATTGATATTCCTCAATCGGTCTGGCTGATGTTGCGGCCCCTTGAATTTGAAACAGATATTTTAATTTCGGGGGGTTCTTTACAAGACGCTTTTGCGACATTTTCAAAATCCAATTCATTGATTTTGATTAAATTTTGTTGTTGGATAGTGTGAAGGACGTTTAAGAGAATGGTGCAGGTCTCATTTTCGTAGGAAACTAATTTTTCAAAAATTGCACAAAATCGGATTTGAAACATATTTTTCGGCGTCTTCCTACAACTAAATATTAAAGATTGAGAATTTTTCCATTAATGAAATCTGTTCCTTAAAGATAGATTTTGAAATGAGGCCATGTACAATTTACTTTGAAAATTTGAGTATTTTTCGCGTAATTGTGAAAGTACGTGTGAGAAAGTATATGCTGTTTTAGCGCCAATAATCTTTTATCTGCTGAATGACGCTCACTATTCACTTAACTACTTAGCATGTGGAACCAATTCAAAAGCATGTAACAGTCGCGTCTATTTTACTATTTCAATGTACTGTACATTATGTTATCATCAACCTCACGAACATACTCCCCATCATGTACTTCATCCTTTTTGACATCGAAAGTTATCGTCGTGTTAAACTCACTCTTACATGGACTCGGTATGTTATGGTATTTATATACATAAAATTCTTAAAAATTATTCATTATAATTCATAATTAAATATATTTGTTATAATTAATAATAAGTAATTCATTCACATTCATTCATTTGTAAACATAACCCTTCTTACTGCTATGTATTATTTCTGTCATCTCAAGATTTCCGTGTCTGCCTTTCATTGTTTGCTCCTTTTTTCTTTTCATCTCTCTTTTCATTTCTTTCTAATTCTCTTTTTCTCATTTCTCCGAATTTTCTCATGAGCTCTGCCGGCCTTTATTACGATTTCCAAACTCTCCACTCCACACTGCATACACACCCCTACACGGTTTTTGTCTCGCCCTCTCGCCGTATTCCCCAGCCCTTTGCGCCCGCGGGAGCTAAGTTTATCTTCAACTTGTTCGCATAACATGCAACTCCACGGCCCCGCCTCGTTCTCTCCCTCCCCCCGCCCCTCCCCCGAACCGCTCCGGCCACACTACGCGCGCGCCCCACAGCCATCCCAGCGGCAGCGAGACGCAGCGTCGCTTGGTAGCGAGAGACGGAGGGCGGGTGGCTCTTGCGCGAATTCCCCGCCATGTGGTTGAGAGAATTGTTGAAGGGCCCAGAAGAAGGGTGTTCGGCCCTTAGAGGAATACAAATGCGAGGAAAGCTTGGTTTGGGCGGCCAATTGTCAGAGAATTGCTCGTAAATAACGTGGGCATTCCGATGAATTTGTATTTTAGATAGTTAGACAACAGGTTTACTCTGTATTATTCACAACGAGCACGTTGAAAGTAATTTTATTTGAAATGTTAGAAGCTTTTCTGGAACTGAAAATATACATTGACAATAACATCGCCAGTTTCTCAAAATAACAAATAAATTATGATCTTCAAACTAGCCAACTCGATAAATCTCTCTAAAATCATCGACAAGAAATAAGCTAAGTGCTCAATGAATCACGGAATTCGTTAATAAAAAGAAAATTATTTAAGAATTAGTTTAACTATACTTCATATGTATTTCATTTATAACATCATTATAATCACAACAACTGTATTTCTTTTTCCAATGCTTTTTATTTTAATTGTTTTGATTCAATTGAGTATTTTCTTAAAGTCAGGGAAACTTGAAAATTTTCAATCAAAGTTTGAAGTTGAAACGCTCGTTTCTCTAAAGATGTTTAATGAAATTTATAATCAAAAAAATAAAATACAAAGTGCTGTCAACATATATCAACAAGTTCTCGTGAATCGATCAAGAACGATCTTTTTTTAAAATTTATTTATTGAGTGATTGGAAATTACACAGATCAGTACTAAATTACTACCTCATGTGCATTTGCTGGCTTACATTGTAACTTATACTAAACACTAAAAACTTAAAACTAAACTACCTTACTAGAGGTGTAGGAAACTACAAGAGCCCCTACTATGAACAATTAGTAGAGAAAATGTTCAAGACCGCTTCGGAAGGAAATCTATTCTTAATTCTGGTAGGGAAGTCATTTATAGTGGCCAGGTTGTAGTGGACGGCTCGGTTTATTGTATTTAGATTGGAGTAAAAATTATTGGAAAGGTGGGCAATATGTTTGATGATCGGTGATATATTCAGTTCGTTATGAAGTTGGGCGTTAGAGATGAACCATGGGGCATGTGTTGCTAATCTGAGGAATCTATTTTGTACGATTTGAAGTTTATTAATGTTAGAAATAGATGCATTGGTCCAGATGGGACATGCGTAGAGTATTAATGGACTGACTATTGCTTTAAAAATTGTAATGGCATTTGTAAGGGATAGCCGGCTTTTCGAGTTGATAAGGAATTTTAGTTGAGCTATTTTTATTTTTGCTTGTTGTTTTAGTGTTATGTGTGTTTTCCAGTTGAATCTTGTGTCGAAGTTCATCCCGAGGTATTTTACTGATTGGTTTTATGGTGTCCATGGAATTGTGTGTTTATTAATGTGTAGTGGTGGTGGGTGAGAAAATGGTCTTAGTGAGAATATTTTGGCAGTTGATTTAGTTGGGTTGAGTTTTATTCTCCACAATGTTGACCACTGGTCTATTTCATTTAGGTGATTTTGTATCCTATCGGTAATGGTCTTAAGTGAGTGGCTGGAAACGATCTTCTTCAGTGCAGAATCCAATAATTCCACTCGTCAGGACGTCTTATCACTCAGACCGTCCTGCCATCTCGGGGCCCCACAGAGGTCGCCGAGACATTCGCAGCTGCCACGGCCCAGCGGGAGCTTATCTCGCCGCCCCCTCCCCCTCCCCCTCCCCTTCCCTTCCTCTTCCCGTCCGTTCACGACCTGGCCACATGGTCGCATCAGCCCTCGTTCTCCTGCGCACCCCTGCACTCGAGTTGCTTCGTTCACTTCATGCGCTCATCGCCTTTCCTACTTCAAGAACTCCCTGACTGTACCACCCGCCAGTGTACTGATGTCAGCCGTCACCATTCCTTCGTCATTGCTGCTATCTCTGCCACTAACCGCACGATTATTCTTCCTTTGGTTGTCATTCAAGCCTTCCTTTGTGCCTACGTCTGTTTCAACATTGTCATCGCCACCCAACCCGACCTACAAGTTTTCCTGTCGCCATGCGTATCTCCCACCAAAGCCCCAGTTTAGCTCATTCACGCACATCGTCACGAGAACCATCCCTCCCGACGCCAGAGCTGCTATCTTTAGGGCAGCGCCCGCTGCGCCGCCACCTGCGCCCCGCCTCCCGCGTCGCCTGCCCGGCGCCCCTAACCTCAGTTCCTCCCTCCCCTCCCCTCCCCCGCCCGGGAACGTCGATGGGGCCTCACGCGACGACGCTTCGCGGAACGCCGCGCGGCGGGAGGCGGGGGCGGAGGGCGGGGGCGCCGGTCGATTTTCCGGTCTGACCGACCGCCGCCGCCGCCGCCGCCGGCCACCCCTTCCTCCGCCCTCCGTTGGGCGCGGCGCACGCCGCCCACGCCCCGCTGGATATGTAGAGCAGCTGCAACCTGCTGCATCTTGAGCTCTGGGGGGCTCTTCACATTGGCTCTTGGGACTCAAAATATTGGATCAAGAATATCAAGCTCACCGCTCTTATTTCGGTGCATTAATTTTTATTTTAATAGTTTTACGTTTCTATTTTGTATTTATCTTTCACTTCTCACGAATGATAAGCTTTCAAATTGCTTGGTTAAGAGTTTTTCAACTTTAATCTAACTTTTGTTGTGGAAATTTACCTTTTGCCAGTGAGCGCCAAAAAATATTCATTTATTTAATGAAGAATACGACATTTGAAAAATGTATTTTGACTAAGGTTTATTATACGGAGGAAAAATGAAATATCTTCAAGAAGCCACTCATGCAACATTAATTTGAATGTAAAATAATGTTAGAAACAAAATAGTTCATACAAGAACAAAATATACTAATTTTGGATAAAATATGATTTCTTCATAGTTAACTGCTATATGTTTCTGAATATCGTCAGAAAGATACGGAATGTATGTGAACATTCAAATATATTATAATTACAAACGTTATAATTTCAAAAATGTTTAAACGGCAAGTATTGTAAGGTATTGTGGAGTAATTTAGCTTGTTATAAACAGAATTTAATTGAATGAATATACTGCTTCATTCAATACCAATTCAATATTACTAAATATCGTTCCAGAAGATCTTCAATAGCACTAGTGTGCGATCAAACCCTGCATAGGATTTATTAACTACATGAATATCTTTGTGGGCTGAAACCGAAAATGACATCACTTTCGTCCATTATCGTTTTGCAAGTCAGGTTCATGAAGTTAACCGGTTCACTTGCAAGTTAATAGGAATGCTATAATTGGTTATTTAATCAATTATTACCTCGAATTAATCAATTATTTCCTCGAATTTTCCCTTGCATCTTTTTTTTTATTTAGCCTCCAACATTGAGGGAAAAAATGATACGATGCTGTGTCAGATATAATCTTTCTTTACTAGTTTGAACCTATTTTGTTCAATCTTTGATCAAATGTCATGTTCGTGTTCATATCTCTGCATCTAGAATATGTCTACTAGAAATTGTATTAATTCACCTAAACCTTTATGGTACATATGTTATTAAATAGCAACTTTAAAAATAAATTAGACACTTAAGAAAGTCTATTTAGCTTACTTTGAGCTGATATTGTGAGTTCGAGACAAAAACTGGTATCCCCTTAAAGTGTGCACAAATGTAAAAAAGATCTTCGTTTATTGTTTAAAGGTATGAAAGAATCGTTTAGTTTCGGAATTCGTATGATGTGATGTCAGAAAGAAAATCTCAGTTATGACTGCTGCTTATGTTGAATCGTTATGAGTGGGTATAACAACCACAACAAGAGAGAAATTGCTTATCGTAACCTTGTGTATGCTATTTGACCTATTCCTGACGTCAGTGATATCCTGCTATCAACCCCTCCGTGTAGTTTACGAGTAATTAATTTCGATATAGAAGGTTTAAAATAAAATTTGCTGAAGAAAAATTTGATATATTAGATGTTAGAGAGGGAGTTTTGTTTTCAAAACTACCTTTATTTTCTTCAACATTTTTTCAAAAGTTGCTTAATGAAAGACTTACTGAAATATTTAGGACTTTCAAAAAATGAAGCGGAGTTATTCTGATCAAAACTATGAAATAAAGTATTATTACCGAATAAATATTTTTCGTACAAATATCCTGAGAAAGAATTCGTCCCGTATTTCTTAAAAAACGCCCATCTCATACACTGCAATGGTGTTGCGTTCTCTTGATTAAATTCAAAATAGTCTATGGATATTTTAAAAAAAACGTAACTATACTAGTTGGAAAACAATAAGAAGAAAGCAAAATCGCCTGCTTTCTTTGCTTGTGGGTCGGTTGTGCATGAGATGCTCACTGCGTAAAAGAAAAAATATCTCTTGGAGAAGCTCTCAATCCAGGAGGGAAAATGTCAATGCAAGCTTGGTGCTTTAACACATTTCTTGAAATCACCCCCAAAATATGGAGAAAGATTTAGATATGTGTTCCACATTGCTAAAACTTTGAAGGGCAAATGCCTTTGTTTGAAAGATAAAACGTTGTATGTGGATATCTCGCACATTGCTCTCTGCATTACCTGCCGCAGTGCCCGTACCTGCCAGGGTGACTAAGCGTGTCTATTGGGTGATAAGGTGGAGACACCCGTGGACGCGTCGCGACGCGGCAGTCAGAAGGGAGGGGGTAAAAGCTGGGCGAGGAGCCAATGAAGAGAAGACGTGACAAGACGGCGGAATTGCGGCGGCTCACATACGAGACGGTATTGCCTGCCAACTTTAGGGTCGACGAGGGGAGAGGCGGGGTAGCATTATGGCAGAGAGACAAAGTGGTGGGATAAGGATTCCGGGAAGACAGAAAGGGAATAGTGGAGTCAGAAAAGATGACGGGGTCAGGAAAAGCTATGGCTTGGCGATGGGGTTTCTGGGCGGCGCAGCTGGATACTATGGTGAACGAGTGGCAAGAAGGTGGGGCGGTCGCATCGCGTGAGGTCAATTCGATCGCACCTGTTCAGCTGGTCGATAGCGACTTCCTGCCCTACACGGCCACACATCGATGTTTTTCGTCAGGAATGGTTTTGTGGCTTGTGTTTTGCAGTCAACAGTAACATCGACGTTCTAGTCGTGAAAGCATTTGTCATTGAGCAGCACTCTTGTTATTTGCGCTCCTTGTAACATTCATAAGGCTAGAATTGTTTCCCGATTGAATTATTATCCATATTCCATACTCCGGTGGCTGAATATCGTTCAAAAGCTTCGTCTTTTACGTAGAAAAGTTATATTACAATGTTTGGCCGACGTAGTAGATTCAATTGAACTTGAAAATTATTCGACATTCTATTAATAGGTCTGATTAATCTATTATTATACTATCTTTCCTTCTGTTCTCACACACGTAATATATTTTAAAATCACTTAAATTATAACCCTTTTTATTCCATTTGGTTATCTACCAAATGAGGTTCGTGTTTGATGTTTTGATACAGAATTATATACTCCAATCTTCATAATTTTTAGTATAGTGCGATGGAATTTGCAACCAACATTGTTAGATTACAATATTTCTCTGAATAGTATTATCAAAACCACAAATCTCTCAGCTAAAATTAGTAATTTCATCTATAATCTATCAATTACTACATTTGTTTACAGATATTTTCGCTTTTTTCCCACCTCCAGCAATTTGAGATTCCTTCAGGGTATCAAAGAATTGAATTATTACCAAAATGTTAACCATGAAACATTTTACACTCTCGATAGCGGACCTGATGGATGTAACTTTCTCATATTCAGAAACGGTATAGAAATGACGATCCCTTGCAGCCAAATGCTGGTGTAGCTACTCATGATGGATATGATGTAATTTTCCTCTATTGCATTTGTAATAAGTTCACAAGAACTCGTGCAGCATGTCTTTGGAAAGTGGAACTAATAGGAGTGAAAATTTTAAAAGGAAGAACTTATTGTTGTGTGCCTCATCGCTCGAGCATCTTCACAATTTTCTTCCTCGAACTCATAGTTATTTAGATAGACCTAAAACTTTTAAGGATGGGTCATAATTGTTCTGGATAATTGGAAGAGTCTTAAAACGTTTGATGGAGGGCAGGTTACAAAATTGATTAAATGAAATGTAATGATGGATAAGTGACGCAGAAAAGCGTCTGAAAAGCTAGCCTCTAAACCCTCTAAGACACTGGATACGAAACATCATCAGATCTGACCCTTCTCTTCTGAGAATCGCGCGGAAACGAAGAAATTTCTGGAACATTCCCAGCCAGCCATTATCGCGTCCTCTTGGAGAGCGGCCGACGAAGAGGCGGATGGGGAAGAGGGGGGACAGCGTTCTTGTGTTTCGTGACGCGGCCCGCCGGCTAATAAACAGAAGAGCATCGCTATCGACCCGCGTCGGCGACGGCGACTGCGACGGCAGCAGCAAAGGGGTTGTGGTGGGAACAAGGCGTGATAGTGGTGGGTGAAAGGGGGCGGGGGTGGCGGAGAGACGAGGGCCTGCTGGAAGAGAGCAAATGAGCGCCTGCTAATGTTCAGATCAAAGCAGCGCCGTTTAGCCTTCCTTCGTCGCCGCCAGCGCTGTACTTCCTCCCCAACTACCCCCTCCCAACCCCGCTCGCCTCTCAGGCTGTGATTACGCGGGAAATGACCGCCAGCGCAGGTCGCTTTTCTTTTGTCTCTCTTTGCCGTGGAGCACCTTGACTGCCTGCGCTACCTGCGCGCAACATACGCGCGAACACACACACACACACACACACACACACACACGCGCGCGCGTGCCCGCCCGCTTCCACACATACGCGCGCACTCTTTTTCTCTCGTACTACATACTCGCAGACAAACACCCACACGCTTGCACGAGGACACCAAAGGGCATGGCATCTGCTGCCGACGTTCTATTCACCCACGTCTCCTTTCTAAGTTTTGTATGGAGTCTGCCCTCGTTTTGTGCTTTCTGTACCTCCCTTTCATTTATTATTTCCTATTCCGTTCGCTTGTTTGCTGAGCACCTCTGAGTTGTCAAGTGCACTAAAAACCATAACGTTTTAGTGCATTGATCATGACTTTTTGAAATGTATTATTCAGGATAGATTCATTGAAAGTTCCTTAAACCTGCACTCTTTACCTTCCCTCACACCTTATAAAATTTTAGTTTACCTGATAGTCTCCCTCGCGGCATTTCCGAATAAAATCGTCTGATTACAACACCAATTATCAAATTGATGAAATAATTTTATTATCGATTCATTAAAACCTTGTTGGGATTTCGTAGATGCGACTTTTTTGAAATAAAACATCATCGGATTCAATTGTTATCTCAAAGAATCAATATTACCAATTTTCCTGGCACAGAAATGGAAATAAAACTAGTCAACCTTCGACTGCGAGAGAGATGTCTATTTTTTTTAGATAACCTGGAACTCAGATAAAGTTAAAAAACAATTAAACAGTCTCAGTTTTGACTAAAAAATACAAACATTTGTGTGTTATTCCGCTTATTATCATACTCCGCATATCGACTTAATACTCATTCTCAGTGTGTCATTGCTTACAACACAGCCAATGTCGTGCGACAGAATGTCTTCAAGGAAGGGTCCGTCTGCCATTTAAAATTTGCAAGTAGAGCATTATGGATCAGCAACTTTTCTGATATTATTGGTATATAAAGAACTATCATGCCGTATTCTTACTACAATAATTATTCGGTATACAATAACTATGTCATTGCAGTATTTTGGTAAAAGTTAAATTTACTCCAGAGTTATCTGAGAGTGTTTCATTTGTAGTTCTTGAACAATGAGCGTGCTACTTTTTGGAAAACTGTTTTGAGTGGTTTTATTTAGCAACATTTTTAATGCTGTAAGCCAATAGTGCATATTAATAACTTACAATAACTAATTATTAACAGCTAGTAGATATTTAACGTATGGGCCAGAAAAGTAAATGTTTTTCGGATAGCTCAGCCTACGCTTCGACTCGGGAAGTAAAAAAGCGAATACAAATACTGCCGTTTATTTTAACTCGAGTCGGACTAGCTTAATGGAGATCAGGCGCTGTCTGGAGAAGAATTTTAGCGACCGGCTGCTTTGATCGGTTGTTTCCATGGTTTCTCTGATCAATACCAAGCGAATGCCGGAGCAGTCCTAACAAACGGGTCACGGACCCGCGCGCGATCTTTCTTTCCTCTTCCTTTTCCTATCCTCATCCCTTACGTATATACACCAATACTAACATGCACTATACTACTACTCACACCGGGAAACCGGTCGGCAACTTAGAGCTTGTCCCGGCTGGGACGGTGCCCCGCTGATGGGATACACTTGGTTGAGTAAAACCCCATTAACCGACAGTAGGTTGGCGCCGGATCTCACTATCTAGCGAGGGAAGATCACCGTTAAATCCGCCTGTGCACAAACACACGCACTACACGTACGGAATTAATGCCCTTAACAGTTGACGCGCTCCGAATCTCTAATTAATCAATCACTTATCTCAAATGGGCATTGTAACGGTTTACTTCTAGCAGTTCAAGTTTCCTTTATTATTAAATAATTCTTTTTAATGTTAATTAAATTTTAATGTTCTGCAATACAGAATAAACTTCATTAAAAGAAACTATTGACACAAAGTTAGAAAATGGCATTAAAACAGTTTGCTTTTCGTCGCCTGACGTTTGCATTGCTAAAGTAGGTGCTGACGCCTTCAAATTCCTTCGCTGAAAAAGCAGTTCATGTAAATTGTTCAATATATCTTCTTTTTGTATATCTCTTCTTAAGGCATTCTGCTTATTTCCCCCTTTGTTTACAAAATGGAGAGTCGTGGTGTAGTTTTGATCCACCTTTATATTACTTTCGTGTCTATTGGTGTTTTCTGTAAAATTTGCGAGTGTATCTGGTTTTAATAAACCTCGCATTTATTTGAGAATTCGAAACTAGTTTATTATTCAAGCATTTGTTCTCTTTTATGTGAACAACGGACATTACATAATCAATTTATTTAGTTAAAGTTCCTGTGGAGTAAATAACAACCTTGTGTGCTCATATATATAAATTTCCGTTAAAACGTCCACACATTTGAGATAAATTTCTAGAACTAAAGCTAACTAATAATGAGTGTCTTCACAGCTCAAGGCATAAATTACTTAAACAGAAGTCTGGAATAGTTATTGCATGTTCGCTCGAGCTCTCTTTTCGTGACTTGAGAAAAATGAGGTGTTTACTTATTTCAATGATCATCAAACATCATCAGATCTACTATGAATCAGTTTTCACGAAGAAAATATTTTTTAGTAAACTAGAGTAAGCATTGCCTTCCTCGGTGGCTCGTTGGTTAGCATGCTCGCTTTCCACCGCGCCACTCCGGGTTCGATTCCCAGTCGAGGCAAATTATACCTGTGGACTTTTCTTACAAATGTCTCAGTATCTATGGCCGAGTGGCGATAAAAAAGCATACCCTAAGGTTATGAAGACTTCTAGGATGGTATGAGGAATATGAAGGGATGTCTTCGTGCTACCACACGAACCCCTTATCCCATGGCCGAGAAGCTGGGTCACCACTGGTCGGCCAAGGCCCGTAGCGGGCTGTGGAGCCATAGAACAGAGTAAACATTTTTTATCAGATGTTTTCAAACACGTTCTTTGCTATCATTTATTCAAAATTTCGCTCTGTTTCTAAATGAGAAAAGAAAGGTATTCCGAAGCTCACGAAAACGTGTGCATCAAATACTAACTGTGTTGCTCCTCCCCACCCCCACCGGGACATCCTGCCACTTTGATTTATTTCCCTTCCCGTCGCTCTCTGTGACGCGCTTCCGCAGAAGGGTAGGAGAATCTCGACCTTCGCAACGCCCGACTTCGATTAACCTCCCGAGCCTTCATTTCTCTTTCCTCGTTCACGGCCTCCCCCCTCTTCGCACCCCCTGCCCCGTGCCGAGCCGCGCGTTTTGTGTCGGCGGTGGCTGTCCCGCGGTGGTACGGAGCTCGCCGCAATGTGGAGCGACGTGGCACAGCGGAGGCGCGCACGCTGTCAAACGCTGCGACGGCGGCGGCGGCGGCGGCGCCCCGCGGGCGACACCGGCGCTCCAAGCGGTGACAGCGCACAACTACGGCACGCCCGCGGCGCGGCGCCGCGGCAGCGAGTGTAGATGCCAAAGGCTGCATGCAGGCAACTAACATTCCTGGATAATGAGGCATTCTTTTTCCCTTTCGTTTATATTACGGGAACGAAAATAGGAGAATAGCAACTGAATGAAGATACATAAATTAGTTATTCAAATTATGTTATTCGTGTTGGTAAAAATAAAATTAATGCTATTGAATATATTGCGCATTTTCATTTGTTTCCCTTTATGAATATTACAGAAACTAATAAATATTCAATCACTTGCTTGTTCGACAAGTGGCATACCCTTTGTTAACGATCTGTGTTAACCCTGGTAGATATTTGCATTTTAAAATGTACGGAGCGTGGAGAATTATTGGCTGCTGATATTTCTTCCATGACGACTTTTAACAAATATTACTTAAAATTATAATGCCCTTTTCTCGACATCTGAAACAGCATGCGAGTTTTTTTTAGCATTTTTCTTGTTTTTTCTTGCTTTCACACGCTTGTATTTTCTTTTTTCAACACCTCCCATCAAAAAATCTAATTGCAACTACATATTTCTGCATTGATCATTCATTTAATACACGTTTTCAGTTATTCCTGTTCCAAAGTCGGAGTGATTTCGTTGAATGTGTTCAAAATAATTAGTTGAATAACGAACACAAATACTCTAAACACTTTCTATCAGAAAATCTTAAATCAAAATAATGAAATAATAAATAATTTTCGTTTATAAATGGGTATAGTGGAAACTCACGTTTCAATTGGTAACATTTATCAAAGTAGATTATTGTCACTGCATGAAATCGTATCCAAAAATGAGAATGTGTATTATTCACAAAATATTAATAAAATGGTCACGCTTTCGAATTTGTATTTCACCTGGCCGTCTGCAGGAATCTGCGAGGAGTACTAATAACACACTTTGCGCAGAATCATATTGTACTAATGCATCCTCTAAATGGAAGGTGCATTATGCAATAGCTTTCACGCAAAATTTTGCAACAAAAAACTGCAGGTTGTAACTTGGTTAATGACATTTTTTCCGGTTTCTCCCAGGGCCGCGCTACGTGATAAACGTGTTCATAACTTGGCGTTATGGCGAGATAGTAGCCGTTACAATATAAATGAGAACCATAACTATAATTAGACTCATATAACAAGGTGGGGCCTCATAATTGTCAGAGTGCAGTGGTAGGCCACGAATAAGTTAATTGAGGCTGAACCCGACGTAATTTGACCCAGATAGATCTTGCTGGGGTGAGGCGCCGTTTCTTCCTCGGGAATTCGGCTGACTCCTGAATTCGGCCTGGAGCTGTGGTCGTGGGACGAGGAAGAAGGGATTTTAAAGGGACGAGACGCAGAGGAGCCTTGAAGAGTAATGAGGCGAGAATGAAAAATCAGGAAAGAGGAAAGTGGGAAGGAGAAGATGCGGGATCACGGATTTCAGGAAATTAAATTTCGATCGGAAGAGGTAGATCATCGCATGGAAAGAAAAGGAAAGATGGAGAAAGAAGTACAAAACAATCAGTTACAAATGACAAGAAATCAAAACTAAGGATAAGAACTCCGTGAAGCCGCTCAATACTATTGGTACAGGAAAGATCACAAAGACATCTCCATATATTTTACCTTTGTTACTTCGCGAATCCTCATGAGCTGAACTTCAACACGTGAGATATACGTTGAAAAAATTAATTGAAACTCTTTTTCCAAAGTAGAAAGGCAAGTCTGTATAAAGTAGAATATTATTTTGCATCACAAACCCTTCGTTTGCCGTGCTGTGGTGGAAGGTGGTTAGTCGCGCTGTTTCTAATAGCCCCATCCTATGGGTTATGTTTTTAAAAATATTATGTGATTCTACTGGAGGAAATTTATTATTTACGTTGTCTGATGAAGTTTTCGGAGAGTATTAAATGACCAATAACGTGTTGTATATTCTAAGAACGATTTTATTTACGTAATGATGAACAGCAATGTAAGCACGCCGTAGGAAGGAGGAGTGTTACCTACTTCCCTTCGGTTTATCTTGTGTCACCCTTGCGTCCGGATACTGGCAATATAGTTAAAAATGATTAAACGTTTGCAAGAATACCTTAAGTTTAATTCTAAAGAATGATACCTCCAATTTCATTAATTTTATTAAAATAATCATTCCTTCAATAAAATATTGTTCATGTATTTAATTTCCGATATTTTGCCCTTATATTAAATAATTTTAACTCCCACTTTTCCTCCAGTTTAATACAAAATGGTTCTATTATGATATATCAAATTCATAAACTGAGGAGAACCGTATGCAAAAGAATTTATGATCTGTAGTTCTTGGGAACGATAGAGGGAAAGATTTCTGCTTTAGGTTACTCAGTTTCTTTTTGCACGTCTGAAAGTTTAGTCTCGCAGACTCACTCTTTCGCGATTTTTGATAACTTGCATTACCTCCCCGGTCGACCCTCTGCATCTCTCTCACCCTCTCCAGGTTCCACTTTCACACACACGCACCACCCCCATCCCGCGCTACCCCCTCCGTGCACGGTGGTGGCGCCGCCTTTCATTAATATGTAATTGGCCGAGTCGAGTCGCGTGCACCGCCGCCGCCGCAGCCGCTGCCTGCCGGGGTTGCAGAGGCGGTGGGGGCGGGCGCTCCCGGGCGCTTATGTAAATGCACAGGTACCGTTTTCATTCCTTTCCCGCGCGAAGGGGTGCGTTCGTGATGCGTGCGCTTAGCGGTCGCCCTTTCCCCCACCGCGACCCCCACGCAACCCCCACCCGCCCCAACCCCCCGGCGAGCGCTTCGCTGACCTCGACGCGGCGCGGTCACCCGGGAAATGGGCCCCTGGCTTGTCCCGTGGCCGCCGCCAAAGAGCGCAAGGTTTATGTTGCGTCTTTCCTGCAGGGACTTCATCCCTGTGACTCCATGAGTACTCATTCACTTATCTAGCAAAACGACAGATTCTTCAATCAACGTCATTTAAATACGTAACGTAAATACAACTTCAAAAAGTTCAAAATAACAAAAGCAATACATTTATAAAAATAAAGATGCATATCCAAGATTTTTCTCGGAAGAGAGGGTCTACAAGTAGTGTGTCCAGCCGACAAGATGATCTCGTATAAAGAAAATCATTTACATTGAATAAAATGTTTTTATTCGTTAATTTATAGTTAATATTTATAACGTAAATTATTGATATATTGAATGACTTTTGTTAGTATAGAAAATTAACAAAAGCTACATTTTTGGATATGTATTATTGACCTATGGGGGAAGGAGCTCAAGTCCCATGAGTTCCCCCTTTGGTGCGCCAATTATTTATGTCATGTTAAAATGAATATATTAACACTTGTTATATTGTTTATTTATTGTAATGTTTTTACCTTCATAAACAGACTCAGTAAGTCTCCGACTGAGTATGTTTATAAAGGTCATGAAAGCATTACAATAAAAGAAATTGTGACATGTATTAGTGAAGCCTTACGCCCAGTCATTGATTTGTTGTATACACATTATCTTAGAGAGCCTCCCGTTGCATTACCTGGGCTCTTTAGCCAGGGAACAAGCTAGTGTGAATCTGTATAATATTCGTTCGAGAATGCTGACTGACCGTTCTGTGCAAGAAAGTACCTAAAAAAGAAGATTAAACCCTTTTAGCATATTTTTTAGTCTCTAGTATCAATTATAAAAATCTTTAAAACTGTGAAGTTATACAATTTCTGGATAAATCTTTAGAGATTTTATATATCATGTATTGTTTTCACCATGCTTAATCAGAGTTTTTGTTACGTAATATTTTGTTCTGTGCATTAAACAGCCTTTGTGTTTGTAAAACATAATTCGAATCGTTCCATAAAAATCATTTTGTTTTCCTTTGTATTTGTGAAAACCCACTTAAAAGTCATATTACCTACTACTGTGAATGAACATGTATTCGTACCCCACAACCTCTAATTTACAATTACATTCAGACGTATGTACCAGTGGCGGCTTGTGCTTAAGTTGCACGGTTGCACAACGCCCAGAAAATAAAAAAGGTCTCATAATATCTTAGGAATATACATTTTCCTTTTAAAACAATAAATATTCAAGATATTGCAGCAATATCGATGTATTTGAAATCCTTTTGAAACCAAAGAGTGTCTAACTGGCGCTCTCTCCGGTGCCAGGAATTGCACCACGCCCTTGGCTGTTTGCTGTATTATGAGCGTACTGCATTTTCTCCTTGGCCCTTCGATTTAACACGGGGAACAAATGGCCTTTTGGTTGTGCACCCAGTCAGTGGCCCTGTTTAGCACTGCGGGCCGAGGGAATCTCAGGGGAATACCCATATGGTCTTCGTCTGACACTGCGACGTAGTTTTATGATTTTCGCTTGTTATTGAATGTCCATAAGTTCAGTTCATTATTGACGATATTCAATGCATTGTTTATAATCTTTGGAGAAATTGTTTTCATTTGATATAAGGTTTATTGATTCAAAACGTACATATGATGAATTCTTTGTGTAAATGTGGTCGTTCTGGAGGGAAGTCCCATTTAGTGTCTCGCGAAAGTCGGTGTGCCTGCAGCTGATCGGCCAGCACTTTGCGAGCGTCCTTGTGAATATCAATGTGTGTCGAAGATATTTCATTATTGCCAAATATACCAAGGTAGTGAAGTTTTTGAAAGAAAATAATTTTAGTTGTGTGAAACGTGTCGAAACCATAGTATCACGTGAACGGGAGGTGCTCATAGCTTACACGGACGCGACACATAAAATGATGTAAGAAATGTTTCAATATAGACTTTTTTATAACTTCTTTAATTGATTTGAATTGCTTACATTTTTATTACATATTCGTATTTAAATTTTAGAAATTACATTTCCGTAATTCGATGAAGGTGCCACCTTCAGTCTGTTGGGGCACCAGCTGCCACTGCTACGTACGTTCGTACGTGCAAACTCACTGCCAATTAGAACAAGCCTGGGGATTCTTAAAACGACGTGTGCAACAGTACAAGTATCGCAATCTCGGAACTTTTTTGTGCACGATGGAGAATTAAATTACGTGGCCCACCGCAGCACAAACTGTGCTCCCCTAGAGCCCCTCCATACACGGCTGAATATTCAGCACGGCCCCTGACGGAGACGCCGTCCGCGGCCTGCCCGGCGCTTCGGATTACGTTCGTAAACGAACGCGGCCGAAACAGCTCTCTTTTGTGCGGACGAGCGGCTCCGATTAATATTCAGAGGAGCGCCCGCGGCCGGCGTTGTTTGGGCAATGCATGCAAATTTTATTCTTTTCGTTTTCGCGCGGTGCCGTTTGCTTGGGAGGTGTTGTTCCTAAACAGCGAGACCCGTTGGAGACACACCTCAAAGGGAAATTGGCTTACTTGCTTAATCCTAGAAATCGTTGCCTATATCGTGTTAAAATGTGCAATAGTGCAATGTGATACCGCCGACTGTGCACGATATCTAAACTTTAAACATTCTGGAAGAATATAACAGAAAATAGCGTAGTAACGGTTTAGTATGTAGCCATAATGCATATTAAAGTCTCTTTGCATTTTAATATCTTTCATTTTCTTGTAGTTTCATGAACACTGTTCACAATATTTGGTCTTATCACCTACCTAAGCTTTTATACGTGCTCAGGATAATAATTGTCATTAATATAGATCAAAATTACTTTCAGCGTATTAAAATCCTACAAAAATATTAATGAAAATAAAAAGCGGCTAAATATTAATTAAATAATCTCAAATCATTTTGAAGAGTGTAAAATTTATTTTAAGACTACACGTTTCGCTAATACAGTTTGTGTTTTGAAATGTAAGGAAATACTTAAATGCATGCTAGTAATAAAAACTCATCGCGATGTACTGTTTGACTAATTTCATTGTTTATAGCGTTTTCGGCATGTTTTGAGAAGATATTATTTACTACCAAAATTATCTTTGGCATCTCATTCAAAGGAACTTGAAGAAACACCACTGTTTTTTGTACGAGTAGTACACTTCTGTTTTTGAATTAGCTATCGTATTAATCAATCTTTGATGTCTTCTGTCCTTAGAGAAGGAATACTTCCTAAGTACATAAAGGCCGTGCTCCGTTGGAGCGAGTTGAATATGTTTGTCTGCGTTGCGTTGCGCGGAGGATTCCAAAGCAGGCGGATCAACTTCAATGTCACATACCATCTTTCAAGAAGGGCTCAGGGAGCTGATTAAATTTCAGCGAAATCGCGCAGACGGGCGCCATATTTTATAGCATCCGCGCTTCGCTATTCTCGGGGCGGCGCGCCCGGAGCTCTCGTAAAATCCGCGGGCGGTGGCGGCGGCGGCGGCGGCGGCGGCGGCGATGGCGGCGGCGGCGGCGGCGGCGGCGGCGGCGGCGGCGGCGGCGGCGGCGGCGGCGGCGGCGGCGGCGGGGCGCCCCGAGGCGTCCGCGCCGGCTGCTCGATCGCGCGCGTCCCCTGCGACGCGGGAACGAAGACGCGGCGGCCGTTCGACCCCCGCCCACCCACTCACACACCTACACACACACGCACACTCACACCGCGCGTGTGCCCCGCGGGGCGGCCGAGGGGCTGTGAAGAATGGCGTTGGCCGCGTAGGAAAAGAAACTGGTCCGGGAGCACAAGAGAAGCGGAATCGTGGGAGATGGAACAGGAGAGTGAGAAATAAAGGGGAACTTGACAAATCAGTAAGGAGCAGGATTAATATGATACAGAACATAATGGAGTCGAAAGGAACAAATAACTATGAATGGGAATGGGAATCGGGTTTGTCGTAATAGAGTGGGTAAATGAAGAGAAATGGAAAGAGCAAACGGGATAAGTCAGAGAAAATTGGTGCAATACTAGCGAATTTCAACCACTCGAAATTAATAGACTGGGGAAGTTGTGCAAATTGAATCTCGAGGAAGTGAAAAGAAATCTTAGGGTAGGGCACATCGATCTCAGTAGAACGAGGAAATGTATTCCAGAGGTGATTGTACATGACCAAGAGGTAGATCCAAAGAAAAAGACAGGAATGAAGTTGGCGAGGCACTGCTGAAGGGGTAAAGTAGACGAGGTAAATTGATCCAACGAATCGCGCGGAGAGAGAGGGTAGTCACAAAAATGAACTTGCTCTGGAAGGGACGGGGCTGAGTGGAGAGGAGCGGAGCGGGTGGTGGCGGGGAGGAACGGGTTGGGGCAGAGCGAGACTGAGTGGAGTGGGAGGAGAGAGGAGAAAAGGAGCGGAGAGGTGCGGGAAGGGTTGATGAGAAGCGGGGAGAGGCGAAGAGGAATGGAGAGGGGCGGGCGGCGAGGAGTGAAGCGGGGACGAGCGGAGAGAAGTGGCGAGGAACGGGGGATGGAGGGAGCGTGGATGATGGAGAGGAGCACAAAGAGGTCTGGTCGCTACGAAGGCCAGAGCGAGACGGGGCGCGATGGTGGGGCGGGGAGAGCGGAGCGGTGAAGAGCACGGCGAGGCGAAGTGGGGCGGGGCGAGGCGCAACTCAATTCCTGCAGCGGGGCCGCGCCTCACGTGCAGCGCAGAGCCGTCGTTCCTCTTGGCGGCCGCCGGGACCGTCACCCTCGTTCCGCCGCCTCCAGGGCCTGCGCGCCACTGCCGCCCGGGGAAATACGCGGATTCGCCCCCGCCCCCGCCCCTTCCACCTTGGACCCCACGGTTCACCTCGTTTACTCGACCGAAGAGAAATGGTCATGGTCGAGGTGTCACATACAACTGTTCGATTTTCACATCGTGTTTTATTATTATTCATTATTCTTGTAGCTTTTATTTGAAAAAGGATTTTATTCAAACAATTTAAAATACGCTGGTGGTGGTTTTAAATATAATCCAAATGTGCCAAAGCCGAAATTACCCAACATAACTTCGCAATATTTTCAAAACCAAGAAGTATTCCTTCCGTATAACTAAATTATAATTTATTTTTATTAGTAGGATAATAATAATTTCTTTGTTGGAAATTCACTATGATGTATTTTATGAATTTAATTTAACTTTTTCCTAAAGACGAGAGTTGCATCTGTGTGGGGAAGGAAGGAAAAGCAGGATACTTTAGGCGTGGCATCTTGTTTAAGGATTGCTGTGAAGGAACCATGGCAACCATCCATAAAAGCAGCTGGTTTTAAACTTTTTATCCAGGCTGTGACCGTTACCAAACAAGAATAAACACAAAGACCCTCTATGTTCATTCTTTAAACTATTTTCCAACGTAATTTACAATTTAAATCTAATTTACTAAACTTACAAATTAAGCGGTTTTCTCACTCTATGTCAATATTTTGTAAGTTAGGCTAAATATGTCCTAAATCAACAACAGTCAGCACTATCCAAAGTGGGAAACTGCCTAGGACGCGGCATCTCCCGGACAGCCAAATATTTATTGACTCCGGCCGCAGAAGCCTAAGTTCGTAGTATATTAAAAATAATTAAAAGGAGAGTGAAATGTGCAGAACTTACAACGCGTAGCCTTCTAACTCTAACCCATAAAGTCCCCACATCCTTTTTATTTGCATAATACGGGATGTGGTAGGGCGTCTCTTTGTTCTGAAAATACGCCATCCGGTGTCTGTTCCCTCGCTAATAAAATCTCCTCTTGAGCCCTCGTCCTTATTGACTTTCTCCTTCACGCCTACTTCGTCCACTGTGTAATTTCTGTCGGCTAATCTGTCACTGTCATACTCATATTGCCTTGTTCAAGTTTTAAATTTCCCTGGTGGTTTACAACGGATTACATCTGTAAACACATGAGACTAGCCTCCCTGCTCCTTAGCAGCACACAGGCAAATTTTCAACATTCTGACATCAAAGAACAAAGTTTTTAAATATGCAGTCTTTTAGAATTTTTAAATTTTTCGTCCTAAAGATCGTCTGATTTTTCATTTTTACTATGTAAAGTCTGTGATCGCATTTTTTTCATTTTATATGCTTATACGTTTATATGTTTTTTTATTCACAAAATAACACAATACTGCTTGGCGATGGAAATAATTGTAGATCTGTTTGAAGTCCATTTCCACACTCTGCTCTAGTCCGTCTGCGAACATCAAGAGCCCCTGAACACGAGCGTTGCGTTGACGTGTGTTAAGTAACGCGTGTTATATAATAACACTATCTTCTTCGAAAAGTCACACGAGCTCTTCGGCCGTTCCGCATAAGATAGTGTTAATATACCACGCGCGTCAACGCAACGCTCGTGTGCCACGGACCCTAGCGTATCTATCTCAAATACGAACCTATTTTGATGAACAGTTGTAACAAATGCATGATAAAATCTTCATAGATACGTTTATCTATGCACCAGTTGACCTCACAAATCGTGTATATCTTTTCACTTTCAAATCGTTTATCTTTCCCCGTGAATGTCGCTCATTTCCTTCTTCACTCGTGACTCGATTATTTGTGTGTTTCCATGCTTCTTCCTTTCAGAACACATCCTTTCCTCTCTCGGGTTACCTTCTTTACATTTTATTCGGATCAATTGACAGAGGAATGAGCAATCTACACAACACGCCACCTGCATTTCCATTCCCTCGGCCGCCGAGGCGCCATTCCACGTGGCTGCGCCGCCTGCGCCGGCTGGCGGCGCCTCATTGCTAAGTCATCGGCGCGGGTATTGGCTGGCCGAGCCGGCGCGGTGCCGCGCCGCGCGATTTGTCTCGGAATAACGCGCGCGCCTTTGATCTCCCCCCGGTTACTTATTTAAATTGATTCCGGGCGCTCCGCGGGGAACGGCCCTGACATTCCCCCGCGGCGCTCCGTCTGCCTGCCTGCCTGCCTGGATGCCTGCCTGCCTGTCGGCATCTCCCTCCGCGCTCCCATTCGAGGCGATCGCCCGCCCTCCGCTGTCATTTGCAGGTGCGTTGCTTAAATATATCATCGTCTTCTGTTCGTACAAGTTTTTTTTGTGATCTTTCTCTAATTTGTTTGAAATACTTTGTTTTCTTTTTTCATTTGCCGTACCGCTTAGTTTCGTCTTTCTGTTGTTTTTTTCTGCTCAGGTCCTTTAATTCTTTTATTTCAGCGCACATATTGACGTATCCTTAATCTAGTTCTAGAAATTGGATAACCTGCGTGCGTCCATCAATCCGTCTTTCACGATTAGATCTCTCCTTGTCCACTGTTTGGAGCAAGACAGTTGTCGTTTGACGCGTCTCTGGCTGCTAAGAACTGGCCATTTTCCCGTATCCTTCTAATATATTTTTAAATAACTCAATTTAATAAATAATAAAATACTAACGCAGTCGTTAATACTTTAAATGAATCCATAGCTTCATATAACTTCCTCTAAATGTTTCAAATGTAAATTGTTTTGCACGTTGTTTTCAATAGGTGTGATACAATGTGGAGCATAATTCCACAACATGACACGCTCTCAATTTCCTTATCAGAATATCTTCATTCATTCCACACCACAAACTCTGTGGTTAACCACAAACATGCTGCTATCCGCAAATAATCATGTAAAATTCCTCTCTACACTGTTTTACATAGATCTTATTTACAGTTCCGGACAGTATCTCTGCCCCCACCATTCCCTTCCACTTCATCACCGTCTCGCATTTCCCCTGTCCCATCCTCGCTCTCGTCTCTCCCAATCTCTGCCACTCTCTTCCCGTCTCATTGGCCCTGGCATGCCCTTGGGCGGCGCGGAATATTCATGGCGGGCGCGCCGCGCGACGTGATGCAGCAAGTAACGAGGCGCGCTCTATCTGTCGCTCCGACGCCCCCTCCCCCGCCGCGCAAATCGGAGTTTTGTATTCTCACGCACCGACGGACGGAGCCCGCCTCATAGGAAATATCCAACTTTCGCGATAGTTTCAGATGTTGCAAGACAAATTCTTGCAACTTGTAATACTTTGCCATATATTTACATTATTTGATTTTTAATATTATTGAGGTTGTTGCATCCAATTATAATTATAATACAGTTTATTTATATTTTCTCGCTCTATTTGTACTTTACAAAATTATTAAGTTTTCAAATAATTTTCAAATTTATTTCCAAGACTTTTGGCAGTCAGATTACCTGTAACTTGCTATTTAGCATGCGCTGTGCTTTCACGATTAGTTTATTAGTTCCGTGTGAAAGGCATTATAAATAGTTTGACATTATGCAATGCTATTCATGTTAGTAATTCTGTTAAGTTGCCGTCCATGTTTATATTCCTATGATACTACACAAATAACGTATTCTCTATGTTTTATTTCAATATCGTCTCTTTTTATACCATTTTGAACCTAACAATACATCACTGGCGTTTCACAGTTTCCAGTATATATTCCGAACCTTACATTCATTTCAGCCATATCGATTATTCCCGAAGTATTCACAGTTCGACGAAGAATTCTTTTTAATTTCGTGGTTCTCTGAATAAATTGGAATCAATAAAAAATTATCACAAAGCGGAGTTTTTTTTTCGAAGAGTCTTCTCTAATTTATTCTTACTCTTTCATTAAAAAGCCGATTGCTTCATCATGCACGAAATGTGAATTTGCAAGTCATCAAATGCACTGGGCAAAATAATAAATCCATATTTTTGACAGTCAAGATGGGAGTTCTAGCAGAGATCAAAAAATGAAAGAAAAATGGAGTTCAAATAAAATAAAAGATTAATTACAAAAAACATAATCTACATCCATAAATAAGAACACATTTATTACAGTACTGATGGATTCAGGATTTAAAATTTTCCACTTTTTGCAGACTAAATAATCTGAACTGTCAGACCGTGGTTTTTCGACTCGTGTTCTTCCGCGACACACATATGCTCAGCATTTTCCCACTCGTATCGCAACCGGAAAGCAGACGAGAAAGGGGCGGGAGAAAGTAGCCCAGATCTTGAGCTCTCCCCCAGTGCTGTGCCCGTCCCCAACCGCCCAGTTAATTTCCTCGCCCGGTCGTAGATTCTCGATCACCCTCCCCATGCCCTCTTCCCTCCACGGGCGTAGCCCGCGAGAATGATGAAGCGTTCCTTCCTCTCACTCAACTTCGTTCTCGCTCCGCGCTTTCCTCTTCTTTTCCCTTGTTCCGGAGCGCCCCGCCTCGACCGGCACCGCTGCCGGACTCGGCTCCGGCGGACGCCGCCCCCCCCTCCCCCTCCGCCCCCCCCACCCTCTTCCTTCGCGGAGCCCGCGACGCCTTTTGTCTTGCGCTCGACCTCCGGCGCGGAGGCCCTGACAATGACTGCTCCCCTCCCCCCTAAATTCGATCCGTCGGTATGCGCCTTTCCACGTTTCCCTCTCCCTCCCCTCCCCTCGACCTTCGCTCCGGAACCTGCCCCTCTCTGCGTTGCGTTGTCGGCGTTCGCTCGCTGCCCCTTTCAACGCCGTCCTTCTGGGCCGTCGACGTCTGGCGACGCATTCAACCGTTTAGCGAAGAATTAACCCTGACTTGCCGAGGCTTACCCTGGAAGAGGGAAATTGTCGCTTTAAGGTGTTTTTCTCCACCGCTCCCGCTGGGTAAAATCAATTAACGTCTGATGTCTTTTTAATTGCTATCTTAGTTTTCTTTTGTTCAAGGACGCGATTGAATATTCACAGAGGACAGGCAGCTTCTTTGCTTCTTTTCCCTTTGCGCACCCTGATAAATATCCAAATAGTGGAGCCAGAACCGTCTTGAGCGGCCTGGGGAGACTTGTTTGAAGATTAATTAAAAATGCAAAGCGTGCTTTGGAGAGTTCTTTCGTTTGAACAAAATTAGTTTTGGGAGTGTCCATCTGCGTCTGTTCGGCTTTTGGTCTGGCGAAAATTGTGATGCTTAAAAATTAAATTCGGTTTTTAGACTAAAAATGCTCTGGTGGGGCTCGCTAATTAAGTAGTTTATTCATGTCAACCGCGAATATTTGGTTGACTGTAGAGTTTGTCCATTATGATAGTTATAATTAATCACAGAAGTAATTGTGACTTCCGCATGAAATGAGATGATTACAATAGTTATTTTTCGAACGTTCATCACGAGGCCAACACGCTACGCTCTCATCTTTCCAGTTGATCACAGGTGGGGTTCTCGTCCACTATGTAAATTACGAGAGAACGATCATGATGGGTGAATAATGATGAGTGATCAATGAATATAGATAAAATTACGCTCATGTGGAATAGTGAGATGAGAATTCAACTGTCACCAGCACATAAGAAACCGTGTCAACAGTACGTAAACATTCATCAACAGGCAAGTCCTCAACCCCACTCATCAGCACGCAACAAGACCGTTTTTATTTGGATACGAATTCAAAACGCTAATTCCTTTTTGATAAAATACGTAAAGGTAGTGTTTGAATTGTCGATCAATGATAACGCACGAGTATTTTAATTTGAACTGCAAATGCGGGTGAATGAGCGTCCTGCCGGGAGGGATTCGGCGAATGCCTCTGGCCTCCCGCGCACACGTGGCTGCCGCCCTGTTGATCAATAGTACGTTGCGGTAGCGGCGGTCACGTGCCGCGGTGCCTGCTCCCGCCCCGCCTCCGCCCCCGCCGCCAGCTCGCCTCGCGACTCTTTCTGCCCATTCTGCGCGCCCGCCGCGACCACCCGCCAGGCGACCTTTGTGCGCCCGTCGCCCTCAGCCGCTGCGCCGCGACCACCAGGCCCTTGGCCCACGGCCCCTCTCCCGCACTCGCACCCGCACCCGCTCCCTCCGCCTGCGAACTCACGGCCCCGGGAGGTATTTCAGAATAACAAACGGATAAAGAGGTCGGATTTGACTAACATGACGAACATTCTTATTGGTATAACTAAAACAGGAAATAACAGCTTTACCTAACTTGCGTGATTTTACATGGTACATAAACAAGAAAAAGATGTTTGTTTACAATGCACAAGTTTTAAAACAAACACAATATTTAGACCACTAAATAATATTAACAAACTCTTTTCGATTTTTTCTCTTTATGGTTTTATTTATATAGTTTACCAGCAGTTTTGTGTCTTTATTTCGAACATAGGACAATTACACCAATAAATATTAAAGTATAAGATATCTTTTTTATATTTTTGTCTATTTGCTTTGGTATGTGTATTTCAATTCCCTAACGTAGTCCTATTTTGCAAACAATTCTTATCTGGTAAGATGGATAACTCTCATTGCTTTAAACTCACTTTTCTGGAATACCGAGTATTTTCTAAGGAAATACACATGTAACGTATTTGATAATGTAATATTGTTGGCAGTAGTCCGCGTAAGGCCGACGATTTTACATTTCCTATGAAATGTAAACTGAGGACCATCTTCGTAAAAATCACCATCACCATCGCCATCAACAGGATCAGTCGAAGAAACATATTTAAGAGGCCAAATTCTTACTATTAGATATTTTATTTACTTACTAATCAACCCCATGTTTCCAAAATTACGTGATCAATTAACAAATTACGTTAATAAGCTTAAAGACTTTTTCTAAAGCTGATAGAATTTATTATTCTATTAACTTATATTTCTTGAAATGTCTCAATAACTCGTATTATTAATTCAAAACGAAATGGTCGCCAAACTCAATTACGCTGGAAACCACGACCCCAGGTGTGCAGAGACAACTCACACCATAACACATTCTCCCTCGAGGACAAGTTCTCCTCTTCAAAGTAACTCAAAAATAGTCCGTAGCTCTTTCCGAGTGGCAACCCGTGCGTTCAGTGACGGGGGGGGGGGGGGGAAACAGAAGGGCAGGGGGCGAGGGCGCGCGACCGGGCACCCCGCAGCCGCGTTGACCCTGCCCTGCCCCGCCCCTTGCGGCGCCGCGCCGCACCTTCGACCTTGGAATGGAGGTCAGGGGACCGCGGCGCTCGCTGCGCGCCCACGTGGAAGGCCATGGAAATGAGGGGCCCGCTCGCAGATCATGCCGACGTTTGTTTAGCAAATAGATTTATATTCCCTGAAAGAGATTGTAATTTCTAGTTACATAAATCGGATAAAGTCGGTTTGTTTAAATTGAGTAAACAATGCGAAAAGACTTTTCAATACGTTGAATATTTGAAGAGGTGCAATGAATAGTTGGTATAGTTTCAAATACAACTGCATTGTAAACTGAATTCGACGTGTTTTTGTTTGGAGTTTAGAACGGTTGAGTAGTACATTCTTTTCAACATCGATTTTGAATGAACGTCCTTTCATAGTTCTGTATGGCTTTGCATGTATTGAAATGTTTGCGTGTTTTCTGTACTGTTTTCGCGTAATATACGCATTGTCACGCCAAACATGGGACCACCCCTGAAATTTTTAAATGGTTCACTACATCGAAAAGAGGCAAGTAATATGTCCCAGTAATATTATCTGTTATACTTCAAGTTTTACAGAAATTGTTTAATCTTTCTTTTAAGAAATCGAAGGAAACAGTTTTTCATTTGCAATGGATTAATAATAAAAAGAAGAATACAGTGATAATATGTCATTTATTAATGATTGAAAATTAATATGGAGAAAACAAATCCATTTCTGACACGTGATATAAAATTATTCGCCAGAAAAACGTTCTTTTAAGATCACTTGCAGCGGTCGCCTTTGAGGGCAGGAATTCCTCGCAACGCGAGACCGCGAGGTAGGAAAGTAGGAAGGAAGGAGTCAAAGGAGGGTGGAGAAGTAAATAGAGGAATCTGTGATTCTGCGTAGAAGAACAGAAACATATTACACATCTGAATAAGAAATTTTTATCCGTACTACCATTGATCTCGTTAATAAAATTTCATCGCAAAAATAATCAAAAATAACTATATAAAACAGGTAACGTTAGAAAGAAACTTTCAAATTTAGTAAATTCGAGTTCGATTTGTAATGGTTGTGAGAACAAGCCATTGTTTTAAAATATTTTAATTACAAAGGGAGGAAATGAAACGTTCAATATTTTTCACATATCTCAAGATGATTCTTCAGTTCATATATTGATAATAATTTTCTGTTCGTCTTTACTGATATTCATCTGCCTACTTTGTATCAGTGGCAAATTCTGTGAGCTACCGGCGATATCCCGAGAAAATAACGAGAACAAAAATATGTCAAGATAAATTACATGGAAAATAGTTATAAGCCACATTCTTTTTCAGTGACATGTTTCAAGATTCTGTATAATATGTTCTGTTGAGATGAAATCGCTCGTAAGAGGCGGCAACGCCGAAGAAACCGTTGGCATCCAGCGGCATCCACACGCCATGCTTTCGTTGCATGATTCACTCTCCCCTCGTACTGGTGAGATTTGGGCCAGCCAAGGGCTCAGGTTGCCGATATCCAGGGCGGTTTCTCGATACGCTCGGAGCAGTTCGGAGGCAGAGGGCAATAAACGGACAGAGAACATTAAATGTGCGCTTTTTTGTAAGACTTACAGGTTTGGTATATGATTGTACATATACATAACATATTGTATTAAGCGTATTTTAAGCGTTAAAATTGCAATACATTAATTATGTGATGTCAACGATAACTATTGTCAATTTGGTGAGATATTTTGAAAAAAATGTCAGAGCAAACTTCGGGAAGTTTATTGTTGATAATGCGTGTATTGTACAGCGTTTATTAGAGAAGGCTTTTAAACGTCTTTTGTATAAAGAGAAATTGTAAAAATGATTGTTTGATGGAATTAAATATATAATCGAAGATTATGTATAGTTATATAGTCAAAGATTATTTCTAAGTTCAACGGTAGCCCAGGGCATCAAAGCAGTATACGTCACTGCTTTGTACACGAATGTAACAAAACTATAAAAGAGAAAACAAAATTCATAATACTCTTGATAAAAAATAACTTTATTCTGAATACTTTGGAATTTTCTTTACAAGATTAATAAGAGTAAAAGTATTAATTCATTCTAACATGTAACATTCATGTTTAGTTCTGAGCCCTTCCTGACAGAATCTCAGATTGCTGCAGTTGCTCGTCCAACCTTCGCTCCTCTCCTCCCTTCCCACCCTCCTAGACTAACGGTAACGGGGTTGCGAATACCACTTCCCCCAAAGGCGTCCATTGCAAATATTGCTTATGGGAAATTGTTAGTATTGCTAGTAATATTTGAAATAACGTGTCAGAAATTGTTCCCCGAAAATTACCATTAAAAAGCTTTTTTTTTACTTTCAAAATGAGAGAGACAATTTCATAAAAAAGATTATCATGGGACAAGAAAAAACGCATGTTTTTATAAGAGCATAATCATAAGAGCAAACTCTATTTTAAAACGCAGTAAAATATTATGAATCAAAAACAAATTTTACAAATTTAATGTATATTTTTATATTATTTTTAGAACAATTTAATTGAAAAAAGATTTTTTAATTATTTATTTAGGTATTTGAGAAGATTCTTCAAAACAGAACAGCCTGATTGATATAAAATTGACACGGCCTAATTGCTTTCCTTTTTTCTTTGATGGTCTGGTATTAAAAGGCCGGCTCGTGATTCAGATTGACAGCCCAGGAGCAGGTGTTAGCGAAGTGAAGCCAGAGGGCCACGCACGGGAACAACGCGCTGGAAGGCGGCCGGGAGGGGCGGAAGGGCGGCCTGGCGCGGGCCGTACAAGCGCGACGTGTGCGTGCGTGGTAAAGAGCAGCTGTGGATGGATTTCATCTGGATCGGACACCGAGGATTCATCCTGAGTGGAGCGATTCCAGGGTCGCGGGCGCAGGGTAATTGATGAACTCGACAAAGAATGTGGGTTCTCGTGAGGGGGGCGAGTGTCTCTTCTGATATGAACTAGACAGCTCTCCCGAGAGATGAGAGTACTCATATGTTGGGAGGAATGTTGTCAAAGAGGGTTGCAAGGCAATACTCACATGATATCTTACTGTCCGTTAATAGCAGATTGTTGAACAAATCGGTGACAGAGTAGGGC
This sequence comes from Teleogryllus occipitalis, assembly GCA_011170035.1. Taxonomy (NCBI): domain Eukaryota; kingdom Metazoa; phylum Arthropoda; class Insecta; order Orthoptera; family Gryllidae; genus Teleogryllus; species Teleogryllus occipitalis. The sequence goes on from BLKR01000412.1 coordinate 257,942, forward strand.
GAGTCAAATCAAATGAATGGATCACCAGTTTACTCAGACAGTTCTCGAAGAAGCAATCCAAGTCTTTAACAAAACTATTGATAAGATATGTACTAGATGAAATTACAAAAGAGATAAAAATGAAAATAAAAAGTAGAAAAGTAAAATAGGTGTACATTAGCCAACTCGTGGCTCAGAGCGAAAGTCGCTTGCCTTTCACCAAGGAGGTTGGGATTCGATCCCCGGACAATCTCATGTGAAATTTGTTACGACAAAACGAACTTGACTGCTTGGCAGGGGCTAGTACAACCCCTTTGAAGCGTCTTAAACCCTGCCCCATATCCTAATTCCTTCCCAATTCTGGCCACTGGGTGGTGACGCTGGATCGCGTGTAAAGAGGCGCATACGCGGAGATGCTATCTGGCGGTCCTCTTGACAACTGACTACTCTCACAGATCCCCTAACGCAGGCATGTCCAGCTCGTAGGCAAAGTAACAAGCGAACTAGAGCGCGCGGGCTCTGCGCACCTGCTCCATGGCAGTCATTGAGATAAACTACTTAACAGTTATTGTCACAAATTTAGCTATATTAAGTCCCATTTTTCTTTAAATCAAAGAAACTATCCATTAGAATGGAATAATATATCTGTCAGATTACAAACTCTCAACTGAGAGTAAAATTAAACATTATGGATCAAAAGTATCATGATTTTGTAATCCTGTTTACTTGAGAGTGATATACTAGTATTAGGGGTGGGGGTAGGGGTGGAAGGCGGGGCAGGGGCAGGGGCAGGGGCAGGGCAGGGGCAGGGCAGGGCAGGTGGGGCATGGTATGGTGGGGCGGGGATGGGGACGGGCGGAGACGGGCGGGCGAGGGCGGGCCGGGGAAGGAGCGATGGCGTGGCGAGGAGGGGGCGGGGCGGGGCGGGGCGGGGCGGGGCGGGGCGGGGCGGGGCGGGGTGGCGCGAGGCAGGTTGTTTGTGCGCTGGGAGCGCGGGTGGCTAATCCGCGGGTGCGCGCGCGTGTGTGAGCGCCGCCGCCGTTGCCGCGCACAAAGGCCCCTGATTGTCGCGCCTTTGGCCTGCGCCGCGCCGCGCCGCGCCGCGCCGCGCCGCGCCCGGACGCAACCAGCGCAGCGCTCTTGTATTGCGGCCCTCTGCGGCCTCGCAGGGCAAGCCGTCTGGCGCTCTGCTTCGCTACCGGGGTGCGGTAGACATACACTGAACCACTGTGTATGTCAAAATAGTACGTTCTGACTTTCATGCGGACGTTCCCAATTTATTATCCAACCTTTAATGTGTTTTTGTTGAAATGTTACAAATAATATTCATTTTATTGTATTACTAACAGAAAATCCGCTCTCTATCGAAATGTACTACATAACTCCAAACGTTCGATGACCATGGATTTAAAAGGAAGTGTTTCTTTCGGTCGCACAAAATTAATAGCGTTTATTATACGTTTAAGTACTATTTTCGTGATAAATTAAATATATAATCACTTATTTACAACAAGAATAAAATCAGAAAATTTGTACACATCCTAGTTACTTTGTGATTCTACAATAACGCAGCAATAAAATGTATAAATTGATTTTTTTAAATATTGTTTGTGGCAGTATCATAAAAGTTATTTATTTTCAGTCTCTTCATGAAAAGCTAATCTAACGTAACCACGAACAGAGAGAAGAGATGGATCACAGTCTAAAAATGCTAACCAAGTTTAAGATTAAAGCTGACTTGATACTCTGTGTCCACACATTATGATATTGTGTCACGAACCCTTCGAGTGAGCTTATACTCTGCAGCTGCTCTTCACAGACTTGAGCCTTTTCATTTCATCAAAGTCGCGCGGCGCGGTTGAGTTTTATCCGACAATTTCTATGAAAATTTTATTCTTCACAGCGTCAGCTTTGGCCAATAGCCTTCATCGCATCTCCGCAATCGATAGACGTCGCTGGATTGCACAAGAACAACGTAAGTGCGTCGTGGTTGGACGCGGTATGTCGGAACAGTGCGGGCAGAAAGGCGGTCTCGTGAAAATAAACACGCACGTCGTTTGCCGGCGTGTGTTTTTAATTCTTTTTAAACTTTGCTGACCATGTTCCAAAAGAATGGAATATTCTCTTTTAAGTCGGTAAGCATCTGTCGGTGCTTTTCACATCTGAGTAACACTTGTACATGCTATGGAAACATTATGAATTTTTTATCACCATTGGAATGCATTGCTGGTAACTGCCAAACCTCAAAGACTTGTGTAACCATTTATCTTCTTTCGTTGAAGCTGTAATACGAAAAGGGTAAACAGGATTCGGTATTGTTCGACAGAAATTGTTTGAAACTGAAAGCAAAATTACATGCTTTACAGTCCAATGTATTTCACGCTGAATATGGCACAGAATAATCGTGTCGACATTCGGTACGATAAGCAATGTCGCATTAGCACATTGGAGCAGATGCCATAAAATTTGGATATATAGATAACACTCGTTGGTCTAAACATACAGCATCCATTTGGTTAAATGCTTGACAACAGCCCTCGTATGTAGTACAAAAGAGTATTGTTTGTTTCTCAAATTACAAGATTTTTTTGTAGTTTTGAGCGTCAAATAAATGTCCGATTAGTAATTTTAATAAATGAAGTTATAGATTCTTCCGAAGAGAAAACGAGATCTGTTCTGAATATTTTTAGTTAGTAATGTTATTATTCTCGTCAAGAGAAACACGTGAAGTACTTTCGAAATAAATGCGAATGTAATAGATTGTTTTGAAAGCTGCTAACAAGTATTCAGTGCGCTCTCTTTTCACCCCCGAGTTTGAATGTTCTGATTTCGGTCTTTTAATGTTATTCACGGAACTGTTCTGAAGGGGAATCACTGGGGAAGTTATTACAGCACGTGTTTGTAGTTCTCGCCTAAACATATTTGCTCTTTTAGATATTGGCAGTTTTGTTTCATGACTCTTTTAGAGTGCACTGAAATGGCTGTTGCGAGACCTACGGTGGCATAAAAGTTATTTTCAAATAAATTGCTTCAAACCCCAACAAATCGTTGCATATCTTCGTGAATAGCATGAGGCGTATATTCAGAGAAACGTTCGTTGCGACCTCCGGCCAGCGATGGAGATGGAAATCAGGTCTGAATACACAACGGAAAAGGCTCAATTTGGCCAGCAGGCGGTCTGGCTCTTCTTGCTGGGCCACGTGACCTGGGGTAGGGTGCGTGACCGGCCATCGACCGACCGGAAACGCATCGATGGCCCGCGCCGGCTTGGCGCCCCAGACTGCCGCCACATCGACGCGGAACGAGCGGAATTATTCACAAACGGCCCACAGGATAAATTATTTTTTCTCATTAGTCTCTGTAATAGTTCATGTGGAGATATAATTTCTGTAATCTGTTCTGAATTAAATTCTTCTTTGTGAATATTTTTATCTGGTAGCAGGTATTTAGTCAATATATTACTAGTTGAATTGCTTGTAGTCATTCAACTATAGTTATAAATCCGTTCAAAGAAACTCGTTTCGGGTTGGAAATGGACCTGAATTTGTTTTCACTGGATTCTGGCTTATGTGGCAAACGTGTGTTCACAATGTATTCAGTTGTGAATTTAAAATAATAAGTATTCTTAAAAGAATAAGTTTAATGTATGGGCTAATCATGTCATCTATTTCGAATTCCCAACCACAGAGCATTAATTGCCTTAAAACTCTTTACTCAATTAAAAAGTATCACTCTTTGTGTAGATATATTTTTAATTAAGTAATTGTAATATTTATGTAATAAATTATTTGAATGATGAAGTCAATCCAAAGCAACAATTAAAAACATTTTTATTTCGTAAGAAATTATTCATATTCTCTCTCGCTAATTTATTTAGCATTAAAATATTGTGTCATTTCTTTTTTGAAGAAAAGAGGTAACAGGGGTAACATCTCCCCGATCAATGTTCGTAACAATAAATAACGTATCCCCGAATTGTCGCAATATGAGACTGTTGTCCACTGATCATTTCGTTTTTAACTTTAAAAAAAATAGTGTACTCTACCAGGGCGTTGTACGAGCAGGGGAGGGATACGGGCAAAAGGCTTGCGCAGCACGTGATCACGCAGCCTTCCGAACAATTTTAAAGATCTTTCACATAAAAATAAATTTGGCTTGTGAAGGAACAAGAATAAATGTACACACTTGGTCACTCTCAGTTTAATTTAAAGCATTTTATTTCACTACATTTTTGGAAGGTGATAGCAAATATCGACATCTCTTTTCACTTTTCATACGGTACTTGTTGTTCATTCCAATTCAGATCGTTTCAACGATAGAAATTCAGTATGTAACATATTGTTATGGAACTAACCATGTCATCAAATTAGTGGTTATATCCTATCTCTGATCTCAGAGCCGTCCCCTATTTGTCCTCTAGAATCCCTCGCGAGCAAAACAACAGCGCAGCGCCTGCTACGGTCGCGGCGGCGCGTGCTTTGCCGCCCACACGCCGCGGGGCATCGAACCGACGACGCCATCCATTCTGTTGCCCGCGCCGCTCACGCCCACTCCATCAGCCCACCCACGCCGACCGCCACGCCTCCCCCCCCGCTCCTCCCGCCCCGGGAACCGCCACCGCCAGCGCCAGCGCTGCGCCCGCTCGCCCACTCGCCAGCCGCGCTTGCTGAGCACCGAGCGCAGGCACTCCGTCTTCCGATCCCCGTTCCCCACGCCCTCCTCCACCCTCTCCCTCTCCTGCTTCCCATTTATCTCGAATCCCGATTTATGGATCTTGCCCCTACATTAGACTACACTTCCAGTATTTTGTTGTAATTTTTTGCTCTGAACGCAATTTGTTATCTTTTCGGTGTTTCCTATACTTATTCCCCACCTCTTGCTTGCAGGCTGTGCCTAACGCCTTTGTCTTAATATGGCCTCTCATGATCCGTGACCATGACAGCGCTATATTACCCGTATCATAACTATTCCACTTTACATATTTCTCATTTCAAGATTCATTTATGATGGAAAACACGCAATTGCGAGCTTCTCCTCGTGTTTTCCTTATTACCCTAACTGCACTTCAGTTCGTTTCATTCACATTATTATTCATTATTCTATGAATCAAAATTTCATTTTGCTCTTTGTGCACTTCACGTTGCTCCATCCACGAACACAACTTCACTACCACCTTCCTGGGCTTGGAAATAACGACACTCGCCATCCATCGTTACCCAGAGCAATCGGGACTAATTTCTTGACGCCAGACCTGTGTCATATTCTGACTACGATCACTAAATTCCCTCTTCACTACCTCCAGAATACTTCCCTCCCCTCTGCAGATATTTCCCCTACCCCTGGGCCTCCTAATCGCGAGAGGCCCTGGCCATTGTTGACCCATGGCCCCCTGCACGCGAGTGCGCTATCGGCCGCTGATCGACGGGTCGGGCCACGAACCCCGCTCGGGCGCCGCGGCGCGCCCACACAACACACTCATTAATGCAGCTCTCTTTTCAGCTGGCCCTGGGGCTTCGTGCTTGCCGCTCATGTTCAACATTTGCTCCGATTTCTGTGACGGGTGAAGTAATACTATCGGATTGTACGGTATAATAAATAAAAACCGATCAATATTCCATTTTATTCCATTTGTGGAAAATTTTATTTGCTTTATCTTATTCGCAACAATATGGATTTTTATTATCATTTTACGGGATACATCCGTTACAGATATTTGTGTACTTCTTCGAATAATACTCAGAGAAAGTATTGTAATACTGGGGCAAAAAACGGCGATTTTTTTTCCACAGAAAAACTCGTCTTGTAGGATTCTGATTTCAAAAAAGTAGTTACATCACGTTCTAGGTAGTAAATTACTTCCTCTAATAAGTTGTGAAACTCGAGACCCTGCGAGTATGAAACGGATATTTTGATTTTGGAGGATAATTTACTTGATATATTAACAATATTTTCTCAAGAATGGCTCCAATTTTTTTCTTTATTTTTTCCTCGGAACGCTTAAAACAGAACGCTTAAAAATGTCTCATTTTCTCTCACCAACTTTCTGAATTTTCAAAATTCCAAAAGTTACAAATAATGCGAGGAAATATGTGATATTGTAGCTCCACTAGTGTCTATGTAAGATACGTATTTAGTTTTATGCATTAATTAATTATGCTCTTCATTTCACAATCACACGAAATGTAGTACATCATGAATGAGGGATACATATTTTATGACAAACTTGTGAGCAATTATTATTGCTGCAATAAATAAAGCCTGGAATGTCAGTCATCCACAAAGATTTTACCAAATGCCTAAAGAATAAAAATAGGTACTTACATTTTTAACAATTGCGTAGCTCTGAAAAAGTCAAACATAGCATAATCCGGGTTTTTAGTGTTTTCTTTGGCATCAATTAAAAGATACCTTTGAAAAATGGTTTCAGCTTCATCATTAGCCATGTCGTTACGTATCGCATTGTGGAACGATTGGTGGCTACTCTGGCAATTGTGACAGCTGCGAGTGGCATCTTCGTCGAATTCCACACTTGCTGCACCTTCGGAGAGAAGACGCATTAGGTTATGATTTATTTACTCTCCTTAGGGACGGAGCGCTACTGTCCAGAACGGAATGTCTCATTTCATTTAGTTTTATATCTTATTTGTATGTTGTAAATCTTCTAAAGCTCTGTTCCGTTCGTCTAATTTATTCAGACGTTTTACTGCATCTTCTCGTATTTCAGATAGGTATGTTTGGAACAAAAAAAGTAATATTTTAACTTATTCTATCATAATTAATGTATTTCGCAGTTTTATTTCAAACCTTATACTTAATTTATACTTTAAAGAGAGCACCTTCGAATTTTTCTAAGTTAATATACCTCGGCGGTTAGGAATTCCTTCTCCTCGACATTAGTAAGTCTCCCAACTTTTTCCTTCCCTCGGCCCCTAATTTGCAGACGTCTTCCACAACTTATGCTCGAGCGCTGGCGCTGTAATTACGCAAAGTAAACAGAGCCCCCGAAGGCAGACGGTGCGGTGGGGCGCGTCTTTCTCAAGGTGGCGTGCGTTACCTGCGGCTATTTGCACTATTCGCTGTTGCGAATCGCCGCCAGACCGCACGCCACCCTAACCCCGCCACCCCGCGCCCCACCGCGCCCCGCCGCGCCCCGCCGCACCACGCCCCACCGCACATCTCGGCTTCTTAGAAGCCGCCCAAGGCGAACTTAGAGGAAGTCGCGCGGCGCGGCGCGGCAAGCAGAGCTCGAGTGTCGTGTGAAAAGCCCCACGCCCACCCCCAACCCCCACCCCGCCCTTCGTCCTCTCCCACCCGGTCCCCGCTACCACCTGTCTTTTCTCCCGCCCCCACCACGTTCAGGCCCTGATGAAAGATTTACGATGACGTAAACCAATTCATAAGTTGCTAATTACCTTCCCTTTGGGACGAGGCGAAGGAGATTGGGGGGAATAGGTAGCTTGGAAGAGGCGGCGACGAAAGTGGTCGCCAAGTCGGGGGGAAGTATACAGGAAGTACAGAGGTGATTAAAGCCTCGGGCGGACGACGCGGGACTAAAGGGGGGAAGACGTAGAGTGAAGGTGATAGCAAAGGAATTGCAGGGTCACAAAGATTAGAGACAACATATGAGAAGTAAGAAGATTAAGAGAACTATGTAGAAGAATGAGGATAATGGTTATTAATTAACAATACTGTACAAAAGAGAGAATACGAGCATCCAAATTAACCACATAACAAGAAGGGAATACTAATGCAAGTATAAAAGTGTATCACCGGGAAAAAAGGAATGAAGAAAAAACCAAACGAAGAAACTGCATATAAGAAAATTTCATATTTAAATATGTTAACCAATCAAAGAGAGAGGCAATGTTGTTCCCAATGACAGGAAGCCAAACGGCCCAGCGACGCAATATCAGAAGTGGAAGGGACTAGGAAGGCGACAGCGAGAGAGGATCCTAGCTGCGGCCAGCGTCGCGGTGGGGACTCTGACAGCTGCGGGAGGGAGCGAGCAGCTTTGACGCAAATAACAGGTCCTAAATAGGACGTCGACTGCAGGAGTGGAAACGCCAGCTTCTGCGGCAGCGGCAGGAGTGGAGTCGACGCCACGAGCCCCGAAGCGTGGCGACGACGCCCCGTGTGAACTCCGTCCTCCCTCACTCTCTGGCTCGGCGCCTCCAAAGAGCTCGCACGTGGCCTGGCCCGAGGCGAACCCTAGCCGCCGCCAGTGTCATTATGAACTGCGCGGCAAGCGGGGACTTCCTAGAACCAGGAACAAGTTTTGCACAGGAATCTGCAGGAGCACTTTGCCCCGAGGAACGCGCAAAGGAAATTCGTGAATGAAATAATGAGAAGAGTAGGCGAAGACAAAGTTTTCTGCCGACGTTCTCGAAATATTCAAGTAATGGTTTTGTCGTTATTTGTATGCGGAGATTAAAAAGGAGAAGGAAATAAAAGGAATTATTTATTCATTGGAATTCCTCTTGGTTGAGAATACTTCGAAGTTAGATATTCATTGCAGGGCTCTTGCCACTGGTAAGGGAAACGCTTATGAAATAACACATGCACAACTGTAAAACAGGTATTTTATACATGGTCTTTCTGTTTGTAAAGGTACTGAATAACAGTATTAACAGCAATATTTTTAGGGACACCTGCTGCGGAGAATGACGGCAAATTTTTTGCTTTCTTGTCACTTCATTGAAATTATATATATATATATATATATATATATATATATATATATATATATATATATATATATATATATATATATAAGATACACTTCGATTTTTACATCGTGAATGGTGTACCATTGAGAGATACAAAAGTAGACACTAGCAAATTAAAGAAATATGAGAAGTCATGACATCTATTTTTCATATCATGACATCTATTTTTTACAGGACATTTATTTTTCAATTTCACGTCAATTGCAAAGCCAATGTCGCATTAAGTCAGCATCAAAGAGCTAAGGTAGAAGAGTGGTGCATGCAAGGGAGAGACTCGTAGGCCTTACTACCCCAGAAACCTATGACACATTTTGACAAGTGCATATATCAATTACACATATTTACTAATATTCTATAGCAACGCAAGTAATTTAATATCTCAACTGAATACATTATAAATCACAAGAAATCAACGAGTAAATAATATTTTTAATTAAGCATTAATGAAAAATGATTTAAAAGATCAAGTCGTCTGGATACTATATCTAACATATGTCAAGTTAATGTAACTGGCTTACAGGCCAGGTGTAGTTTTGTACACATTTTTTCATAGATGAAAAATAAAGGGTAAAAAAACTACTCCTTCTTCACAGACGTATCCTGTTTGCGTCAGAGCCCAAAGGTTAAATTGGGTAAGTATTTTCCGGGGTGCTCTCATACCAACAGCGGGGGACCGGATGTTTCCGGGGCGGGGCGTGGTGTGGGGTGGACGCAGAGAGCGACGCCCGCCCGCACGTCTGTCTGTCTGTCGGTCTGTCTATCGACTGGCGCTGCGCTGTGCGCCGCTACCCGTCGCTACCGCCCCGTAACCACACAACAAACCCACACGCGACGCCGCCGCCGCGCCGCCGGCGACAGCCCGGGCTCGCTCCTGGAAATTCAATTGCGTCCTCGTAATGGAACATGCTAGCGCACAATTAGGACCGTGCATTGACTTCTTTGTCTCCCCTCCCGAGCGGCATTCAAATACCTACACGACGGCGCGGCGCGGCACGACACTCACGACAAGAAAATGCGTGTAGGTCGAAACTTTTAAAGTAACGGTAAGGGTTCCAAAATGTACTGAATGAAGTGCTTATGCCAAATGCCATACGTTGCTCATTACTAGCTGTGGAATTCAATTTTCTCCTTTCGTGTTGGAAAGTGATGAATAAAAGTTGCAAAGCTTCGTACGAAAACTATTTACTCAATTTAATCAGCACGGTGGGGAAATTCAGAATATATTCTGCATTGATAATTTAGTGCAAACTGTTTATAAAAAGAATTGCTATAATGATTAACCTTTATTGTAGCTTTTTCTCTAATTTTGACTTCGGTTTCCCTAAAAATTTCAGGTAGTTCCCAGATCTTTCATTTATTTTAAGGACGTTATCATGAAGCAAACAAAAAATCATGTACGAATCAACAACAGCACACTTCACTAGTTTTCTGTTCTTGACTTTTACATAACATACCCATTTTTTGGTTTAATGCAATAGCTATTAGCAAACAAGGAAATTGTAATTGTAAGATGAGCAAATAAAGAAAACCAAAATTGTGAGAGAGATACTTAATTACCTTACTTTGTAGGACAAATAAAATATGAAAATCTAATATTTGATTCATTTCCTACGCCCTTCATTTATGGGATCGAAGTCTGATGGTCACAAATGAACTAAGATAATTAATTTATGAATATCCCTTGGATCGATGGAAAAACAAAATCAGTCGTGAATGATGACAGCGCGAAGCTTTTTTTTTATTTCAGCTATGAAACATAGCAACAACATTCTCGCACATAGCAACTGGAAACACATGTACAGAAAGCGTTACTATGTTCGTAACCACAGTTGGAGAGATATATCCAAAATCCTCTTTGTTTGAAAAACAATGTGATGAGCGTAGTGTCCGCAAGCTTTGAAGCACTTTTTTGAAAAGCACTCCGCTGCGTAAATGAATCCGCTGGCAGCCCAGATGCAATTTGCATCGCACGGGGGCTACAGCTCGTGCGTCGCGCTAACCTCTGTAGTGCGTTCATTGCACACCACCATTGTGTTATAGCGCAGAACCCTCCATTTATCGCTTCGCTCTTGTAATACTCTTTTGTATGTGACAAAATAAAAATAAATAGCATTAAGTAATGTTCGTTTAATGAAAGATATTTTTATAAAATACTTTTGTACTCTGTTTTGTTGTTACTAACAATACGTTAATATGGAGGATACGGTTGAACTCTTCATGGTTGCACGTTTTTCAATCCCTTTTCTCTTGGTTCTTCATACTTTCATAAATTTCACGAGTAAAATGGCGTATTTGTAATTCAATGCACCCTACAAATCTCCTGATTATTTAATAAAATGTTCCTTACATATCAGCTTTTCGATATTTTTTTGTCATTAGAAAAGTATTTTGTACGTAAAAATTTAAATCTTGAAAATGTTTCTGTTCAAAAGCGAGTATAGTTTTAAGATAATGAAATGCTTACATTTTTTCAAGTGTTTTTCGCTTAGAAAGTAGATGAGCGGAGACCTTAATTTTTTTTTTATTTAAAACGTTTCCTTGGTGAACATTTTCCTGAGGAATGTAGAGCGCTGCATCTCGTGTTTCGCGCGGCGGGCGAATGCCCCACGTCACATTCCGCGGGGATGCGCGCGGAGTAATTCCGTTGCCGCCGCCGCCGCCGCCGTCTTGTGGGCTTAGGGCGCACATCGGCTGCGAGGTTAATATCCCCGCGGCGCGGGGCCAGACGGCGCGGAGGGGGTGGGGTGGGCAGCCTCCGCGCCGCGGAGATAAGGGCTTATCTCTTCACGTCGCCACCTACAGCGCTTCCTGCTCCGACGCGCCCCTCGTCACTCGCCGCCCCCGCGTCCCTTGCATTAGTTGTCGCCTCAGTAGTTCAGCGCAGCTCTTCCGAATGCATGAGGCTTACGTTGAATTCTGTCAAATCTAACACGAATGAAATCATATTTCTTAGGAAACATACGGTAAATTCAAGAGGAAATAAAATCATCTGCAGGTATTAATTGACCATCATGTATACTTTTTCTGATTTTCGTCTGATAAAATCTTACTTCTTACATAGCTATTTACATCATTATTCTACTACATAATTATTCAAAAAATTTGAATGATTCAAAATATTTCAATTTTGTTACGAACAACTTACTACACTCTTTTATTACATAATAAAACCAGACATTTATATCCAATTCCTTTTCTTGGCAAGCAACATTACATGCAAATGCCTGCCTTAAAGAGATTCCACTTGCTATTTGTTTATTCTTCTCCGTATATTGTCAACCCCCTCTTTTCCATCCTATTTTCTCCTCCATTACGTTTGCGCACTCTATACACTAGACCTTGCATCCAGCTTTGCAATTTACCCCGCCTCCATTCCACACATTTGCTCCGAGCCCGCATCTCCCGTCTAACACCCCCTTAACCCATCCTCGCGGTGTAACACCTCGCCGCCCCTTAGAGGCGACAAGGCGCGCAGATGCCGGCGCATCAGGGGAGAAGGGCTTGCAGAGCTTGCCACTTACGCTCCACAGCAGATACGACTAACCTACGCCAAGTCGACGAGCTCCAGAGCTCAGCTCGGGGATCACAATGGTGAAGCGGATCATGAACTGATGACCTACTTCAGGCTAACGTATCAGCTGCTCTGGCGGTACTAAGAAGACGAACGTTAAGTACATGATCGAAAATGCCACAATGTAGCGACGAGTGCTGTGTCGTTAGACAGGACTGTTTTAAAAACTGCGTGGAAAACAATGTCTTTAATGCAGTATTTTTGTAGAATGCTTCGGTGCAATTTTTTTTAATATTCCAACTAATAGTTTAAATAGTTGTTAATTTTTTGTTGAGAAGAATAACATTACTAACTTGTATTGAATGAAGTGAAATACTTTAGAAAAACAGGTCAATAATCACTCTCTCACGAATTCAACAAACAGCTTTTAAAACCGTATATTGTGTAATTGACGTGAATTCAAGTGGGTTTGCTCAATGCTAATACTTTCTTTTGCCAAGTAAATTGAATTAAATTCCATTCCAAAAAATCAAAATCAACTATCTCTTCAAGAAATGATAGGTAGTACGATTGTTTGAATCAAACTGTTTCATATATATTTCATTATTTTTAATTAACTTAGACAATTGGGATTTACGTTTTGTCGTTTTTATATTTATAAAAGCTTTTCTTCGGTGCAGCGTTACACACATTAAAACGCACATTGTTATGTGACGTTTATAAAATAGTATTTAAGCAAAACGAGAAAACGTGTGCTGGTAATCAAATTGTCCTTTATACACTAGACGAAAGCAAAGAGGTCTTTTGTAGAGAAATTGTATAAATTGTATCCATGTTGAGCAAAGAGAAAATCATAATTTATTGATTGAATGAAATTAAATCGTATTCAATTGCTATTAGGGAATGATGTGTTTGAATTCCCTGAAACTTTCTTTTTGATTTTTCGCAGGATTAGTAACCAAAAAAAATATTAAATAAAATATTAGCTTAGATTTCTGGCAGAACGCCACGGAACGACGTTCCGGTACCTCGGGAACATAATAGAAAAAAGCAACAAAAATCAGAGGACAAATACTTGACAACTTCGATTTTTAGTTTGGCCCACTTTCGTAAAATCAAAATTAAATAACTTGCCTCTGAACTGTGTCATTTTCACAAACGTAATAAAATTATTAGTAAAAACCGATAACACATCATTATAAACTATCAATTTTTTATTTCCTATAATTATCATTACATTCTCAGAGAGCCGGTGCTACCACGGTTTCTAATTGTTATTAAGTATGACTTATAATTATTAAATTATATTAATACATAAATATTACTTTTCAATTAATAATTAATTCGGTGCACGTTCCGGGATCTAAATTATATATATATATATATATATATATATATATATATATATATATATATAATTATTGAAAGTTTATATATAGTTATTGAAAATATTAATGACCTCAAAGCATTATGTACCTGCTACCCGCAAAGTTTTCCTGAAGGAGAGAAAAAGTTAGAAATTGTTTCCAACTTTACGGTATTAATACAAAATTTAAATCAGAGTTTGCATGCTAGGAAGCTAAGTATCATATGGCAACATATGACTAAGTGTAATAAAAATTATTGGAATCTGTATTGTGTTTCTGAGTCACTCACAGGGAGTTAATTTAACAGTTTCATTTTTTTATAAAGTACAATTACAAAAATTCATTAAAGTTGTGTCAAAACTCTCGTTTCTAATTGTTTTTACTCAATTGTCAAATTTTACTAGAGATTAACCTTCGAGAAGATACAAGCCTTATCTCGTAATTTGATATTGTGGGTGTATTAATTTTGTAGATTTTGGATGTGTCTGAAGTATTTGGCAGGTTTTGCACGTGGATACGTTCGTAAGATGGCGGAACGTCAACTAGCAAAACCCTTCTTAATTGCTTTACACTTGCAAAACCTGTTAACTACAATTTTAAATATAAAAGAAACTGTTATAGTGAGATTATACAGATGTTAACAGTCAACTCGGAGATTTTTTGGCCATTTTTGGCCAAAAAACCGTTATTGGTACAGTGGGATTCAGCCGTAAAATGTTTTCGCCAATTACCTCGGTTCCGTCTAAGATGCATTTAACTGGTTTTGCAAATGGACGACTCAATTCCTGTATCTATTCTTAATTGATCTATAGTTAATAAACTCAAAGAAAGTGTTACATAATGTTAATGATGTTCTGATTTGCCCACATCTCGTAAAACGGGTCTCGTTTTCGACACCTTTCGGTCATCCGACCACACTCGCCCCCGCCCCCTAAAACTGCATCCCCCCTAACACACTGCTGACGCGCCCACCGCCGTCTCCTCTTCCTCCAACGCCGCACTCAGAGGCGCCCCCGCCTACGCTCCCCCACCCGCGCCTCCTCGAATGCTGTCAGCGGCCGCCGCGACCCTAGGGGCCAGCGCAGCACGTTCGTTTTAATTCCGACCGCGGCGATGACAAACGCGCGCATCGACCCTCGCCCACGACCTCGCCACCTGCCCCTTCCCCGACGCCCTCTCCCTGCGCTACCACCGTCGCCCCCTCGCCACCCCCTCGCGCTAGCATTACCGCGTTCCATTCGCGCGTCAAGCGGACAGGCGAGGCTGCAGCGCCGTCTCGCCTGACAGGTCTTCCGGCGCGGCTGCGGGACAGACGGCGCGCTGTTCGGCTGTCTCTGGATTGTATATGGCTCCGCCTCCTGTCCATCTTTGACACGTTTACATTGCCGTCAATACTCGGCGGGATCCCTCCCTCTGTTGTTCTCTCGTATTTCTTTTGGAGGAAAATAGTCTTTCTGGCTTTCATCGGCAACTCATTTCGCGCAGCCATGTTCGTTTAGATTATTTTTTTCTTTTCAAACTCGAGTTTCATTTTTCAGTCCGCGCAGTGTTAGGTTGAAGCACATAGCTGATACATTTCAATGCCTTCCGAGCCGTAGAACACATAAAGCGGCTAGATTTCCTGCGAGACGACCGTTTTCATATCGCGCGCATCACGTTTACGTACGTCCACATCTCGGAAATGTGCTTCTTCCTTAGTGTTATTACATGTGAAGAAACGGAGTCGCCAAGAACACATTTGCCCGAAAACAAGAGCACGAGTTGATTAGCTCCTTGGAGCAATTGCCCAGAGGAACCAGTTCCTTGCAACAGCTTCACCGCCCCTTTGGCGACTCGGCGCTCGTAGAGACCCAAACAAAGCGGCGCGGCGGCGCGGGGCGGCCAGGTCCACCATTCGTCGCCCGCCCCCACCCCGGGACGAGGAGCTTCAAGAGGCATCTCGTCGAGAGCATTGTGCAGCGCCGCTTTCTTCGGCTGGAAACACCACGCTCCGGGTTTTTGCGACGAGCGCCAGCCCGCCCTGCCAACTTGGTCGCGAGCTCTTTTTCTCTGGGATCCGGTTAGCTGGCAAACGACCCGACTGGGAGGATGTACTTTGAAACTCTTGCACATGTGGAGCTATTGTTGTCGTGCTCGCGTACAGTGGCACATGGCCCATGGCTTCTTGCTAATAAACAGTTCCAATTTGTCTTCGGTGTTGGTAAGCTTTGTTCGGTGTACAACAACACTCTTGCTTTCAGTTACGTTAGTAACCTGAACGTGAGTGCGTAAATATTATGGGCAATATGAATTATCAAACAGTTTTATTTTTTCAAATGAAGGTATGACACTAATGTATTTGAGTGTATATTTATTAGAATGGAATGAACATAAAAAATTACGCAAGTATTCATCGATAAATTACTTCGCTTATGTAGCTTCTCAGGTCAATTTTTTTTAAATTTTCATTCATCAAATTCAGAATTTTTTTTAATTGAAAAGTTTCTCAGAGAAACAGAATTAGTCCAAAATTGAGAAAATGGAGTTAATTATGCCATCTTGTAGAATGAAATTTATGCATCAGAGGATAATATTGACTCGGTCTAAAGTACATTAGTTACAAAGAAAAAGAGCGAAGAAAGATTGGTAATTCTGGAAGAACATCATACGTTCAATGTGTTTCCGATAAAAACAGCACTATTCATGGACAAATGAAGATAATGGATATCGGTGTGGCGAAAAATCAGCTTCTAGCAGTTATTTCCAGTATTTAAATTGCATTGATTGCAGGTTATAGTTAATTCGCAATATATTAAAAACGCTTTGGTAAAGTGTTTGTTGGAGGTTAAATTATTTTCATTGTACGAAAGAATAACAATACGATATGTAAATTACATTTACTTTTAGTTTTGCAATTTTCTGGTACCTTGTTCTGCTGATTTATCCATAATAGCAAAAATGTTATATTAATGTAATATGAATTGTTAAACAAAAATAACATATGTCCATTTTTCTATTCCTTGTAACTTGTGAAATATATTGTTTTATTTCCTCTAACTGCATTTTATGTTTCATGATGTGTAAACGTATTCCTGTACAGTATATAGTTTCATGTAGCTTGCTGAGTTAGGAAGGTGGACGGTTTTTTCCATAAATTTTATGTTTGGACTAATTCTGTATTGTTTCGAAAAGCCCTTCAATTGAACAGTGCAGTAGATACAACGGGACAAGCGCCGAAATATGCAAAAATTAAATTCGCAGATCATCGAGATTTAGGCTTCTTTCTCGTGCCTCAGGGTATGTTTAATTACAAAGTAGGTTGAAACTGCGGGATGCCTGGTTATAGAACCCCGATTTCTCTCTAGTAGAACGAGGCATTTGGAAAAAACTCTCCCGTAGTCTCTGTTGATTTTTTTTCACTTTAGGCTCATTTGACTTTCTTTATAAAACCAGTGGTTTTGTATAATAAATACAATAAATACAACGTTGATTCGTTTTGTTGTGATTTTTATAAAACAAGAGAATATCTGTTAATACTGAAACCTTTCTGGTTATACCCTTGATTGGAACAACTGGATACGTGCAGAGTTCGTATTGCTGGGTTCATTGAACGCAATAATATTAAACTTTTCTTTGCTTCTCCTACATTAATTGTTCAGAGGCATTTGACTTCTTTGATGTGCACGTTTCTATCATACTAATCGATTTGGAACCACTTATTAGTATAAGAAAATGATTTCTATCCAAACTTTTAATTTATATTCAATACCAATATTGCCGGAAACTATGAATTTGAGTTACTCATTCATACAATTTGCGCCATCACAATGATTTTCTCTCTTGTGTGTTGCAGATGTCCTAACATGGGGTTGTGCGCGGAGCTGCTGTACGCGGCCGCTGTGTTCCTCCTGTTGTGGCAAGCCTGCACGGCCGAGATGTGAGTGCGCCGGTCCGCCATCTTGAAGACGCGGTCCCTACCTTTACCACCGTCGTTCGGCCCGTCCCACAGCTTCCTTCTCTCCTTGCTTCCCTCCGTCATTCTTTCCCCGACTCTTCCGCCGCCACGCCCCTTCCTCCTGACCCCCGCGTCTTAACTTCGCGGCCCCGCCGCCAAAGACCCTGTTTGCTCGCAATTTACAGGGCCTCCCCCTCCCCGCCCCTTCCCATCCGCCCCGCCCCGCCCTCCGCAGCCGCTGTGTAATGTTCGCTTGAGCGGTGCCCGTCGCGGGCGGGGCTGGTGGGGGTGGGGGCGGGGAGGGGCGTGGCTCGGCGCGCGCGGGCGCGGGGGCGGCCGGTGGCGCGGCCAGGAGGGCTGCTGGCCGCGCGCCGCCCGCCCCCGCGCGCTTCTCCCGGCCCGACTCTGCTCGCAGGGCGCCTCCGCTCCTAAATGGCTACGTGTCGTGTTATTTGGGGTAAAATGCATCGCACGAGTGTTACGGGTTGATAAATAGTAGGAAAAATCATTCATCTAAAATAATGGAGTTTACCAGGAAGTTGTTTCTGTCATGCACTTTACTAAGTTGGAAATAGTTCATTTTATAATAATTTACTTTTGTTTTTCTGGCATAATTTCTGCATCTCTCAAGACTTCAAAATGCCCGTGTTTCTTATCGATGCGTAAAACTAAAATTGATGCCGGGGGCTAATTAGATCCGAAGCTTTTGGGAATAAATTCGTATTGAAAACTATTATTATTTTTCTAAAATGCTTCTTACATTTGAATGTAATCGTATACGTTGTTTTAAAAGATTATAATAAACATGTTTATTGAGCTTCTGAATAGTAATGTCTTTAATAGCCACATTTCAATACCAATTTAACCATTGAATGTAAATGGATGCATAAGGCCTAGGAGGCATACCTGCTCAACAGACTCGGGAAGGGAAACAGAAGGCTGGCACTGGCTTGAATGAAAGTAGAACATTTTTTGCCTGACTATTTAGAATTCTGAATAACTTTACCTGGCTGCGATTCTTAATCCCTTTCATTGAGTTCGTCGGTTCCACCGAAGTCGTTTCGTATATCCCTTGTGATTCACTTAGAAACGACCTTCAAAGTTCCGATGCACTCGAATCTCTGTAGTGCAGAGTGCTTTCAGTAGTGTAGATGTAGTTAATCATTAGATTTGTAGAAACAGAATTGGTTTGAAAAGACTTTTTCGCTTTATTAACTATTCGTATCGATAGTTTAGATTCGATAGCACGTACTAACGGCCGCTGAGTGATAAACAGGGGTACGTTTGTGCATGACGTTTAACACATTAGAGCTCTCAATAATCGTTGAGGTGATTTTTAGCCGTGATGAGTGCAAAATAACACACTCCATTACGAGACACTGTATTATGACACACATTTCATTGTTCTAGCCAACATCTATTCCTCATTTCCAGAAGACAAGGCGGCATGACAAGTTTTGCGGGTTATTAGGGTAATAATTGTTAGTTTTCCGTGATTTTAGACCTCATTTACTTGTAAACAATAAACACTTAACATGATTTATTTTCATACTTCTAAACGAAATTAATTTATGCATATATATATATATATATATATATATATATATATATATAAATTTGTTTTAGAATAAATTACAAATATATAGTATGTTATGAATAATGAAATCAAGGGCAATAAATGTTTTAAATGCGGATAAGTTTTCAAAGAAATGCTTACAAAATAATAAGAGTAGTGGAAAGTATAAAATGTTAAGTTAATAGACTTGTAATAAGTATGTATACTAGTTGAATTATAGATAGAAAATTCACGATTTACAGTAGTATATAATGATAGATTCGACATCATTCAGTGAGAGAACTTGCTAGTCGTTTTTATCATTTTTTATTTCTTACTATTTTCGGCCGCGTCGATTAACTTATCATCAAAGATTCAATGACGATTGATGCAGAAGGATTGTCCACTTGATTGATATGATATTTGACACCATTTATTATTCAATAAAAATTATATAAATAAAGTTTCCGAATATATAAAAAGAAATATTCACCCTCAAACCCGAAAAAGTAAATCATTGAGAAACAATGCTGAAATACAACGGCTAAGAAACTGCTGGTAATATACTCAATTAATTACGAACTCAGAAGTTAAGTTATTCTCTCTTTTAAAAGTAACTTCTGTGAACTCCCTTATTTCTTATACTGGTTTAGTTTTGTTTTTCTTTTCAAGTTCTCGAGTATTGCTAATACATTTTTGTAATTTCTTCTTGTAGTTATCCATCACTTCCTTGAACATTACCATGTACTTCTCTCATCTTTTTCTGCAACCCAATCATTAGTACGCGTTGTTCAGTGTCCAGAAAAACTCATACAACACCGTAAACTTGATAATCTGTCTCCATCGCTAGTCATTGAATAACGAGACGTTCACCCAAGCGCGTGAGGTCCTCGGGGGGGGGGGGGCTCGCCTAACACCAGCGGCCGTAGCGAAGTAGGCGCAGCAGACGCGCAGTAGAGTGAGATGAGGCCCGCCGCCGCCCGCCGCCGCCGCCAGCAGCGCCCACTAAGAGCCAGTGTGCGCCGTCTGTTTTCAGCTACGACGGATTTCATTTCAGCTATGACGGGTTCGCGGACGGAGGCAAGTCCGACAAGGAGATCTTGGACGAGCTGCTGAAGAGCTCGCGCTACGACAAGCGGCTGCGGCCGCCCGTGCGAGGTGAGTGCGCCCCGCCCCCTCCACCCGCCACCGGCGCCCACCGCTGGCCCCGTTCTCCCGCCACCTACCTACACAATCATCTACCTCTCTAACGTATCCACGGGGAGAATTAAAGAAGAAGACATCGCAATACATTGTCTTAAAGGCTGTTCGTTTTCTTTTTGTTTTACATCTTTCTTCTTGTAGCTTTAAATTTTCTATTTCTGAAGCGTTAATAACAACAAAAATAAGTAAGTAAATCGCAAGTATTTTCGTATATAATTCAATTTATTTATAACATAGGGTCTCATAAACGTGATCCGAAAAATACGCAATGTGTTAGCGTATGTCTTGTTTAGTTTTCCATGTAAATGAATGTGAAGGAAGCTATATGGAACAGTGTGCGAGCAGTCATTTATGGGATCTATTATGACAATAAAAATCTCCCAGAAAGGGGACCCATAAGTGTAATTTGTCGTGGGAAAATGATCCTATTTGCTTTTCTTGTGCAACAAAATACAATTGAACACTTATCGTTGAAAAGTATGCCCTTGCTCAAATTTTGGGTAAGCGCTCAATTGTTATTATGGATATCCTGTTTTCGATTCATTTGCCCTTGTCATTAATACCATTATATGAGTTCTTGATTACTTTACTTCATTGTCAAATTAGACTAAACGCGTTTCTGTTACACTCTGCTCCATATAGCTCCAGAAGCAATTGTGTTTGTAATTAAAATACTCAAAATTTCCCTCTTTCCCCAATTTAATTCTCCTGGCGCAAATTACTCATTCCAGTGATTTGATGTACCAAATTCCATTCTGTCAAATAACGATGTGTGTTTTAGTAATATTGAAGATCTCATTTAATTATCAATTGCACTGTCCTTCAAATATATTTCTTTCTTTTATCACTGTACATTGTATTGTCCTTATATTCTCATTAATATCTAATATAAAATACATGTATTTTTTTAAAACACTTACATTTTATTTGCTATAAAACGTAGAAGTATTGTGCTTGTACGAGTATTTAATTTATCATTGCTGAACTTAATGGTATACATGATCAAAAATTCAGTATAAATTCATATGTTTGGCCTGGAATACGATTACATCACCTTTCCTCCACTACTATTCTCACGCACACTAATCTACATTTTATGGCATAATTCCCTGCATCATGTTTGTAGGAAATATATTCATATGCATTCAGTTGATGGATAAACTTAGTGGTGCATCATGTTCCTTTATACTTTTGCAAATGTAAAATGATAAACTTCTAACATTTCTGAGAAATAAATTTATTCATTTTATTGACGTTTCCTCACCACATGTTAGCGTGTAGAGTTTAATGCACGAACACCTGAAACTTGTGATTCAAAGCTTTTGTATGACAACAAATGTTTGACATATAACTGCATCAGAATCTAGTTAATCAATATTCCAAGAGTGCAATGAATATTCAGTGAATAGAAATGTTTGAAGTTATTCTTATTTTTCCTATCTAAAGCGTTTAATATTTACTAACTTTCGTTGCATATGTATTTCTTCACCTATTGAAAAGTACTGTTAAACGAACCCCTGAGAACTGATTTTCATCATTTGTTTCCCGACCATTCTGTCAAAATGGACTATGCACCTTTAGAATTCATTGTGTATTTACCGATTTCATCGTATTAGAAGAGATCGTCGAGTGCAAAAATGCAGATCAATTTCCTAATTAATGTATTCTGATTTATGATTACAGTGCTGCAAATAATGATTAATCATTTATCATTAATATATTCTCTATTCATTTTTAGAAAAGCTTTCATATTATTGTGCTCTCCTTTAAAATATTTTCATGTGCATGAGTGTTATAAATGTATATTTATTGTTTGTCTAACTTGTTTATGATGCGTAACTAATTTCTCTACGTGAATGGATTTGTTTTTCTCTTATTTTTCAATGTCCTTTAATATAACAGGAAACCACACACACATCTGGAACTGTAAAAGTGCACCTTCTTTAAGATTCTCTATTCATTATATCAATTTGTTTTATCTCTACCACATTTATCCAATATACTTGATTATCTGAGGTATTTAGGTGTAATTAGGTTATCTGGTTTGTATTAGGTTATTTAGGTGTAATTAGGTTATCTGGTTTGTAATGCTGGTTTCAATAGAGCTGTAACGATCGTTTCGTGTGAAACCTTGATGTTATATTGCATTTTCCCTTCAAAACTTGAATTGTCAATTATCATTATTTATACCTAAACGCCTTAGGTTATTTACATTTTTGTTCACTTTTTTAACATAACTCATCATTAGCACCGGACAAATAAAAATCCTGATTATGATATTCGTACAAACGTAACATTAGGAGTTAATATATTTTAAAGGCTCTGTCCCTTTCTACGTTAGTTATTTTGTGAAAACATTTAACGCTTTACGTAATCAAAGTTTTTTTAGTTCATTCGAGATAGTATGTATAATTACTTATGAAATATCACGTAACACTATATGCTGTGCTAATTTTACGTTTTTACACTTGTGAATAACTATTATTCTGTAATTACTATTATTTTAAAATTAAATTACCTACATTTTAATCAATTACAATAAATTGTGTACTTTTCAAAATGCTCTTTCTTTTGCATTAAAGTGACACTTTAAGTATATTTTCCTCACATATTCAGATTAATGGATAATCGAAACTAAAACACGTTGAATTTTGTACTCGGGCGCTATCGTTTTATCTTTTTTGCACATTTATGTGTTCTGTATTAAATTTTTGCTTCAATTTGAAAACGTGCGTGAAGAAGAGAATTATTGCTTTTTTCACTCGACTTGGGAGCGTCCCTGTCGCGCCCTAGCTAAAAAAGGAAACACGTTCCGCGCGTGAAGTGGCGAGTTTGTTTCCTGTCCCGGTCGACAACAGCTCCCTCTCGCCTACGCCGCCGGTCGCCGTTGGCCGCAACCTTAAAATAGCGCGCGTGGCCGGCCGGCGCGTCTGGCGCTAATCTGGGCAGCGCTGCGGGGGCGCGGCGGCGAACGCGGGGGCGGCGGCGGATGCAGGCCGGTGGAAAATTCGCTCCTTTGACGGCTTTGTGAGCCTCGTGCCCTTCCCCTCCCGCTTCCCCTCCCCACCCCATCCCCTGCCCGGGCAGCGCGCGCGACCCGGTGCGCACACATGGCGGAAGGGGGCGCGGCGCGATGGGAAGGGAAAGGGAGGGAGCGGGCGCGCGTGGAGGGGCGCCCTCAGGGCCCGCGCGGGCCGGGTCGCGTGAGAGGTCGTCCCGCGGCATTTCCTTCCAGCCTTCCTGGAGGGACAACGTATCCTTTGGGGGCGACCTCTACCACCCTTTCCTCTTGATATGTAGCTGGAATATATCAACTACGTCATTTCGTTTGAATCATTACGTATATATCTTTATGGACCACTAGTCCGGTCAAATGCAGGTCTTTGGGCGTAACTAAGATAAAATCCTAGTAATTGTGGATCAAGTGAAAATGTAATATAGTATATGCTCCATACCCTTTTTTTAACAATTACAACTTGTTCTGCACCTACCACCAGTTTTTAGAGAGTTAAGTGTTTAATATATTATTTACAAAACATTAATTTGAACAATTAGAAGTAAATTACAAGTTTAATATACTAGTTTTCTGTAGGGAAGTAGTTGAAGGCAGGTGGAAGAATAGAGGCGTTATACTCGTAAAAGAAATAACGAAAACAAAATGCAATGGAAATGAAGATATAATTTATAATAATTTTCTTCGAGATGATATCCTTATATCGCATCTCACATTTGTGCTGGAATATTTCTAGAAAAGAGATGAAAAATTTGTTTATTAACTTTACAAACGTTTGAAAACACACCAAAATAGTTATTAATCAAAGAAATTTGAAATGAATAAATTAATGAAACAAGTATAGATTTTTCACTTAAGACGAGTAGGGCTAAAGTGATATGAGTTTCACTTTCATGTTACATCAAAAGTGTATCATTGAATAGTTTATTTACGAAGTCCCCACAGTCATTTTTTAAATTTATTTCATACTACATTAAATACCAGTTACACATTGAGTGTGTTCATTTCAACAGTAACAATTTTCGTTTGTTTCATTGAGTTGGAGTTGGTTGTAATCAGTAACATTGTTATATCAATCCAAAAACACGTTTAATTATAATCATAATAACATAGTAGCATGGGAGCGCCGAATATTAGCGCTCCATGAATTATTTCAGTAGTGTTGACAAAACCATACAGGAAGCCTTTTAGGTTAATCTGTAACAAAATATTTTAGGCAATGTTGAATCATACCGATTGTTCGAACCCGTAAGAGGCCTCTTCTCTGTCAATCTATAAAAAGCTGATATCTCTTAGTCGTACTTCGCGACTACTCTTGCTCCCCTCTGATGTGGTGCCTCGCAGAGAAGCCAACTTTTTCCATCCCGCTCCTAACCTCCCAATCCTTACTTATCTCCCCAACATTTCGTTCGTCGCCACTGCCCGTCTCTCATTTCGTCACGTCACGTCACGCAGGCGTCGTGTGGGCACGCTGCCGCGTCAGGGTCGCCGCGGTCGCCGCCTTTGCGCCGCGGCGTGGCGGTGGCGGCAACCCGCAGCACAGCGACGGAGCGCGGGCCCGCCGCCACGGCGCCTGGCGGCCGCCTCGCGAAGCAACGCTTTGCGCCAGGGTGTGGCTGCCATTTTCTCGTGGCACTTCGTTAAATGTGCATTCTAAATCATTGCGATATTTGTATTAAAATTCAGTTAACTATATACAGTGCAAGTCGGGGAAGGTATAGACTTTCTTACGGATCCACGTCATTGGTGAATTGTTTGAGAAAATTCGCATTTTCATATTAATTTCATGATGCATAGGGAGACCAGTGGCAATGACTAGTGCTGATATAATAAAATAATTCATGGTACTAAGGACAGTGAATTTTAAACACAAAGCCATTTTCGAGGAGGTCTCTCCGTCTACTCTCAAATCAACACTGCCGGGCGATAATATCTATGTATGAACTTTGGCATAACAGCTCTTTATGAGCTAAGGCCTACCAGCGGCATCTGGACCTTGCAGCCATGGGATGAGGATTACGTGTGGTTAGCAATCCCTACGTATCTCTGCTGTAGGGCGATAGTAATTATGTACATTTCGCGTTTCTTTTTATAATTCCTCACTGGAAACTATTCGGTGGTGTCTGTCAAAGAGAGGATATTCGCACCCGTCTATTTTAATTGCCTCTACTGTGGTCGGATGTATAAGAAAATAAATTCTAATATTAACTGGGTGCTGTGGAGTATGCACTAGATGCCAAACCTCAGCTGAAGCTTCATAGACCGGGGATTCTTAGAGGAAATCGCGTCCGATTATCCCACGAGGAAATCCATTTCCGATTATTAATTAGATTAATAATTATAGTTAATTATTCCGAAAGTCGCAGACAGGCGTCGGAAGTACAGGAAACTGGCATTCGCTGTAAAACCTGCGGAAAATGTAACATTTTTCTTATCATTCAGACATTTTTAAAATTCTTTTTTCAATGGAACTCAACACTCGAGATGACATATGCTTAAAGAGAATTTTTATTTCCATTTTTTAAAAATATCTTCATTTATTTAAGTATTTCTTACTACCCCTTGTGATATAACATATTTTATAGTATCACAATGTTGAAGAACAGCATGCATTTAACCAGTGCATATGATGTGATGAAATCTTAAATCTGAATATCACTCTTTCCGACCACATTTTATTAGACTTTCATTAAAAAGGTGTCTTAAGAAAATTTTCCAAAGCTCGTAACTGACGTTGTAGAGCTAGATCAACATCCACAAAAAGATGACAACACGGTGCTTGATCTTGCGCAGACGAGAAGAGTAGCTCGCTCGCCGCTTCCTCCCGTGACAGGTTGATCTCCCTGCGGCAAGAAAGCGCTGTTTCCCAAGCGTCGGCGCTGAGCCTTGACGCGAGGGGAACGAGCAGGGCGTGGGTGGCAAGCAGGGCCGCGCGGGGCCGCGCGGGGCCGGGCCCGAGGCTGACAGCCGCAGGCGCCCCTGCCGGGGGACACTCCAATTAATTACCCCTGACGCGTGTCAGCGCCAGCGACCGCAGCGCCGCCCCCGGCGGTATTTTTAAATCCGCCAGCCCCATTGACGACGGTAGGCCGGCGGCGCCCGGAGTCGCGAAGGGTATAAATACGCGGCCTCTGCGTGCACGCCTCGCCCTCGCCCGCGCCCGCGCCCACGCAAGAAAAAGAACAGTGCGGTCATGGCGGAACGCGCAAGAAGTTTTGCCGTTTGTCAAAGTTTGTCGTTGTTCCAAACTCGCAGCAGTAAGTCTTCGGGCTGGATTTCCGCGTGAAAATGTGCACGGCGTTTGATTAATTTGCATTATGATTGCTGCGAATTGCATCCCGTAATTCAAATGTAGTAATTTTCTGTCCTGTCTCTTTCTTTCGTAATCAATACACATGCACGTCGTGTATTGCATGTATCTTATATGTACTTCTCTTTTGTTGTTCTTACTTTGTTTATACGCTCGTTTCTCTGAAGAGTTTTTTATGTGTTATCCAGATTTTTTCATGATATTCGTTACGTCAAACTTCACCTTCTAAATTTCTTCTTTTACACCTTTTCTTTGTTGATCTCGTGTTCTAGTTGTATAATGATGTATTTTCTTACATTTTGGCGAGAAATTTTATTTATACTCCTTTCCCTTGTTTCCTTTTTGTGTTCGTTTATTGTTTTCTCTCTGTTCCTTTTCGAGCCCCTCCCACCTTGTCTCAGTGCCTTCGCGCGTCGCGCGTCGAGAGTGCGTATCCGTCACGGAGCTCCGTCGCACATCTGTCTCCGTCCCCAGCGCTGCGCTCCCGGCAGCTGGCCGCGCCCTGGGCGGCGATCTGGGCGACTGCAGCCGCCGTCAACCGCCCCCTCCGCGGCCGCGCGCCCCGCCGCCCACGCGCCGTCCGTCCGTCCGCCCGCCCACCGTAAGTCAAGCGGCGCCCACGCGACCGCCCTAGCAAATAGGCGCCGCCGCAAAATACTCCTCGGGACTCTATAAATGTCTTTGGGCGCGCGCACGTGGCGGCGTGGGAGACAGGTGTCAACCTGAGCGTGGGCGGGCGGCGCCTGCAGGCACCGACAGAGGAGGGAGGGCCGACCGGCAAACAGGAAGATTTAAGACCACCCGATAGAAGAATACGAACCAGCTCAAATAGGAGATGAGATGGCGAAAGCAAACAGACAACGTAATGATGTTGATAACGAATTGAACTGGATGGACCAGTGAAATGGATGAACAGTATGAGCGAACTGATTGTCAATTTCAACTGATCATGGAAACTTACAATTATAATGATAGCAAAATACAATAAAAAATAAGATTTATTGATAGGATTGTGAGAAGTAAACATTACGACCAATGTTCAGAAATCTGCCGAGGTAAACACGTATTTATACCTTTCGAAGAAGTCATAAGAAATAATCATAATAGCATTAAATTATATAAAAAACTTTAATTTTGTAACTTAAAATATTTTTAATTCACACGAGTGGCAGAAGCCAGGTGTTCAACATCAAAACAGAGACGAGCTTGATAGATTGTGAACATGGGGCGAGAAAACATGAAACGATGCCAACAGATCGGGGAAAAGATGGAATTCTACTAATGAGAATACGCATATAAAGGAGTGAAAAGTAGACAAAGGCAAACAAATAAAAATTGAGTAGGAGGCGAACGTCAAAGAGAAAACAAGTACAGTGGAACAATGATGGAACGAATTTAAGACAAGCTAAGATAAAGAGGCGACAAACAACAAAAAGAAAGCAAAGCGGCGAGGTAAGGGCTAGGGCGCGGCTGCACTAATGGCCGTCGGGCGGGCCGCCTCGCGCGCCGCGTTTGCGCAGGTAAATGAGCCACTGGCGCCGGCGCGCGCCGATCGCTCCCCGGGATGAGGGATGGGCGGTTTCCATTAGGAGCCTCTCTCCCTCCGCGGCTGAGCGCCCGCTCGCTTTCCGGCATCCAGGAGAGCTCGCGGCGCCCGAACGCGCTCTGCGCGCGTGGCGGCACAGAGTAAACGAGAAGGCTCGCGCGCCGACCCGCTCGCGCTAATTTCCGCTTTTGCGTGTGCGAGTGCGTGCTGTTTGCCGACAGGCGTATTCCGGATACGGCGACTAATAATCTCGGATCCGCTTGGAAATAGTTGGCGTGCAGTGTTGCTATATTGAGGACGTTGAAGTTTACGATGAACTGAATCGAATTTCGTGAATAGTACTTACTTGCTAGACCTCGAAATGCCAAGGATATTATTGATTTGATAGATATATTAAAGAAAAAAGAGAGTCTTTTCTTCAGAAACAATTAATTCTTTCTCAGGAATCATAAAAAAAATGTGTTTCTCAAGATTTATCCTTCATACAAAATTTTAAAGATAACCGAAACTAAAAGATAGAGCTCCTCGAAAACCTGTATACAAAGGACTCATTGAAACACCATTACGGTATAATTCAAGAACCTATATTAATAATTTTCATTGTGCGCAGAACTGTAAAACAACAACAACAAAAACAATGCCCTGTCATGTAAGGGTCTTTGGTTTTGGTATATTCTCAGGAATTCGGCAAAAATATAAAAACTATGAAACTGTTTTGATTTTGTCTTGAAAAACCCATGTATTTGATTCTGTAATTCCGCCTATTCTCAAACTATGCATACCAACTGAATTCTCATACTTACTCAGTGCGCCACTGCTTGCGTCCTTAGTGGATAAGTCCTTAGCTTACTGGCCTGTAAAACACCACTAAAGAGAGGTTTCGATCCCGCCTAAGGTGCGTGTCTTTTTTGAAGGAATAAAGAATAAAAAAGAGTATGTTCATTTTTCCAGAGCGTATTGCGCAGGATCAGAGGCCCCGCTTCTGCACTCATATAGTTTCCCGGGTCTATGTATCGTAGGGTAAAAAAAGGAGATGAAAACGTTTTCGTTGTTGCTGAGACCTTCTCTTATTCACAGGGT
The DNA here is from genome assembly GCA_011170035.1 of Teleogryllus occipitalis. Taxonomy (NCBI): domain Eukaryota; kingdom Metazoa; phylum Arthropoda; class Insecta; order Orthoptera; family Gryllidae; genus Teleogryllus; species Teleogryllus occipitalis. The sequence continues at coordinate 287,166 of BLKR01000412.1, forward strand.
CGCAGTACTCGTTTATATCACCTGCGACTCCTCGTTCTCTACATTATGGTACAGGTGCGGATAAAAACACCTGTCCTAGTTTTAGGTCGCGTTTTGTCACTTTCTCTACAGCTTTATGTCTTCAGGTCCGACCTGATCCCATTCTCCTCCATATCTCTCCACGGGCTGTATTTCACGAGCGACGGACCGCGGCGTTTGTCGTCCTTTAGTTCGCATCCCGTGGGCGCCGTTCGCAGGTTCGCCAATTCTCCTCGCGGCCATTTTACCCCCTCCCTCCCGCGCCTTGCTTCAAACGCCGCCGCCATCTCTTCCACTGCGCACGGCGCTCCGCTGGACGCTGCCCTGTGTGGGTGGGCTTCTGCGCCCGACGCCGCCGTCTGGCGCAGCCGCCCCGCGCCGCCCCGCGCCGCCCCCAGCTGCTCCGGCGCAGATGTCGCTCGCCGCCCCTCCCCCCTCGCCCCCTCCCTGGGCGCAGGCGGCGGCAGCCTCGAACCTCCGCAGTGCGCCTTTGCCGGGAATCGAACGGGGACCTTCGGCGCTTGCGCGTCTCCGCAGCTGCATTTTCTTACACGACCCCTTTTTATTTTTTAGTGCCACCCCTATTATGCTTTAGTATCGTTGGGTTCATGTGGTGCCTTGCAGCAAAATGGCCCATACAAACTTAATAATGCATGTATGCGAATAAATTCTAGTTAGCAGTTTTGTGTTGATTTTCTTTTGCGTTTAATAATGGTGCACGGGCATTACATCTATTTCGACTTTCGTCGTATTCAATATTTTCATTTCGGAACGAAAGCAACCAATGGGACAGATTAGAATAAAAATTAATATCTCATAAGTAGCATTTGTTTACGATTTGAGAAAAATTTTATTCTCAAATGAGGCATCGCAATACTTATAAGGCTTATAAATTTCGAAAGGAAATATTAAGTTATAACTATTCCACGAAGGACTTGATATCGTGATGTTTTTGACTATGAATCAGTTTTCACCAACTTTGAAGCAAATATTGAAAACATATACAATTGGCAATGAAGCATGTTAGTATCACAGGACGCATAGATGATGCTGATACAAACAAAGTAATCAAAGTAATTCATAAATCTGCGTTTCAAAATTCGTAACAAGAAAACAACCCTTCGAAACCATGACCACCGACAGCTCGTGGAAGTCCTGTCCCTCCCTTTTGGACTGATCGTGGGTAGGAGGCGCGCACCGTCCGCGTTTGCGAGGGCAGGTGGAGTCAGCAAGGCCCGTCTCATGCAGAGCACAACCCCCTCCCCTTCCCCACGCCTACGCCTCTTCCTCCTCAGGGGGCTGTTCGTGGGGGCTCCAGACGGCGCCTCTGCGACAGACAGACGCAGCCCCGCCCCCGCCCCTGCCCCGCCCCTCCCCGCTCCGCCCCCGCCGCTGCCTGCGCGATCGATACGCCCCGCTGCGGGAGCGCGCACCGCGGCCTCACTGCCGCCCACTGCGGCCCACCCCGCCCCGCCCCCGGAAAGTCGCCTTATCGATAAAGCGGCAACACGACCAGCGGGCAGCGCACAAAGCCGTATTCATGAGAACTTCGCTTCTTGAAATGCCACTTCCACCTACAAGCCTTTATCTACCAAAATGGTAAGGGTTAATAAGCTGCGTTTAATAAGTGTTCGGAATAAAAAAATTAAGAAGTATATCATATTGAATTCTGATATTATCTAATTGAACAAATCATATATTTCCTCTAATACTATACAATCCTGATCATAGCCCGGATCAAAAATAATAATAAAATATAATAGAATTAATAATAGAATAACAGAATAATGATGATAGAATTGCGTTTATTATTTTTATTATAAAACGTGTTTTAGAAATTTTCGATCAGTTTATTTGGTTTTATACATGATCTTTTTTATTTTGTCCATTTAAAATGTTAATAAATAGTAATATCATTGGTGGCAATGCATACCAACACTGTAAGAATTATTTCATGTGTATTTGAAACAAAATGTATCTGGCCTTTTTGGAATTACCAAATTATTTTCGAAATAAGGCAAGATTTTTTTTAAAAGACACATAAACTTGAGTGCGACTATTTTAAATCCTAAACTTGAATATTAACAACCCATCTAGTTCATTAAATATTTTTAATGTGTGAAATAATTCGCACAAACAATCTAGTAACTGCAAGAGATTGCACTTATTAGGATTAAAACAATACAAATTAAGATTAATGTATAACTTACATTTACAAACCAGATTTGATGGATGTATTATATTTTACTTACCTTTGATATAATTACAAATCCTTTTTTGAAACAACATGTTCTTAAGTTGAAATCATTATACATTTCGTTTTTGTTTCTTTTGTTTTGTTTTTGTTTCTCAGTACACGCATACCCATATGTTTTGAACGGAACAGCGTTGACCATCGAGCGTTGAGCGCATGCAATGTACAGAAGTAAATTCAAGACAAGGGCTCGAGGGAGCCATCGCAGCGGCACACAAACCATCCTGCCACAAAACAGGGCGCACACTTGGCCCCGCGGAGGCGATCCCATCAAGGCCAGGCGGGCGGGCGGCGGCGGCGTCGCGGCCTCGGGCGATGGCGAGGGCCTCGGCCGCTGGGAGCCCCGCGGCACAGCTCCCTCCGCAGCCGCGCGCGTGTGTGTGTTGCAGATGCGGACTTCTGCTGCGGGATGCGCTCGCCGGCCGAGCCGCGAGTGGGGCCGCCTCGCCAGCAGTCCAGCGGTCCGTCTCTCACTCTCACTCTTTCTCTCTTTCTTTCTCTCTTCCTCTTTCTCTCTACGTACTACCTTTCTATATATATCTCACTGTCTTTCCAACGCGTGCGTTTAGCCTTGACATTCCTATCTATACGATCTACGCCTATCCAACTTTTCTAGATCTATTTCTGTTTCTTTTTTTCTCTCTCCTGCTGCTATTCTTACCACTACCACTTCTACTATTTCTACTACTTGATATTCTTGTTTCAGTCTTGTTTGTCGGTGTTTATACATCTAGATGTGAGTGTGTGTTGGTGTTGTTGATGTTGATGTTTCCAGTCGAGGGGTGGCTACTCAGCAACGCGCCGCGACCCCGGTCACGAAATGTCACGCAGCGCGCCCCGCCCACCCGTTCCCCGCCCCCTTAAGGCCGGCGCCGCCGTCAGCGGCTTCGAACCGAGGCCTTCGGCGCCCGCTCGGTCGCGCCGCCGCACGCCCTTCCGCGCGCCCTCGCGCCCGCCGCGCGATCGTTAGGCAATCGATGGAACAATTGGTGCTCTCGTGCCTTCCCTAGCCCCCCACCCCCTCCAACGCCGCCGTGTTTCTTTAAATAAAGACCTAATTCCCTTTTAAACCCTTGTAGTATTTTTTCCAAGAATTAGAACCTGTAATCGTACCACAAGGTAAAAGGACTGGAATTTCCCGCTAAAAAACTACCTAAATGTTTGGTCTGGAAAAAATACTTTTAGATAGGTATTGATATTAATGAAGATACTGTGAGAGATTGATGTCAAATCTTTATAGTTTGTAAAATACACAGTAATTAGGTCAAGTGCCTACTGTGTCGCGAGAATGTTGTGTTTGAGAAACATTTTTATTACAATTTGATGTAAAATACAGAATGGAAAAAATGTATCAAGGTTATCTGTAAATATCAGATACAAAATGGTATAGAGTGAAAATGAAAAACGAAAGATGGTAAGATTCTTTACCATTACTCGCAGCACAAAGGTAGTCGCCGAGTTGTCATCTTCGCAGGCGCGTCTTCCGGTCGTTTATTCGCTTCGCGTGCGCCGACAGTGCGCCTTTATCAAATATCACGTTCTATGGAACCGCGGAACTCGATTTCTCAAGTCGTCCGTCGCCATTTGGAAGTAGGTGGCAGCAGGGGCAACGACACGTTTCGCATTGAACGCGGACCCGGCTGGCTGCGGGGAGCGACCGTCCCCTTGCCCTGGCGCCCGAGAAAGCTGGTTGTTCTCCGCCCCCCCCCCCCATTTGCCCTCCTTCCGCTCGCGCTCTTCCGGTCGAGGCAGGTCACGCACACGGCAGCCTCCGCCTCCCCCGCCCACCGCGCCTCGCCCACCGCCTCCCAAAGCCCCGCATCGTAGCGGAACTGCGCAATTCGGAATGCGTTTGGCCGGGCCGAGTCTCCGACGGCGATTCTCCCGCGGAGTGGCCGCACGCCGTTGACTGAGGCGACGCGCAGCGACCGCGCACTCCGTTTCTCCTTTGTATGGGAAACAGTTTTGCGTGTTCACTTGAGAGCGAAATAAAGATAATTATGGAAATGCGAATTTTTTGTTCGAAAGCGGAGAAAGGTCACGGCAGCTTTACGCCGGATACGGTGCCACAAACTGTTTCTATTCTTTTTTGTGACGTTCTGCCTCGGATAAAACTAGAAAGAGTAGCTTGTTAGTCTGTGCATCTTCCGTAAAGCCGTGCTTTTTATTTTTTTAAAAAGTCGCTTGGAATTTTCATAATATAATCTGCATTCTCTGTAATTGTACGTAGAATCCATATAATACAGACAAATACATTTATGATGTGTAAATTACGATAAAAAGCCTCCCTACAATTCTATTGCGTCATTACCAGCAAAAAGCGTGTATGAGGTACTGTTATTTCAATCAGTGATAACACAGACACGATCCGTAATCACGCACATTCCCAAAATAGGTAAGTCAAGAACTTTCAAAATTTCAATCTACTAGGTTTTATAAAAGTAAAAGATCTTTATTTTTTTCAAAAATAAAATCTTTGACATTGTAAACATAAAACTCATGGACTAAATATGTTTAATATGTCTAATTAAGAGTATAATTTCATCGGTTTATTATTATCCCACTGTCATTTCGAACATCTTTGTTTTGTTTTCGTAATAGTTTTCCTTCAAATTCACTAGAACCTCACTCCATTCTTAGTGATCTCTTGCTTCATTTCTTCTCCCACACTTTTTAACATACGGAAGACTATATTATTCCAACAGCAATTTATAAATTTCTATCAGCATGACTTACCATTCTTCAAAAATTCCAATTCCACAAATTTGTTTCATTGAAAATAAGTTGTCTATTTCTCGTAATGCAGCGTTCTCGTTTGCCGTCCCTCTTGTCACAATGTCTGTTCTGCACGGCGCCATTATTCCACCGACGACACCTCTCTTTCGCCCACGCGTTTCGACAGGCGGAACCTTCATTCATCCCGGCGCAGTGACTCAAGGCGCCAGGCGCGGGGCGTCCGCATGCAAATCTTGTGCGCACCGCCGCCCTCCGCAAGCGCCAACCTGCTTATTCCGGTGCCGGCGGCATATTCATGACGACGCGCCTCCGCCGCGTGCCCTCCCATCACACCACCCGACCTGCCACGCCCCTCTTCCGCCGCACCGCCCACTCTGACAACCCCCCGCCGTCACCCAATTCCCTACTTCTGAGCCCCACGCCTCCCGCCCCTCCCACGCCCTCGTCGCCAGACAGGACTTAAGGGCTTCACAGGCCCCATGGCCCGCCACTCCCGTTGGCCGTGTCTTCCCCAGCTTCTGTCGCCTCTCTCCAACCGTGCCGCCCCTTACCGTCGCCCCGGGACCGCCCCGTGAAAAATGCATGCGATGCTAATTAAATGGGCCGTTCGCATTTGCATCCGGGGAGCGCGTTTTGTTTTTACGCTGTCGTTTCTCCGCTTGTTTGTTATTATTTTATCAGCCGGCGGCGCGCGGCAGTTCCGCGTGGCCCGGCGCCGATATGACGCTGCGACGTCGGCGGCGCGGCGCCCCTAGAGCCTGCGAGGCACGCTCTCGTTGGACAAGTCCACGCTTTCAAGCGGAAAAGATTTTTCATGATACGTATTTGTCCCAAAATTGTCTGCATGAATCTTGGATCTTAAGGCAACATACTTTAACAACTTCGCGATTGTCAGCGTTATCATTCTATAAATACTATTATTAACATTGTTCATTAAAAAATTGTTACATGAAGACTGAATCGTGGCATTGTTCAACATTTTTTGAGAAGGGACAACTTGACAGCACTATAAATTTAGAGTTGAATGCAAATATTTAATCTGCCCCTCTCCTCCCTCCGAAAAAATTGCTAAAATATTCGACAATCCGTCATTATTCTGATTTTGCATGAACGTCTTGCAAGTCACAGCAGATCTACATTGTTTACTAGTACAAGATACTAAAGGGTATTGTAATCAATGACTTTTGAAGTGAAAGTACGAAAGATTATACACGTTATCCACTTGAAAAAGTCTTTAAACAAAGAAAAAGAAATAAAATTCACTAGGAAAGTGAACACCGAAAAAAGGCAAGTAAGCTGTCAGGTCTGTGAACGCGATCGACTGTGAATCCCGTCCCGGGGGATTACTCACGCCGGATGCACGCGCGCGGCGCGGCGTCGGCAGCCGCCTTTTCGACTGGCACTGCGACGGCGCGGCGACGGAGGCTGCCCGTCGGCGGCCACCCCGCCCCGCCACTCCCCGCCACGCCCTCTGCCGCGCCGCTCCGCCTCCCCCGCCTCGCCCCCTGCCCGCCCCGCCCCACCCCACCCCACCCAAATCCGCCCCGCTCTGCCCGGCCCTGACCGCCCCTCCCCGCCTGCCCCGCCCGACCCCACCCCACCTGTCTCCGCCCCCTGCCGCGCGGCGCCGCGCCGCGCCCGTTCCGCTAAGCGGCGCGCGCTGCCAGATAAGGCAACGCGGCGCGTCGGGACCGTAACGCACGGCTCGGGCGCACGCCACCCCTGCGCCGTGCCTCGCCACGCCTCGCCACGCCACGCTCAATGTCGAGTCCGCTTGGCATCCGATCCTTAAAAATGTTTCTGCAGAGTTGCTCTTTTTTTTTACTTCTTACTTTCTCGCCCCTAAATGAAGCTGGTTTTGAAGTAATGATAAGAGAATATGCCCATGTACTCTATAGTTAGCAACAAGTGTGGATTTCTTTTTAAATCTCATATTTAACTATGCACTCTTTGTAATAAAAGTAAATTCCATATTCCAAACCAATAGACGTAAACTACATAATAGGCGTGAAGTTATCATTGTGATATAGAATCATTATAACAGCTAGTCAATTTAATTTTTTTTAAATCCCACTTTAAATCGAAAGGCAGTAATTATAAATTCATCCTTTCATATTCCTACTTACCACTACAATATTAAAAAACACTCCATATACTGTATAGTGTCAATAGGCTTCACCCAAAGTGCCTTTATTATTAATTATCAATACTTAATTACATGCCGCTTTGTGATTTATTGGATATTTTAGTAAAACTTGATTCACAAATGTGTAACCTTAATTTTTTAATATCAACTTTCAGTTTAAAGAAATATTTACTTCTTCTTCTTCTATCGCCCCTCTCTTTATGTAATATACTAATTTAATATAAAAGGGGCCCACTTTTGTTTATATTATTAATGGTGAGCGAACGTTAAAAATAAAGTGATGAATGGTTACTTCCGACTTGAAACATTTTAGAAAACTATCACCTGTTCTCCGCACGAGTTTCGCCGCTGGTTAAGCATGGCTTTAACAAACTTTTCCAGCCGGCCACAACTACACGCCAGTTCTCTCCTGAGGCAGGAAAATAATAGGAAAAGATTAGGTAAGCTGAAGGAGATTAAAGAAAGAAAACAACTTTTTTATTCTCTTAGGAAGGCTTAAGGACAATTCAGAACTTTTCAGGTTATATAGTAAGAAAATAGAACCTCTCTTTCCATTCAATAATAAATTAATATAGCGGCTATTACCTCATAAATCGGTAATTATTAAAAGATCACCTAGCTTTCCTACAAGCATAAAGTTTTGATTAAGTAAAGTTCCCGAACGTTAACGAAATCTGCCTTTTTTCACGCAGATTCCATCTGTCAGGGTCCATAACCCTGACAGGACGTTTGCGAAATAAAAACACGTTATTCTTTGCGTATTTTGCATCCGCTCGCTAACGTTGCAGCGACCTCCGCGGCCTGGCCTCCACAACCACATCGACCGCCGCCAGTCAGTCGCGTTTCCAGTCCAATCGCCCCCTGCCCGGCAGTGGCTCTCGCGCTCATTAGCTCTCGCCTTTTTTCTCCATTTCCGAGCGCTTCCGCGGGCATTTCGACAGGGCTCTGGCCGCTGGCGCGTTATCTGCGCCCGGCAGCTCGCCCCAGGCCTCCCCCTCTCGCCGGCCACGCGAGTCGCTCGCTCTGTCATCTGCCCGCCCTCTAACTCCCACCTGACCCGAGGTATACTCCCAACTGTTTATCATCTGACTTAATACTTTCCTCATTTCAATGCCTTTTTCTTTTTAAGACAAACAAACGGGTTAGCCCCACATTGTCCCAGTGTCCAAGATGTCGCGCTAAACGATACATACGCAGGATGCATGGCAATGTTCACCGTTTTCTTCCTAAGGTAATTATTTCGCGGATCGACAATTATTTTCCTATTATCGTTCTGAATCAATTGAAATTTACTGAGGTTTGTAAATCAGGAACTACAGTTTATAGGTAAATCTACTTCTCACTTTACTTTAAAGGCAGTATCAAATTCAATTTAGGTTTTACTATTTGAAATTTGTGTTTTACTACTTCATTCTCATTATCTACTTATCATTCACGATCACTCAATTCATCGCATTTCATTATTTTCTTTTCGAGTTACTTTCCCTTCCCAATTTAATTATTCAATTCCGTTTTGCTTTTTTTCGCATTGTGTTAATATATTTTTAAAATTGTCTTTAAATTTTCATTCTTCTCACTCATATGCCCCCCCACACACACCCCAGTTTTCGTATACAGAATCAAGTTCACGACAAGTTCTTCGACAAGCGCGTTTTTTTTTTCGCTTGGTGTACTTCTCCCCCACCCTCCTGCTTGCCACGATGATCTGCGTAGCCTCTCACCTGCTCCCGCCTGTCTTGTGACCGCGCCGGCCGCTGCCCGCGATAAAAGCGCATCGGCCAGGGCGCGCGCCGGAGCAACGATAACGACCTTCTAACGACGGCCGAGATTTGCCCGCTTGTAATCGCTGCCCGTTATTAGCTGTAATGCCCGGCTGCGCCTCGCGCGCGCCGACGGACGGGGTAGGGGACGGCGTCCGTTCGGGACGAGCGCGACGCGATGGATGGACGAGGGCTTAAGCGAGTTACGGAATCGATTTTTAAAAAACGCTCACTCGGTGATCTGTACAACAGCCCTAAAATACAATTGAGTGACTATCCCTGGGAGTTTCTGCTCTAGTGTGTTGGGTTCTAAGACATGACTTTGTGGTGTAACAAGTCGGAAAACATTTGTTATAGAACAAAGGGGTGCGGGTTGTTTGTGATCAGTCAGTTCGGTTTTCATTTATGATACAAAATGGTTTAAGACCTATGTATGTATGCCCTTATATATGTTTGTCGTTATCGCGTTGGCGCGTTTGATAGCTTGTTTTATTTGTTTTTTAACAATACCATTTTTCAAATATCAACCCGATATCACTTTTTAAATACGAACTACGAGTACCATGACTTTCTACCATTTCATTTCTCGTCCAAATATTTCATTCTGTTTCCCATTCTCGCATCAATATGTGGAACATGTGCATCCCATTCAAGCAAATTGCACTATTACTTATTGTATTAATGATGTGTATCTAATTTGTCGCTCCCTTTATGAAACATCCGTTAATCTTGTATGACTTGTACTCAATTTCAATATTACTTGTTCTCTCAAACCAACGGTCTTCCATAATTATAGAAGGTCTTCCATACTGCATCACAACACAACCATCGCTATCCAACCACCGCCAACTATCCACCACCAACTTATCCAACTATCCAACCACAGCGTGGTCGTTTCTCCTTTTACTAGACATTCTTTAGTTAGCGGTTTTATTTTTCGTTCTCCTTTCCTCTCATCTACAGCATTGCTTCTGCCCATTTCGTTGCTGGCTCCATTCCACCGTGCGCTTCGGAATCTTCACTTGCCTGTCGCTCGGACGTCGGCGCTGCGTCGGACGCGGGCAGAACAAGTGGATTAAAAACGGGATTGCGGGCCGCGACCAGCTGTGTGCGTGGCGATGCGAAAGCCTCGGCCAATTGGCCCTCGCGCTCACCGGGGAACAGATCGTGACAGCTCATCGGGACTCAAATGGCAGCGTCCAGATTGACGTTTCGAAATTGCAGGTTCCCAACATATTCGCGAGTGGGTAATCAAAATGTGATAAATAAAACAGTCTTTTATTTCTTCCGCAGTTCAGTAGTAAAATCCTTTATTTGGAAACAGCATCAAAATGCATTAATTTCTTTTTCATTCATCGTAATGAGCGTTCAGTGCAGTAATGACGCTCTTTCAGACCTTATCTACTAGATTTTGTGCATTCAGTACACTCTCTGACTCCTCCTTCAAATCGTGAGTTAATAATATTATGGTATATTATGATTATTGTTTATATAAATTATGTCGATAAGAATATGAATGAGAATCAAGGGACGCCTGTCTTGTCCTAAACTTTGTAATAGAGTAAGAGAATTAGGCTGAAAAATGATTTACATCGCAAAATGCATTACAATACGTGTAGCTTCTTTAGTTTCTTAAGCTCATACAAAATCTAAGATGTATTTAAGTGTAAACGCATCAGGAATTATTCAATTTTGTACTTAATATATTTTTTATACAGTATTTCTTCACGTAACACGTTTTATGGGTGATTTTAACTGGCACAATTCGTATTATAAATAGCATACAAGACGTGTAACTCAAATAGCATTGTTTGTTATTAACCTCAGTTGGAAAGTTACACTCTCAACTTTATCAGTTTTTCTTTGAATAGTAGTTGGGCAAGTAATATTTGTATGGTTTTAAATGGAGTCAGTAAATTTTATTCTAATAAACAATTTTTCAAGTTTATTGGCATTTGTAGTTGACATGGTATTGCTATGATCCATTGACTTAAAAATTATTTACCACAATGGAAATGAGAGATTCGCACTGAATTTAGTAAACCCGTATAACATATTTCTTTTTTTTACCAATTTATACTTTCTGCATTCCCTCAGTAACTGTAACATAAAATAAGGTTTTCCCCTCAATTTTTCTACGACCGCTATTTCTGTGTTCGCCTTCGCAAGTCCACCCACTGCTTTTCTGCAATATTGAGGCATTTGTGCTCGCTAAGATCCTCAGTCTGTGTGTCTGTGAGTTAACATCGCCTTCCATGGCTCCAAGGCTTGTGGGAGGAAAGAAATATGCGTCAAAGTTGGAGAAGCTCCCGCCTAATGATTAAAATTGAAATTAAAATTATAAATTGTTTTCGCAAAACTTCTCTGCTTTCTGAAAACCGGGATGATGTGGCGTCTCAACATACACTTTGAGAACTCAAATGGTATGCGCTATTCTGCATTAATTTTGGTCAGAAGAGGTAATTACACGTCACATCAAAGTTAGAGGCGGTTGGAATAAGTGTTTACCTCGAATTTTGGGGAAAGAAATTAATTTTATAAAAGGGTCTGACTAAGAAATACGTAGTTACAACTCTCATTCCTTTCCCTTTTAAGTACTCAATCAGCGCAGAGACATATTTTTCTTGAAAATTATTGACATGAAATTTTCAATAATAATTATTCTAATTGATGAATATTTCTGCATAATCGGACTCACAAATACAGTACATTGTTTTATAATACTATCGATGATTGAGAATAGTAATCTTGCTTAATATTCTTACAAGAGAGTTTCGGTGTACAAAAAACTACTGTGCCTCGGCGAGTTTCATTAAAGGCTCCCAATTTAAGAACTTAGGTCAGTGGCCGCAATTGCTTGTAGCAATTTAAGAGTTATAGGAATTCATTAAAATCTCTCCTCCTAATAATGCAAATGCATCGAGTAAAGAATGTAACAGTTATAATTCCATTAAAGTACATATCTGCTTTCACATTTACCAATCTAGCTTTTCAAAATTAGAAATGTTTTTAAACCTGTTAAGATAATTACCTAGATTCATATTATTCTTTTATTTTTTCAGTTCAATTAGACACCTTATTTTTTGTTGCAGAAGTATATTATTTTAACAGTATTGAAAATAACGTTTTGTATTTCTGAGTACAGCGTATAATTGTTTTGATATATAAATATTTCTTATAATATTTCCTTGAATTATTATTTACTTACATTATAGAATTAATGTATTTACGTATTTCGTTTGGCACTGGCTCGTAAGGGAACACAACCATTTCTAGTCTACAGTACGTGGTCATTTTCAAGCCTTCCTACTACCAACATAATCGCTGCAAGGCCTTTGCTCGCATTCGCTGGCGTTATCGCCTAGCGACCGGCGCCATTTCGTCGCGGAAGACTGCCTGAGGCACTCCCCGTATTGGATACTTCTTGCTCGCACGCTCTCTTTCTGAGCTCCTCCTCACCACCCCCTCCGTCACCAGTGCCCCCTACCATCCCCTCCTCCGCCCCCGCCAGCGCCTCCAGCACTACTTCTGGACCGCATTACCCCACCCTCTGCCACCCGGCGTGGGTATCTGTTTATCGCTCCTAGATTTAATCTTCTTCCACAACGCAACCGCTGCCACAGAGAAGCGCCGAGTCGCCGCAGCGGAGCAGTGTTGCTCTCCGGAGTCGATTTAAACTTTTCCGGTCGCCAGTGACGATCGTAAAAAGCTGGCCGCGCCCCCGGCCGCTCCTCCGCCGGAGCCTTCGGCTTCATCTGTTTAATTCCTCTAATCCCCGCCCCGCGCGCGCGGAGCCTGGCTCGCGTTGAATAAGCGCGACGGCGTAATGTGATTGGAGCGGACTGCCACCCGCTACTGCCCCTCCCCCGCCCCCGGTCTCCAACTGCAGCTGGATAAGAAACTACTTTCGCTACTTCGATCCACTGGGGAAGGAGCGAGAGTGGAATTAGCCGCGAAGGAAGTGCATTCTGAGCCAGTCAGATCAGATGTTCCGAATTCTCTAAGACCTCGCCCTACCTCGGAAGGAAAAAGTGATCGGGGAGGCACATGACAAGTGATATTGAACGCAAGCAGGGAGATTGTACTTGTGGTCTTTTACTGAAACGCCTAGAACTTAAACAACAAACTTATTCTTTAGAGAAAAATCTAATTCAAACCCCAGAAAATAGTTAGGAAATAATTCAATGGTGCGCCTAATGTTAAACTTTTCGTTATTTTCAGAGAGCAGAGTTACCAGGATTTGTTTATTTTAAATAAAATTAAACTTAATAAAAGATGCTGAATTGTTTTCGTAATTTTGAAAATAGTATTCTAATACTTCAATATTATAAAATCAACTTGAGACTTATTGTTAACGTATGATATTAACACAATATTAAAATAAATTATCATACTAAATGTTCTCAAACTGAATACTTATTAACTATTTTTCAAATGGCTTCCGTTTCTTCCATCTTACAAGTATTAATATCTGTAATTTCGTTTACTTAATCTATTATTTCACTTAGATTTTGGATTGGCACGTAAGATATAGATGTTAAACATTTATGGCAATTCAGCAATCGTAAGATATGCCTGTAATGCACCTGCTCCCTAAAATTGCTCAGTGTGCAAAATAAATTAACTCTTTCTTGAAAAAGTTCAGATTTATTTCTGTTGAATTATCATTTGCAAGTAATTCTTATTACAATTATTTATTATGGCACATCAAAATTACTTATTGGAATTGTGTCATTTATCCTTCACGATAAATTATACGTTAATATCTTTATATCTCAATTTTTGGACCGACAAATTGTCTTTTTTTTCAAAGTCAATGTCACGAATTTATTTTATATTAACCTAAATGTATCGAATTACGGAACATAAACGCTTACTGAACATTAAAATCATTACCTCCGTTTCGATTAACTTTAAATGCAAACTCTGAAATGTAATTTGGATTAATTATTTCATCAGTTCAATTTACTAATTTTATGTTTCAAACTACAGTTGCGCATAAATTATATAGGGAAGCTTTCCTATTTTTGGCTCAAAGTACATACACGCAACGCAAAGGCTGTTCTCTGAATAGATCGAACTCGAAGTCAAACGATCTTAAAGTGAATGGATGAAAGTGTAGCAAAGGGATAAACATTCCATTATAAAGGCTCCACTCGTAAGAGGCTTGTCGGTTTGAATAGAATCCTGGCCCGCGATCTGCGTGGTCGGCGGCGGAGGCGGCCGCGGCGCCCTCCTGCGGCGTGGGCGTCGATCAATGCGCTGAGGAGGGGCCGCGTGTAGTGCTCGCCGCGCGACTGCCTCGGGGTAATAGTGTTGGCGAGTGCAGGGTAAGCACGGCCAGCGGCGCACAATTACGTTATCGCCCGGCGCGTTGACCTCGGCCCGTCCCTGACCCGCCCCCTTCTGACGGCCTATCACCGAGTGGAGAGCGATCCAGGGGAGGGTTTGTTGCGCTCCGAGTCATCTTATTGTCCATCTCACACTGTTATGTCATTTCCAATCCCTCTGGAACGTCATCATATGAAAACATTTCCCTTAGAGGAATGCCACCTATCTCGATGACTTTAAAGAAAACTAACAGCACATAATATTTGTGTAATAGTGTTCCATAGCGAGATTTTGAAAAGTCATCGATCCTCTTTCCCGACAAAAAAAAACTTCTCTAACCAATTGTTTTCTTAATTCAGCTCTAACGAAACTTCAAGAATATCATTTACTAGAAAACGGGTCTGTCTCCTTGTCTTGTCGATTAGTTTTTAGCATTTATAGAAATTAAGTTTTAACGTTTTCTGCGAAGAAAAGAACTACGAGTAATACAAGAATAGTCTAAACTCAATAATTATTCAGCAAATAAATGTTATAAATTGTAAAGGTTCTCATTTATATAATTCGCACAAAAAAATTCAGAAGGAGTCCGATGGATAGTTGTGCTTGCGAAGTATATCAGATCGTTGGGATTGATATTGATTGAAAATTAAAATCTAAGGCAATCGGAATTTATTCATTTAGGAAATTGCGATTGAAGGTAGTAATGTGTTAAATGCACCGTATGAACAGTCCAGTTCTCTCTCCACCCGATCCTGTTCCGAGGACCCCATTGGCCAGTGGCGCCTCGTGAAGCGCTCAGCGGAGGGCGGCCGTCGCTCCTGCTCCACCCTTCGTAGCCGTTCGCCCGCGCCGCGCCGCGCCGCCTGCCCCGTGCACTTCTCCGCGCGCGGCGCCAGACCGAGCTGCATGCGAGTGCCACCCCGCCCCCGCCCCGCCCCGCCCCCGCCCCCGCTCGCGCTTACCGCTTCGCCCCCCCCCCCCACCGCCACATCACCACCGACGCTGTTGTGTGTGCCCAGACCAGGGCTACCATCTCGCTAGCTCTTACAGCACGGAGGCCGTTGGGCAAGATACGACTGGGCTGTTAATCAGAATGTGCATATTTTAATTGTGGTGTGTAATACTGAATAAATTAATTCTTTACAGAAGTGCAGCCTTATGTAAATTGTTCGTGTTTGAAAAATACTTTTATTCCTATATTTATTATTTTCATAAAATAGTGCCTTCATTACACACTTGTCTTATTATATATCCAATTCAATAAATAATAATATACTACGATACGAGTTTTTAAAGGAAGTGCTGTTTGTAGGGCGGTAACTCATAAAAAAATGTTTGTCAAAAACTTTTTTTACGTGAAAGAACATTTCTTAAACTATTTTTCTACATAGTTGTCACCACTGTTTAAACATTTTCCATTGTGGGAAAGCAACTATTCTCTGCCCTCTTCATAGAAATATGCCGCCAGTGAAGCCAGCCTCTTCGAAACATCGTTTTTTGCAAAACGGTGCTGCGATTTGCGACAAACTCATCACAAAGCATTCTTATTCTGAACCACCCGTTTTTACAAATTTTTTCCTTCACTTTTTCAACCAGTCCATCTTAACAACAAAGGCCGTCAACTCCGTCATGAAAATTGGTTTGTCTATAATTGAATTATCTAACTCACTTTTTCACCATTCCAACACTCATTACATTTTCACAATAAATCTCTACAATTTGGCGGAGAATTTCAGCTAGCTTAACATTCTTTGCGTTCAAAAACTGTGTTCAGGAATTGCGATGTTCACTGACGGTATCTTTTTATGAAGAGGGTATAGAAAAGTTGGTTTCCCGCTGTGACAAATATCTGAGCAATGGTGACAACTATGTAGGAAAAAGTTTAAGAAATGCTCTTTAATGTAAAAATAAATTCTGTTTTGAAAAATAAACTTAATGATTTTTTTACAAAACGGTTCATACTTAAAAAATAATCCTCGTACATAAAATCTTTTTGACCGATTTAGTTAATAAACGTTACTTGATGTTCCTTTTAAAATCTTCAATGTCACGAGTAAATAGATCCCTCAGTAGGAATTCAGGACCCATTCCTTTTCCGTGGTCACTGCCGAAAAATAGTTACCGTTTAGAAGAAACTCCGGGCTGAGACTAAGAGATGGTGACGCTAGTCCCAATTCGCATGCATGTCACTGCCTGCTCTTTTCCCGGCATGAGTGCATGTGCTTGCTTCAAAGACCGCTCTGCCCCCATGCAGTCCCTCAAACCTAGCCTTTCCCCGGCTGCTACCTTGGTAAGGGAAGGGGAAATCCATTCATTGGTATCAGGGGAAATTAATTGCCATTTTTTAAATATTTTGGTCATAGAATATCCATTAACATTCTAACTCATGCGTTTAATTACATACACGATAAAATATAGAAAGTACTGCTTGTAAATGATGGGAATTCATTAATTCAGTTCGCTGTCATGGAAGTGTATGTAAAATAAAATCCAAATAAAAATACCAGTTAGTCGAATTTTAATCTTTCGAAACTGACAAAGCCCCTTACGTCCATTTAGTGAGTCTTCCATGTAACTGGCACTGGAGACCTTTTTCCAGTTCCGTAATAATTGTGTACTCACATCTGTCAAATTAATATATAATTGTAACATCCTGTAGATTTTAGAAAAGGAATACTTTATTAACCTGTATTGCCTAATAAAATGCTGAATCAGCCAGCAATCGCTCGTAATTAAAGCGTCTCAACAAACTCCTACTTTGAATTCCGTGTGGCTTCCAAATTATCTGTTTGAAAAAACTCTTCAACAGACATAGTTTAGCATAATTCTAAACATTTTTTAATTTGTCTTCTACATTTCGTTTCAATACAATATCCATTCTTTCGTATCACACAAATTCATTTCATTGGGTAAGCTAAATTGAACTAGGTCATATTGCGTGATATGCAACCCGCCAGACACCAATGTAATATTAGACAATGGTTGCATAATCAATCCTACAACGCGCATTCAGATAGTTTCCGTTACTTGTTTGTATTGTATCTTGTTTATTAGTTATTATATCATTCATCTTATATAATATAACTACATTGACGAAATGAATTACTCTCGTTCCAGCTTCAAATTTGCATTATTATTCAACCAATATTTTATAATGGTACTTTACACGTGTACTGTGTGTACGATTTATTTTACAATGCTAAATTCGTGCCTCCCGATTTAATACTGAAATGTTCTGATATAGTAAATCGGTTGTTCCTTTTACTGATCGATAGAAGACACCACGCGCGAACAAGGATAAATATAGTCCCCTTTATTTTTTCTTTCGGCTTACAATTAGATGTTTTCTTCCAAATAAATATTACTTGATTTGTTAAAAAATATCATGACATGATTAAGCATACCTTGAACTTAACACGGAACAACTAAACACGGGCATCTCCTATTTTTACCGCGTTCCCCTTCCCGTCGAACAGTTCCACTTGTCTTTCAGGAGTTCCTGAGGGATTTATAGATAGGTAGTAGAGTCGGACAATTGAGTTTCGTAAAAAAGCGTCCTTTAAACTTCGCTGTAATCACCGTTGTCCTGCGGTTAAATATTAATGAACTCGCTATCAATCCCTCGCCCCGCCGCGCACAGAGGGGGGGGGGCGGCGAGCGGGGACGGGGCGCACGTCCCCCGGCGCGAAGCGCCGCGCGACAAATGAATGCATAATTAATTGCTTAATGGATTGTTAAGGCCGGCGACGCCGTGCGAGAAACTGCTAAGTTTGCTGGCGGCAATAACGCCCGCGCTTCCGGCGCGACGCCGTTTTGCATAGGAGGTGCCCCGCCCACCTCCACTCGCGCGTCGGGCTGCCTGCTGCTTCCCCAACGCGGGCGAGCGAGGAGTTCGCCATTCAGACTTGTTTTTAGAAATGTCGAAGGAGGACTAGCTCTACATTTTAAATATTGAAACCTCTCGGCTCGTTTCTGAAGTTTTATTGTGGTTCGGCCTCAATCTCTGTGCGATTTCCCACTAGTTATGCCACTTTTTTCTCCTTAAAATGCCACTTTATGGCATTATGTTACACTGTTGGCCTGCAGCGGCAAATATGCTACATAACAATCCCACACAAAATGTTTTTCAAAAAGTAGCAATTACGCTGCTCAAAAACCCCAAATAAAATACTCTCGTATAACACTGTAATAAATCAAATAGTTTAACAAAAACTGTCTTCACTAATACTGAAATAACATAGTATGGTATATATGGATACCTAATAAAAAGGTTCTTTGCATATCAGGAATATCGAAAAATTGCTGTTCCACGACTCAACATGTCACTAGCAAATATTCTATGGCGGGAGGCCCCTTTGTTGGAACCTTGCTGAGGTATGTCGCCGCTACATCGTAAAAGAAACAGAAAAATATAATAAATTAGTCAGTATATGCAGTATGAGAATAGGCGGATTAATACCATCAAATATTTGTAATTTTTCACTCGAAATCAAAATAGTTTAATTAGTTTTGGATTTTTCCCGAGTTCCCCAGTATCTGACAAAAACATATACCGTTCTCATATGACCGGAGGCTGCAGCTTTCTTTCAATTTCTTGAAAATAGATTAAGAAGATATTCGCTATTTCATTTTAAAAAATTAAAAAATATTTAAAAGAACAAAATTTCTCTACAAAAGCATATTTTTGTCATTGTAGTTATTAAATATATTTATTCTAAGATCTCTTTTAAGTATTGATTCAGGATGGTAACGTAGGTTTCTGACACTTAAATTGGTTACTGCTATGATTTAGTGATATTCTGAAATAACTATTTACACATATTTTCTTATTCTCATATGCTACAAATAATAATTTTAAAGGTGATGAGTATCTTCAAAACTGTACCATCACAAGCCTTATCCACGTACTCTCAGAATCTTCATTAACAACATTCAGTTAACATTTCCACGTACATGAAAAATCTACCATTGCTAAATGTTGTTTGAGTTTAAGAAAAAATCGAATCATTAATTCAATATAAACTTAAGACCAATGTACTTGCTATTGACATTAGAAATGAATGTGTGAATGTCCCGCCATTGTAATAGAGTATACATTTTTAAAACAACTTGAAATATTCTTAGCAATTTTTTAAAGATAGTTTAGGTCAGTGAAAATAAATGAATTTTAGTTCTAACACAATTTGATCAGTATAAATCCGTTGTCAAGTACAGTGAGAAGTTGACTTAAACTGAATTGGAAAAAATATTTTTCGGTTTCCCCGGCACCAAAATCATTTTGTTTAAAGAGTACAGGTTAGGTTCACCTTGACGTTACTTGAACATTCTAATATTATCATTTTAATCCAAGCTCCGAAGTATGGTTCTTATTCAAAGTTACTATTTTCTAATAAGAGCTCAAGTTTGGCTATAATGAATATTCTAGTATTTTTAGAGGTCATGATTCCCGAATTAACTTTTCGTTATCAAATATTTTCACTAAAAATGTTTCGTAAATAAAAATCTTAATCGTTAACGGCTCGCCACTGATCCTTTGATACTCAATTCATATACGAAATCTTCATAAAAAATTCGCCGTTTTCCGGCGCACGATTACATGACTTTCTCTTCTTACAAAGAACTTTCTAAGGCTAGAAAGTAAAAAAATAAACGGTGTACAACTGCATATTTCTGTGGAATGCGAAATTATGGACCAAAGCAGGCTCACAAGTTTTAGGATTTAAAAAGTATCGAAATATAAGGACATTTAAAATGTATTAAATCCTTTTACCCTTTTGCATATATATTCCACCATTGTATTTGACGATAACTTATATCCAGAGAAAAACTTACGATAATAAGTTTATATTGTATAAAACATTATCTATAGTTTTCCCTTGAATCATGTCCAGCACGAAAAACTGTGTCGTTGCATTAATAGGATAGAGTTAATGTGTTGTAAGATTAATGTGTACACATAGAGTAGCGTATTGTATATTATGTTACTGTATTCTTACCTGAATTTTATCTGTATATGGTAGGTATAAATAGAATCTTTATTAATAGATGTCTAGAAGTATAAGTGCACGTAAGATGTACTAGAATCAATCAGTTTGTTAGTGAAAACTGGATACTTCGTAAACTGCTTGTAGATGTTTAACAAAGCATGAAATGATTAATAGTCATCTAGATTATTATTGTGAACTGCTTACTTGGGTGTTGTGTGTCTGAGTATGAAATAATACAGAAGTGGTAGATAAATATGTATTATAAACTTAATAGACATTGATAAATTAAAACCATAAAAAAACACAAACGTATTTCTGGTTAGTATACTAATACACTGTGTCTGTAAAGTGTGTGCTAGATTAGGATATACGAATAAATTATAGTACAATATAATATTTGTTTAATAGCATTGAATTGTGTATAAAATTCTATTTCAATATAGTATTCGTAAATAAGTCGATTTTCTTATAAAATCATTGAAAAATGAACGATCGTTAACTTCATTCGAAAAGTAACGAATGTTTTGTTTTTCTTTCATGACAAGGCATTTTCTAACAATAAGTAAAATATAATACAATTCCTGCTTCAAATCCTGCTGCGTTAAATTCAGATGCTTCATGTTGCATGTGCTGTATTATGCAGTGTTTATATATAACTGCCCATTTTTCTTCAGAATTTTCCATTTTTCACTTAGTCAAGATATATATTTCTTTAAATATTTTCACTTTTTCAAATTATTAAGTAAAATGTTTCTCTATAAATATTTTGGATTTCATGGGTCAAATTTTATAATATTCAAACAATACATGGATTTGATATTGTGTGGCAATTCTTTCACCCCATTAAATATCGTGAATTGGATTTATTCTGAAGCTAGTCAATTTATATATCGTAGACCTTTCATTCGTCTGGAACAAACGAGACATGGCATTGGGTAGACATTGATTGATTACCTGCCATTAAAATTCTGTTTGCGATGTGTTTTCTGTTTCTCAACTCAGAAGGGAACGCCCGCGTCATTTTGAATATGCGTTTAATGTATTTCCTGTTACCGTACTCAATAAATATCTCTGTATATGAATGTGTTCTCAGGGAAACCTGATGCCCGATGACTAAAAAATTTTTCAAATAAAGTGGATGTTTTAAAAAATATCTGCACAATTTTCATACAACAGTATCTGAAATTGTATTCTTATGATTTAAGTATAAATATTGACGAAAATTTTATAATCCGAATGTTGAAACTAACATTTCGTGAATCATTTCAAGTTTGATCTATGTTTACGTAAATGACATTTAATCGCATGAGTAAGAATTTAGGGGGATGTAAACAGTACGCGTCGCAAGCTCATAATCCATCTTGCATCAATAGTATCAAAATTAATATCAGGTTTATCCATTGAAAAAAAACTGGGGAATTTGCGAAGCCAACATTCGCAAAAAGCTTGGAAAATCTTTTCTCGAATTCTTACAGAAAATGTGAGCTTTATTCACTTCTTATTGATATTTTTTGTTTTGTAATTTGAATGTCAAACATTCAAATCGAAAACAGTACTTTATTTAAATTCATTAGTATTATTTGTTTAGACTGTAATAAAACAATATCTTATTTTATGAAAATTTGTTGAAAATAACTTATTTGCTGATTAACCGAAATATTCGATTAGCATCACTCTCAGTAGTAAGTCTTCCATTGCCTATTAATTTCGTGTATTTTCCGTCCTAAGATGTAAAGCCACTAACTATTTACATTTATATGTGCTGCTCAGAGTGATATTATATCTCAGTACAGACAAAGAGTCGCAACAAAGTTTTTAGAGACATTCTGTCTATTATTCCCAGTCGATTTGCAAAGGCACGTCGTCCTCCAATGTGTGAAGCAGCGCAGCGTTCGCTGTCACTGTGCGCAGTCCCTTGCGCAGCAGGCCGTGGCGGTGTGCGAGGGTTTGAGGGTGTTCTTCTTGAAGCGCAGGGCGGCGCGCGGGTACCGTCGAAGGCCCCGGTCGTCCCCTTCCCCTGGCCCCGGCCCCTGCCCCGCCCCCGCCCCCGCCCCGCCCCTGCTCCGCGCGCGCTCATCCCGCGGCGCCGCCCTGTGTGTTGCAGGCACGCTGACGGTGAACGTGAGCGTGCTGCTCCTCAGCCTCGCCTCTCCCGACGAGTCGAGCCTGGTGAGTACCGTTGACGCTCCCAGTGTGTCCAAGTAACGGCTCTGTACTTGGGAGTAGCAGCACTATCATGGCCGCGCTGTCAACGCCTCTGCTAAGAGTCGACGCCAACCAAACGAAAACTGCCCACTTCAATTCCGAAATTGCCTTTCCAACATGGATGTACATCCTTAGGAGACGACATGACTAGTAGCGGTAGTTCTTACTATCTTCAGTACTCCAATATACGTTTCCCGAAGTTACATATTACGCCTCTATTTGTTCCACTTACATGCGTTGGATGTAATTTAACATTCAACAGTTCAATATGTTAGTGATAAATTTCCTTTTGAAATGTTCTCCTTCCGGTTTCTACAAGATACATTTCCGTCTTCACATTTCTAATGTAATAAAATGTACTTATTTGTGTTGTTGTTAAATATGGATTGTTGGATAAAGTGCCCAATATTTTGCATCCACAATTCGTACGTAGTTCACTAATTCCTTCCGCTGTAGAAAAGTCAAATGCTAGTTCCTTCACATGTATCTCAGTTTATTGTTCAGTTTTGCAATAAACAATGATACCTATTAGAAAAAGTCCAGTAATTATGTAGTAATTTTTGTTTTTCTATTATTTTGTAATGACGCAATATTTTTCTGTAGAGCGTAGAATGGGTATGATCCTTTGATTTGTTTTGTAATTTTTCACATTTCCTAAGTAACATCCCAATGGAATATTTCATGAAAATATTTCATTTTGGCAAGATAAATCATTGGATGCTTGACTCGGAATTGGAATGAACAAGTCAAGTATTGATAATTATCTTGTAGTCTTGGGCATTTGTTTGGATGGCTGAGACATATGGCCTATCTGGACGAGGCATAGCAGACAATGTGTGGTCATACAGTTATTAGAGACTTTCAGTCACGCACCACCAAAGTTAAATAATGCACTTGTGTTATTCTTTATGTTATTTTATCCAGATATTTGTGAATCATTTATCTTTTTTATATATTCTTGGTACACCTGTTTTTTGTTATGTATCAACAATCCAGACAATTACAATTCCGTGGTTTCAATCTCAAGCCTTTTTTTATTTTGATATGTATAATACTTTCAAGCCATTTTTCTGTTTATACTTATGATACCACACATCCGCACTGCTGTGTTTTAGTCTGCCTTATACCATATGTTTTCATCATTATTGTATTCGTCATCTTTTCATCTGCATCACGAAATCCTGTTTCAGCTTCCTCTCTTCAATACTGTTCCTTAATCCAATCCATATATGAAATATATTATGTTCAATATTTTCCCAATAACAAATTCCTCGATGACCTAAGAGACATCATCCTCATAGAAAACTTCTACAAAACACACAAAATCATAAATTCAAATTATGTGTCTCGTTTATTTACGAACCGCCTAATCCATCTTGCCTAATGTCTCTCTGCCTTCGCTGCCGTCCCTTTCCCTTTGTACTCTCCGTGATTGCCCGGGCCCAAGCTGACGTCGCGCGCCCCGCTCGCCTGCCTGCAGAAGTACGAGGTGGAGTTCCTGCTGCAACAGCAGTGGTTCGATCCTCGACTACAATACTCCAACAAGAGCAAGTTCGAGTTCCTGAACGCCATTCACCACCATGAGGACGTGTGGCTACCCGACACCTACTTCATCATGCACGGCGACTTCAAAGATCCACTGATACCTGTGCACTTCGCTCTGCGAATCTACAGAAACGGCACCGTCAATTACCTCATGCGGTGAGCTCCAAGATTGGTAAAGATTTTTTTGTTATAATCATGATGTAACTATAGTTACATCGCGATTATGATCACCAAGGTTTCGGGACAACTCTGAACGTTGCAAAAAGAAGTGAGACAAAAAAACTGGATGGCATTCGCTCGATGTGTGACTGCGTGTGTAGCATTCTTACAAACACATCTCGTTCCTTACCTAATGAACAACAAATAAGTTTTAGTTGAATTGGGACGTGTATTAATTCTTATAAGATGTTTCGTCTGAAGTTGACAATCTTGAAATTTTGGACAGTGACTTAAGAAAATTCCCTTCGGGTTCGGTTGAATTTGAACGCTTAATCAACAAAATAATAAATAACATAACAATATGTTAAATAAAATGTTTATCCATATATTCATCAGACAAACCTGATGAATGGCCAATAAATGTACGTGAATTTACGTAAATTAAAAAAGAAAGCATAAGGAATGAGTAACTATTACAGACGAATTAGTGCATTTTAACCAAAGGTTGGTTAAATATTTGCGACTTCATTAAAAGTGTTCTATTCACATTGAAATATTTATTGTGTATAAAGATGCGATGCATGCTGACTTTCAAAGCATGTTATTTTCTATTTATATTCTAAAGTGAACGAAAGTGTTGTTTGTAGAATAAATCAATCAATAAATCAATAAGGAAATTATTAAGTATTCTTGATTAGTTATGTGCTCGATAACTTCCGTTTTTTATGCAAAAATTGTGATAACACAATTTCCAACCTTTTGAAAGATATGTGGCTGATGCCCTTAATGAGACATTATAATCAGCATAAAAAGTCATTTAAGTAGACCTAAGTTAAAAGTAACTTCACACTGACGTAACTTTAATGTTGCTAACATTCTGATCATGTTTAAATGACGTTTTCTTTTGCAGCCGTCACTTGATATTGTCGTGCCAAGGTCGCCTGCATATCTTCCCATTCGACGACCCATTATGCTCCTTCGCCATGGAAAGCAGTAAGTGCAATTTTTTGTTCGCAATTTTGTCCTCATTATGACAAAATGTTTTCTATGTTTAAAATTATTGTGCAATGCGTACGAGTAGCTTACTTTTCCTTCCATACTCGTGCTTTTACGCGTCTTTTCGCCCATACTCCAAACTGTTACTGCACCGAAGCGTTCGCATCGCCCGTGCTTAGCGGGCACATTAAAGGAATAGAAGGGAGTATTGCCTAGAAAAAAGAGAGACCGTGTATTTACCCTGTTTCAGTATCCTATGAGCAGACAGCCATCATGTACGTGTGGAAAAACGACGAAGACACGTTACGGAAATCGCCCAGTCTCACCACGCTCAACGCGTATCTAATACAGAACCAGACGGTGACGTGTCCCATCAAGGCCATCTGGAGAGGTGAGGCCGAGAGCAGCCATGCTCGCGACACTTGCTGCATTGCGCCCACGTGAATCAAGGGGCCCAGGGCCGCCCAATGCGTCGCGAGTGCGAGAAAACACCTTTGGTAATCGACTGAGGCTGAACAGGCAAAATTTAATTATAACCACCCACCAATATTCACTGTCAAGATCGATTTTTTTCGGAACTTTTTGGCATGACATCTCACAACTCTCCTATGTTCAAAAAGTGACCGTCACGCTCAGGTCTCCATCAATTTTCAATTGAGAAAGAGCAGAACTTCAATTGTAAATTGTTTGAATGAGCAGGTTTGTCCTTAGGCTTCATGCTACTCGCAAAAACCATATCGTTTTGATGTCATCAGAACGCGATGGCAGACACGTTGCGAAAATGATTTCGAGCTGTTTAGCGCAATCAGTACCACTTTAACGCTTAGTTTCCATATCGGGATGTTACGAAATTGAAATGCAGGTATCAGTGGCACCCTTGGTCATTATTTCAGAAGAGGCGTTAATATTTTACTAATAAAAAGGAATCGATTTGCATAAGCATGAGCATAATTAAACACAATTTAATGAAAAAGGCGTGCTTCAGTTACGTCTAAATTGATTGAAACAAATCTAACAAAGTATAATAATCTCCTCTCACCACCTGTAGATTTGTCACAATATGGAGGATGCATATTCCTGAAAATCCTTACTTTATATTGCAAAATCTTTCCAATGCATAGAAAAACAAGAACGAAACACCAAAACTTTAGGGCGACATATCATTTTAGTGTAAAACTGCTTTGAAATAGTGGAGAAACCATGTATCCTTCGATCTTCAAGAATAATCATTGTCGTCATAACACTGTAAGCTTTCATACGTGATTTTCGCGACATTTGCGTTTCCTCGTATTTACATAGTCGATAGATATATCCTTTTAGTTCCTTTCGTTTCTGTGACGCGACGTCGAGTGGATTTACTGAGACAGGTGGTAACATAAATCTGCCCTAAGTGGTCAAGCTACCACTTGGTCGCTATTGTATTTTTTAATGTTTAACTTGGAAGTCAAAAACTTCAGAAGTACGTCCGTTTTTATTAAAAATTTGCTATTTTTATTGTAAAACTTTCTTTCTCAGAAGAATACTTCCAAATATTTTTTCTGATAGTATCTGTAATCACAAAGATAGTGCCATTAGTTCCGTTTAAGCACGTCGCCAGCATAACCTGTGCTTTGTGAAAGAGCGAGTTTCTTTAGAATACAGTGTGGCCATAAAAAGTTAAAGGGTCTTGTTACTTGATAACGCAAACACTATGTCACTGAATGTCAGTAAGACAAGTGTTTGGCTGCAGAAGGATCCAACACACCCAAAAAAGGGTCGTTCGACGAAGTTGAGTGGGAGCGTGTAATCACGCGGGAAAACAAAAGACACGAGCACGTAGCCGGAACCTCGTGCATGTGATCACAGTGGTCTGAACGGGAGGTGCAATATGGCGGTCAGAGTGAACTGAAGACTTTCAGCACCAAGTATGTTTAATACTGCAAATAATGGAAATCACAGAATTACAATCAATGAAACTAAATTAAAAGGTACATACCTAACTACAAAAGAGTTTCTTGTTGTGAGTTTCTGGTGTGACTTCTATAAAAATATTCCCATTATCTCTTCCCAAAACCTCATCAGCATGCAGCTGAAATTTTCAATCTGGTTTAACGAAGTCAGTCTTTTTTATGAACAATCTTTCTCTTCCATGATAATCTGAGATAGGATTTACATTGCCTTACTTGTTACAGGCATATTTAGTCTCTATGAATTTTACAGTACAAATGTTAACCGTAAATATCATTGTTAAAATAAATATTATTTTCCTTTACGAAGCTTTCTTTTCTTAAAAGAAAGATATTTGCAATAGAGAAACGTATAGACAATTACACATATGATGATTTCCGTGCCTTCTTGTCGTTTCGAACCATCATTTTCTAGTATTCTTATCCTTTAGGACATGATGAAACAGTTTTGTTAGCGTTTTCATCCTTGTGCTTTTGCGCGCAGAAATAAAATACCACATAAGAGCCGTGCCTAACCGCGGCAAACACAGCAAAAAGCATCGCAAGGCGCCGTGAAGAGCGTATGCAAACAGAGTTACGACATCGCAAAGTGCAGACAACGCTTTCTTTATCTCACTATCCAAAAAGTGTATTGATAAACGGTTTTCACAAAACTTTATTAGCAGGTTGTTCGGTTAGTAATTTACACTGATTAAAAGGTCCATCTTCCCTATTACCCACGGCCATGTAGATGACACAATTCAAGCAGCCTTTTTTTTATGAAATGCACATAATGTGCCATCTTCAATATAACTTTATTTACCCAATTGTTGAAATCATTTAGTTTGTGCATTTCAGAATTGATGAAATATTCCAGGAAAATATTGTGAAAATCAATGAGAAATTCAGATTATGATTTCTTTCACACTTTCTTTTTCTGTTCTGATAGTAGCAAAAACACACCGCTAAAGGTAACAAAACTGCGTACATTCTTGCACTGTTGTAAATCTGCAGAAATGCATTAACCAAAGTCTTAATTTTCTTTAAACTTGTTTATGTAAGTTTATTACGAACCGGAAAAATAATCATTTTATGAATTATTATGTTTTTATGGCATTTTTAATTGCAAGTTCCACATTTTTACCAAAAAATTAGAACCATTACTCAGAAATCATTTGAAATCAGAGAAGATTTTCTTTTTTGTTAAATGATATGATTGATATTTTTATTTTTAATATCATTATGTAAAATTAGGTCTTATGTGAATACTATTTTATTGGCATTTACTGTTATTAATTGTCAATGTTTCTAGCATGACTAATTTAGTCATGCTAGGATTAATGTCATGCTAGTATTAATATTTGTCAGAATGTTTGGTTTTTTGCTATTTTCTTGCATGCAGTATGAAATGATATAAATAATAATATCGATCTGAACGATGCCATTTTTAGATTATATAAATCATTATTGTAAAATTTCTTTTGAAGGGCAAGCCAGGGAAATTTGGCAAATTACGTGAAAATAAATACAACCTATTTTCTTGTAAACAAATGTAACGTAAAGTTGTCATTGATTAGATTTCTCTGATACTTCAAAAAAATATTGAGGAAAAGATTTACTGTTCTTTTACCATTCAATTAATTTTTCAGTCTCCTTTATTTATTTTTATAAAATGTAGTAGTTTGTAATGAAAATTTGGACAACATATAATAATTTGGATTTAGTTTACTTACCGGGAAAGGACAGCATTTTTTATGTCACAGAACCAATCTCACGGATTTTAAAAGTGAAATGTGAAAAGACATAGCCAACATAACAGAACTTGCGTATTTTGTAAGTATTTACAACAAATATCCTCGTGTGGAAAGGCGTCTTATTTACTGATCATGCTTTAATTACATGAATTCCTTGTAATACGTAGTGAGGCACTATGCATGTCTAATTTGTCGACGAGGCTCCGACCTTCGACCCTTGCTATTAACATAAAATATCTTTGAGTCTTTCCAAAACCTCATTTTCAACGCATTTCCAAAGTAATTCAGAGACTGTGGCTTTCGGGATGTACAAAGTGTATATCGAAGACTTTTCGGTTATAAACTAAATAATTATAATCATTTCGTACTACAATACTGAGTATCAATAATAAGTACTTTAAACAACTTTCTTCATCTTTCACAATTTCTACTAGCTTCGTCCAATGTATTGCCACTGTTGTGCTGCACGTCAATCGTCGTACGATTGGCGAAACGATTTATGGAAGCTTACGATTGTTCAGTTGGCAACAGATTTCAACAAATGAAGTACACATTCCGCGTAGATTCCCAGCAAATAAACTTCAGCCAAAAATTTTAATAAATTTTAAGCATGTTTTAATAAAATAAATAAATTCTAATAAAATAAAGCTTCTAATAACAGTGAAAAAATTCTTTATTTTTTTTTCCATTGGAACACAGTGGGGTTTAATAAATTAATTCTCTTAAATTGTGTGAATTGTTATTGCATTGTCATTAGATATAATTATATTGTGTTTTTAATAATAGTTCGTGTCAAAGTTAATGTAGTAAAATTACTGATTCATACTTTCCTGAATGTTTTTATGTAGTGTGTTTTTTTATTAATGTATCAACACAATATTCACTTACACCTTCCACAAAGAGTGAATATTTTAAATCACAGTTAAATGTTCTCACTCATTCACAAGTTATGCGTCTCTCTTTCCAAACATCCTGGACACAAATAAATCCTTATACCTGTATAAAATTGTACATATTTATTTAAACCAACCATTATATGTTGTGAGCTTCACGATTGTTATCACGGATTTGGTAACTTAAATTTCATCCAAAGCACTGAATAAATGTTTACTGTTAATAATTTTTATGTTTTTTATTTGCACTGAAAAATATTATTTCTCAAAAGATTTCATTATTTGACAAGTTTGTTCTTGACACATTTATTGAATTGTAAGTAAACTTGTGGTGCTACAATATGACACAGACATTCTTGTATCTTTGTAAAGTTGTAAATCTTGTAAAGTTTGCGTAAATTAATAGTATGAGGATCGTTCCAAAAGTAATGCCTTCCATTTATTTGTATGACAAAAATAGTAAACAAAAAACATCGTAATATAATGTGTTAGGATAGAGTTTTTTTAACACATTATTTTTCGATACAATCCCCCTTTTCCTATGCTGTTAATTCACCGATGAATAAGAGCATGCCACACTGGTAAAAATCTGTACCAGCCGATGTTACCCGTACGGGAATTCTTATGGCGCCATTCCATGGATTGTCGTTTCATTTCTGGCTCATAATGGTGACATGTCTCGTCATCAGTGATTATTCGATCCAGAAAACAACCACCTTCAGCTTCGTATTGGGCCAAAAGTTCCTCACAAACTTCCATTCGGTGCTGTTTGTGTTCCTGGGTGAGTGATAGCGGAACCCACCTTGCGCACGATTTTTGGTAATTCAATTTTCTCAACTTTATCTCTAATGCATTGTAGCCTATGTTCAGCGCCCTACACAATTCCCTGGTCGCCATGCGCCTATTCGCAAGCATGAGCTGATCGAGGCGTTCTTCATCGCTCGGTGTGGCAGCTGTGCGTGGACGACCTCACCGTGGTTTGTCTTTCACGTCGCTTTCACCACCGCTGAAACGCACTACCCATCTTTGCCACTGAGATATATCTTAGTTATATCTGACAATAATTTAATTTTCGAGCCCCAAGTTTGGCATCACTGAGATATTTCTAATACATCCGAAACAATATTGTTCTTATGGAACTGACTAGTTCAATCTTATACCCGCCTAGCTTACCTTGGTGACGGTTCATACGAAGCGGAACATTTTCTGGAGATTTTTTCTCCATCAATTGGATTTGGTATAGCCTGCAATCTTTGATTCAATAATCAGCCTTTTCCTTTCATATAAAAAATGAACATAACGTTTATTCAACTATAATAAATCACAATCAACAAATTACGTTAGATTATTTTGGCAACCAACAAAAATCTATTAGATTGCTTTCCCTCTTTTTCTTTCTTCGCGCACTATCAATCTTCTTATACGCTCTTGATGATTCTCTCTCTTCCACTTCACGTTCAGTCTCTTCCTACCGTATTTCCTCTCTTTTTGGGGCTATGATACTCCGCACCCTTCCTTTTCTATATATCACCAAGATATTCTTGTCTCCATCCCCATGAATCCCCAAGAGAACTCACTTTTGGTGTCTACTCGGTCTCCCTCAGTCTCGTTCCTCCTCTTTTTTCATTGTTCTTTCTGCCACCTGTATTTTTTAAATAGTATCTGTACGCGGCTTTGTCTGCAAGTCGTAATTTGCCCCTTTTTTATACAACGTTCCTTTATTTATTCCATAAAAATTCTTTGGTATATTACACCACACTGTCACAGTCTAATAACACAGTCCCGCAGCTCTATGTTTTTTCTCTATGCTGAAAATGGACCCTACTGACAGATGTAGCAACACTAGCTCTCCAAGTGGTCAGTAAGCTGGTCACGTCCTCAAACCATAGCTTATGTTTGCTACATCAAGAATTTGACGTCGTAATTAAATTAATTTAGAAAACATAATTCATATTCTAGTCCAGTGTTATCGTTTGTTGTTATTAACGTAAGCTTAAAAGCATAAAAACCTAAGAACATCTAATATCCTGTAGAATTTCTTCGAAGGTCGACAGAGTGAGATCTGAAACTTGAGGTTTTAGAAGGAATTTCTTCATATTTTCGGGTTTTGTATATTCCAGAATGTGGAAATTAAATGAATATTTGGGTTTTCTTTTGGTGACCAGTTATACAAATAAACAAGAAGGGAGTATTAATACACATAATATCACATGAAACACACCCACAGAAAGAAATATATTTATTAGATTTCAGTTACACATATTTATTATCAATTATTATTTTTTAGATATTACGTCAGTGTCATAACACTGTCACATCAATTATCTTCTCTTCGGAAGAGGCACACATTAGTGGAGGGTTTTGCCAATTGATGTATTGTTACCAGGAACACTACGAGGAGGTTCCTGCCATGTTCCCATATATACAACAACATGTACAAAAGCTGTACTTAACCTTCCTATTCATATTTATAGATCACCCGAGAAATAAACAAAGAAAATAATAACTATGTGTACACAATTATTTTTATACATTCCAAATTTCTAACGTTTTCCTTTGTAACACATGTATTTTAATGAGGCTTTAATCTTAACAATTAGTATCATAAATTACTATTAAATATTTCCTTCAGATTATATTTAAATCTTTCTCTTCGGAAGATGCGCAAATTGAGCATAAGCTGGCTTCTCTCGACATGTTTAGCACCTAACCTTACTTTACCAGGAAGAGAAACTGACATATAGCTCTTACTAGACCCTTGGAGGCGCTAGAGTCGCGCCAGGACCAAAAATTTGCTTGAAGCTGCGGGACGGGGTTATTAGGCTGTGACATTGTAGTTCACTATACAGTCATATGTCATGTTCAGCAAGCGACTGAGGATGTCAATACGTGGCATTTCCTCCGAAGTGAAAAATTCAGTCACACGTCTGTGTTTTGGCGCGCGTTCCAGCTAGACGCCATTTTAGCATACTGTCACTTCTATCTGACAAATAGCAACTAAATTAAACGAACATTAACGGAAAGGATCAAATTCCACTATGACATCGCTAGTGCAGTTGATAAGTCATTTTGCCTTGCAAAAGGTGGGGTAGAAGATTTTATTTTTTTATTTTTTTTATATTGTTATTAGTAAGAAACCCCCAAGTTTTCCACCTCGAAATACTTCAAGAAAAGGTTTGCTATACAAAAACCAAAACGTTTCGAGAATTTTCTGGTGTTTGCGTAATAACTTGTTAATGGTTGATCTAAACGCAAAAATAGTTATGTACAAATTTAAAGGTCAAAAACATTTCAACAAATTTGATTTATAAATTATTTTTCTCAAGTAAACTATTTCTGCACTAAGTTCAACCATTAAAAAGTTATTACGCAAAATCCAAAAATTCCTGAAAATGTGTGATTTTTTGACTAACAAAACTTTTCCCGAAGTATTTCGAGGTGGAAAACTTAGTGTTTTCTTTCTAAAAACAATATAAACAAAATAAAAAATAATATCTTCTACCTCACCTTTTGCAAGATGGACCCCCTTTTACCTCCGTGACGTTGGTTGGAAAAAATCTGGGATTTCAACCAAACTTGGTATATCGTTTTCCCATCGTTTGCCCAAGTTTGCCCACCAAACATTTTCGTTTGCCCACCCCCAGAAAAAAGTTACACGCAAAACAAATTTTCGGACTAACTTCACGCTGGCCGGAAAAAATCTGGAATTTCAACGAAACTTTGTATTTCGTTTGCCCATCGTTTGCCCAGGCTTGCCCACCTAAAATTTTCGTTTGCCCACCCTCAGAAAAAAGTTACACGCAAAACAAATTTTCGTGCTAACTTCACGCTGACTGGTAAAATTCTGGGATTTCAACCAAACTTGGTATACCGATTGCCCAGGTTTGCCCACCAAAATTTTCCTTTGCCCACCCCCAGAAAAAAGTTACACGGAAAACAAATTTTCAGGCTAACGTCACGCTGGCCGGAAAAAATCTGGGATTTCAACCAAACTTGGCATATTGTTTGCCCAGGTTTGCCCACCAAAAATTTTCGTTTGCCCACCCACACAAAAAAAGTTACACGAAAACAAATTTTCAGGACAAATCCATGTTGAACAAAAAATTCAGGTATTTTGCATAAGTTCGTAAATCGTTTGTTCATGTTTACCCACCCACAAATTTTGTTTGACCAACACTAGAAAAAAATTACACGCGAAAAAAATGTCCAATAAACTTCAGGTTGGCTGAATCGAAGTCTGGAAATTTAACCATACCACGCATATCGCTCACCCATCATTTTCCCAGGTGTGCACATAAAAAAGATTCTATCCAATATCTATTATATTCTATTCAATAACATTATGTTTTTATTTGCCCAAACAATATTTTCGTTTGCCCGGGCACGAAATTGAAATAACAAGCAGAAGAGTATTCACACAGGGCTCCGGCAAGCAAATTTGCTCCTATGTCTGGTCGAGATAACGGTTCCGAGAAAAGAACAATTAAGATATTGCGCACACTACTTCCTAATAGTGCGTTCTCGTTTGTGAATGAATGAATTTCGTTTTCCCAGGCAGAGAAATGGAATTATAAGCGGAAGCGTGTATTTGTAGGGGGCTCCGGCATCCAAATTTTCAAATTGTCCGCTCGGGCTCACAATTCCAATAAAGTAACAATTATGGTATTGTGCATACTATTTCTTAATAGTATAATTTTCGTTTGCCCAGGCACAGAAATGGAATTATAAGGGGAAGCGTGTATTTGTAGAGGGCTCCGGCATGCAAATTTGCACTTTGTCCGCTCGGGCTCATAATTCCAATAAAGGAACAACAATGATATTGTGCAGACTATTTCACAATAGTGTATTTTCGTTTGCCCAGAAATATTTTTCTTATGCTCAGGAACAGGAATGGAATTAAGCGCATTCGCTCATGTGATTGGACAAGCTAACACTTACGGTGAAGGAACAATTACAATAATCTGCATACTAATTCTTAATATTGTTTTTCATTTGTCCAGTAATTATTTTAGTTTGCCCAGGCACAGAAATGGAATTACAAACAGAAGCGTGCATTTTTCGAGGCTCCGGTTAGTGATTGCTCTCGTATGATCGGTGGGGCTAACACTAATGCTGAACGTACAATTATAATATTAAGGATATTATTTTATAATAGTGTGTTTTCGCTTGCCCAGCCACAGAAATGCATTTACAAGCAGATGCGTGTATTTTTACGGGGTTCCGGCTGGCGCTTTCGCTCATATGATCGATCTGGCTAACACTTACCTGGAAGGAACAATTATAATATTCAACAGACTATTTCTTAATAGTGTGTTTTCGTTTTTACAGTAAAATTATTTTAATTACTACACACATTATATATATATATATATATATATATATATATATATATATAAAGAAACTGTTAAAAATTGATTAAAGAACTAATATTTAATTTATTTTGATTCAACAAATGTTATGTTTACATATGGTTTACTGTATCCTTTATTGACAGGATTTTGGGAGCTACAGAATATTAACATTAGTGGTTTAATCTCCAAGTCCATTGTAATATAATGTTGTGTGTCTTTGTGCGTGGGTAAGTATATGATAGTGATATTCATTTTTTAAGTGCGTTTCGGATCATTCTCTCTCAAACCAGTTTACTGACTTAGAATTTCCCTTAACACTTGTTAAACACAATTAAAATACATGAAATATTCAAATGTTCCTAAAAGAAGTAATTTATGGAGACATACTGTAACTATAAAAATTTACCCGCTTATTTAAAAACTTATGCCTTTTCAATTATTAATAATACACAATATATGCATGCAGTTTCAATACATCACTTCAGACAATATCTGGATTGTTTCTATGGATGTATTTCATACTTTTTTTCCTTCGTACAGTAATGCAAAGACACTAGGAAAATACATGCTCATCTGAGAGTCTTCCCTCCGCCAACGACGCTTCCGCGTGGGAGAGCTTGGGTCACGTTCCAGGTAGCGTCATAAAACAGCCGCCCGCGCCCGAATAGAAAGGAAGTATGAAAACAATTGCGCCTCGTCCAGATGTTGCCACTAGCCGCACAGATTGGCGAATAACAGATCATAAATATTTGTGAGCCGACAGGGTCCACCTCCCACCTGACGCTCTCAGGCGTGTGAACGGTAACGGCTACTCGCGTCGGCTGAGTGCGTTTCAAGTGAATAATGGAATATACAACCCAAGCGACTTGCAAATTGTGTCTAGGCTCTCGAAGAGCAAAGAGTAGTCCGTCTGTCCTCCGCCTCTGCACCGTGGTCACCGTCTGAGATGAAGTCATTTCTACTTATAACGTCAGTAGAATGTCGATAATCCGAAATAATGAGAATCGAGGTGTGTCAAGTTGGCACAACCATCACAGCACCATCACATCAAACTAATTGAAGTATTTAATACTCAAATACTACTAATTAATTTCCCCAAAATTAAATTGATTAATATTACCGTTTATTAATTAAATATTGTTATGGCGACTTGAAGGTTGTGCTTCCATGCTAGTCATTCCAGTACTTATAAAACTAGAAAGTAGGAACGGGTACAATGGAATAAAACTTATTGGAAAATTATTCATTTATTACTCCAAATTTATATTGGTTTCTGTTACCGTTTATTAAATAAATGTTATTATGCCGGCAAGAGCGTCATGTTGCCATGACAGTCATTAGAGTGCGAAAATTGCAAAGTAAAACTGTTTCAAAAACGATATTCCCCAAGCTGATCTGACCGAAATCAAGAATCTGTGAATTTGAAATGAATATTTTGATTTTCAGTGGTATCTTTCAGAAAGCCTTGACAATATTTTCTAACATTACTAAAACTTTCCACCACTGACGGCCGGGTTCGATCGATCATATGAGCGAAAGTGTCAGCCGTAGCCACGTAAGAATACATGCTTCTGATTCTAATTATATTTCTGTGTCTGGGTAAACAAAAATTATTACTGGGCAAACGAAAATATGCTATTAATAAATAGTATGCTCATTATTATTATTATCGTTCCTTCCGCGTAAGTGTTAGCAAGACAGATCAAATGAGCGAATGCACCAGCCGGATCTCCGTAAGGATCTCCGTATTCGCTTCTGCTTATAATTCCATTTCAGTGCCTGTACAAACGAAAATTATATCTGGGCAAACGAAAAGACACTATTAAAAATAGTATGTTCAATATTATAATTGTTCCTTCAGCGTAAGTGTTAGCCAGACCGATCACATGAGCGAAAGCGCTAGACGGAGCCCCGTAACAATACACGCTTCTGCTAGTAATTCCATTTCTGTGCCTGGGCAAACAAAAATTATTACTGAGCAAACGCAAACACACTATTAAGAAATAGTATGCACAATATCATTATTGTTCCTTTATTCGAATTGTGAGGCCGAGCAGACAAAGTGCAAATTCGCATGTCTGAGCCACCTACGAATACACGCTTTCACTTGTAATTCTTTTTCTGTGCCTGGGAAAACGAAATTTATTCATGGGTAAACGAAAACACACAATTAGGAAATAATATGCACAATATCTTAATTGTTCATTTCTCGGAACCGTTTGCCCGACCGAACATATGAACAAATTCGTTTGCCTTAGCCCTGTGGGAATTCTCTTCCGCTTGTTATTTCAATTTTGTGCTTGGGCAAACGAAAACATTGTTTGGGCCAGCGAGAACATTCTTTTATTAAATAGAATGTAACAAAATTTATGTACACACCTGGGAAAATGATGGGTAAGCGATATGCGTAGTATGGTTAAATTTACAGATTACGTTCCAGCCAACCTGAAGTTGGTTCGAATTTTTTTCGTGTCTAATTATTTTCTAGTGTTGGGCAAACAAAATTTTGTTGTTGGGTAAACCAGGGCAAACGATTTACGAACTGATGCAAAATACCTGAATTTCTTTTGTTCAACATGGATTTGTCCCGAAAATTTGTTTGCGTGTAACTTTTTTTGTGTAGGTGGGCAAACGAAAATTTTTGGTGGGCAAACCTGGGCAAACGATATGCCAAGTTTGGTTGAAATCCCAGATTTTTTCCGGCCAGCGTGACGTTAGCCTGAAAATTTGTTTTTCGTGTAACTTTTTTTCTGAGGGTGGGCAAACGATATACCAAGTTTGGTTGAAATCCCAGATTTTTTCCGGTCATCTTCACGGAAGTCCCCCTTTTGACTTCCCATCGACTGCATTACACTCACATTATTTTTTGAAGTCATATGCTAACGTAAGACATTGGGAGGCATTACTTTCGGAACGACCGTCGCAATTTTCATCAGTGGCGGCTCGCGCATGTTTCTTTAGAAGGAAAGAAAGCTATTGCATATACTACTTCAATCGGAACGTCCAACAAATTAAATTTAATGTATCGACTTGAGATGGGATAACACAAAATTCCATCAGTTCGGTGTTTCCGTATATTTTGACTCTCCGCATTGTAAGCAGTTGTCAGATCTCCCGCGAGAAAATCCGCTACCGAAAATTAAAAATCCCGCCCAAAGGCCTCGATGGGAAAAAAGTCAACAGTTTCAAACGGAACATCAACAATTAACATTAGTCACTGAAATGGAATAGAAAAAATAAAACTTCATTCACCAATTTCTTTGATGTTACCGTAGCTCTGTTCGATCTGGTGATGGATTATGTGCACTGTTCCTCGCGGGGCGCGCGCCAGGCAGGCGGGAAGCATCGTCGAGTTTCATAGATAGTGACTATTCCACTTGTGAAATTAAAACCATTAGTGTTTAACTATTCATACAAAATGACCCAACCAGGGCGATGTATCTCAAAAAGTTTATCGCTTTTGCTATCCGCTTTCTCTTACCGTTTCTCCTTACTGGCCAATCACAAACTCCGAATCAACTGCCTTAGGAGGTGGTATTCTTCGCTCGCTATGCCGATGTCCAATAAACTGCGAACTATAACATAACCTCTTTGGTTTTAACATAGCTTTCAATTATTTTCAAAATGCTCCTTGCTTCGCGAGTCGGGGATTTATCGACAATTTCCAAGCACTCACCTATGACAAAGAAATGCTGCAATAGGATGTGTCCACTTCAAAAGATGTCTCTGCGAGTGTCTCCATTAGCACAGAGAGCAACGTTTAAACAGTTGTCCGACTGTCGCCGTGCGAGATAAATGTAAGATATTTCGAGTAGCGCTCATATTCCAAGACCATCCATCTCCGAAGGACAAGCACGTCAAACCGCGCCCTCACGAGCTACTTGCCCGCCTGAGAAGGCCGGCGCTTGTACGGGCACGAGCAACTTCCCCTGACTCCGCACTCATTTCCCCTTAAAATCCGAAAAAGGGTGTACATTCGCAAGCTTTAGCAGCGCGAGGCGGTTAATAGTAACTTCGTTTGAAAATATGTTTGCCAGATTTTTTCTATCAAATAACTGAATTTGTATTATGTTTATATTCTTCACTACTTATTACTATTTGATGTTTATTTTCTTACTAAATTCTCCTTTGTATAAACATCTTTGCTAAGTGACAGGAATATGTTTGAATGGCGAATTCTTTCCTTGTTTTCGTTTTGTGTTGTGTTATTAAATCATTCAGTAATTTATTTTATTTAGCAATAATGTGAAATAAATTAACAAGTTTCAAAAGTTAACAATTCTCGCTCACGGACGCACAGCACATTAACAGACAAGAATAGTTATCTGTTAAACCTTCAAACCTGCAAGTAGAAAGTTTATGCTTTTATATCACTCTTAAGTAAATAGGATTACAAAACGAAGATTATTTTGTTTCAGTTTTTTTTATTTTACTCTCAATTGAGAATTTGGAATCGGACTGATGTATTATTTCATTTTAATGAATAATTTCTTTGCCTTAAAGAGAAAATGGGAATTAATATAGCTAAATTTATACCGCCAAGTAACTTCTCCCAAAGACTGTCATGGGCCAGGTATCAAGTGACGTACCGCCTTCCGGAGGAATTTGTACTGGTACAACCCTTTTAAATCTCGCGCCAGTTTCTCTGGACGCAGTGCCCGCGAACTCTAGCAAGCTTGTTACCTTGCCCGCGACCTTGACATGCCTGCCGTAGGAGAAATGTTCGAGAATGTCACAGGGAATTGGAGGAAGCTCTTGCGAATAATGCCTTTCCGTACGCGATAATAATAGTCACGACATGCGTAGGAGAACTTCTGCGAGGACGCGTAGCATCCAGTGATCAGCAACGCACGTAACGAGCTGTGAGTATGCGGACCGATGTGGCACATGCAGTAATCGAGATCTTGCCTAATCGGGCCTTTAGAACAGGTATGCAATGCTTTTCGAATGTTGTGAACTCGTATATGCTAAAATGCTGTAGAACATGAAACCAATACTGTAATTTAAAATGCCTCTCCAAATGTCCAATGTCCATGCACTTAGTTTCTACGTCGTCCTTTCATGTATATATTTCATATTTTCCATCCGTCCTCGTATTCTCACAAAAACAATTGTTACCATGACTTTTGCCCCAATCCTCGTAATACATGAACCTGCATTTATATCACATTGAAAAATTAAAAGGATATATTACACTAACGTTTAGGTCATGCTATTCAGTGCAAATAGCTCACTTCATTGAAAAAAATAAAGAAAAATTTTGGGGCCGTTTTTGAGAAAATATTTTTAAAATTACCCCTTATCAGGCAAAATTATGGAGAAATTACTTATATTTTGAATATGTTGCACATAACGTGATTTGAAAATCTAATTTTGAATAATATATTTAAGAAGAAACTAGAGGTGCTACAGAATGGCGCAGACTTTCTCGTAGTAAAGTTTTTTTCTAATTTCCTTGGGGTGAACTGGCTTTACGATCTCGCCCCATCCTCATTCCAGCTGCCATCCACCGTCACCCAAAGAAGATTTTTTTTTGACATTTTCTCAGCTTTTCGCTTTCTTAATAGTAGAACCAAAATATGACTAGAAGGATATTAAAGAAGAGTAAAACCTCGTCCTCAATAGAAATTTTCATTGGAATATTTGAAGCCGTTTTTAAGAAAATGACGATTAAGCATTACTGTAAATGCAAAATTTGAAGCTCTTTTCACAGAAATCTATTGAGTTCTCAAAAAACTTCATTGGAAGTCATTTGAAGCACTTTCACTCATAAATGCAATAATATATTCAAATTGATGGAAATGTGCTTATTAATGGCGTGAGAGATATTTGAAAAGAAATTCTGTAATTTTTTAAAAAACAAATGAATACACCGAAATAAACTTAACTTCACATTAAACAGTACAATAAGCACTATCCATTGGAAAAATTTGGAGCAAATTTTAAGAAAACGGCGTTTGAGCGTATCTAAAATGCGAAATTATGAGCTAATTTTCACAGAAAACTTGTGTTTTTGAGAAACTTTATTTGACATTATTTAAAGCACATGTACTCATAAAGATAGTACTGTGAAGAAATTGCCTCTAAAGTAAGTATTACCGACGTGAGAGACAAGTAAAAAATACATTGTTGCAATTTTTGAAAAACAAAATAATATAGCAATATAGCGTTTATGCCATCGTATAGGGTTCGGTTGGCACTAACCGTACCAATCATGTAAAGAAAAAATTAAAGC
This sequence comes from Teleogryllus occipitalis, assembly GCA_011170035.1. Taxonomy (NCBI): domain Eukaryota; kingdom Metazoa; phylum Arthropoda; class Insecta; order Orthoptera; family Gryllidae; genus Teleogryllus; species Teleogryllus occipitalis. The sequence continues at coordinate 328,461 of BLKR01000412.1, forward strand.
CGTTTTCGAGAGAATCTTGTTTTTGTTACTTTTTTAAATTACAAATATTTCACGCACTATTGCACGAAAAATACTAAAATTTACAAAAAAGGCTACATGACCTAAATGAAAGAACTATTTATGGACAACAAATTGCATTTGAAAGAATAGTCTCTATCTTCAATATTGTAGTTGTAAGAAGTTGCCGAAAAAATATCATACTTTTACAATTTGCGAAAATTCTCAGTTAAGTCTGTAAATCGAACATATGCCACCTTTATAAGTGTATTTAACTCTATTCTTGCAAGAAATTTAAAGAAAAAAATTTGGTGCCGTTTTTGAGAAAATTTTGAAAATGTCCGGGGGGGCTTCATGTAAAGTACCCCCAATAAATGAATGTTTATCGAAATGGCAGAGCTTCGACTCTGGCCAGATGGACAGGGATTTCTTCAATTTGGAAATAATCCTATGCATAGTTTAGACGCTACTGTTGTTCACATTCACTAGACGGACGGACAGTTGGACAGACGAACAGACGGACGAACAGTCGTTTGGCTTTCGATTGGTTTTTCGGCATCAAGGACCTACAAAATCAGGGATTCTCACTGCACCACTTATTAGAGGATTTTTACTTTCTCGTATACACACTATATACGGAGTAATATACGTAGTATAGAGAAAGTTATATATTGCTGCGGAAAATCGATTTTGAGACTTCAACGGAATTACGCGTTTGGGGTCCCTGATACTGCAAAAGTGTTGTTTGTTTTTTTCAAAACGTCCGTCTTTCCGCCTGTCTGTCTGTCCGTGAACACTTTTAGCGCCTAAACCAAGCGTACGATCTTTTCCTAATTGAAGAAACCCCTGTCCATCTGGCTCTAGTTGAAGCTTTGAAATTTTGTAAAACATTCTTTAAAATTTGGGGGTACTTTACATGAAGCCCTTCGGACATTTTCATAATTTTCTCAAAAACGGCTCCAAATTTTTTCTTTAAATTTCTTATAAGAATAGAGTAAAATACTCTTACAAACATGGCATAGGTTCTATTTTCACGGTTAACTCTGAATTTTCGAAAATTTTAAAAGTTTGAATTCTTCCGACGTCTTCCTGCTACAACAAAATTAAAGATAGAGACTTTTCCTTCCAACGAATTTTTTTCTCAGTCAGTTCTTTTAAGAAGGTCTTGTAAATGTTTTGAAAATTTTAGTAGCTTTCGAGCAATAGTGTGCAATATTTGAAATTTTAAAAAAATAACAAAAACAAGATTTTCTCAAAAACGGCTCCAAATTTTTTCTTTAAATTTTTGGTAAGGTTAGTGCTAAATGTTCCCCATACGATGACATAGACGCCATATTGCGCAATTTTTTCGCTTTTTCGAAAATTACATTTTTTTACCTGACTCGGTAATACTTCTACTCGTATTAGAGGCAATTTCTTCACATTATATTTATGAGTACGTGTACTTTAAATAATGTCATATAAATTTCCTCGAATATTCAAGTTTTCTGTTAAAATGAGCTCAAAATTCCGCGTGCTCTAACGCCATTTTCTCAAAAATGGCACCAATTTTTTTCTTCCCACTTTTCCAACGGATAGAGTTAATGCCACTGTTTAATATATACGTAACGTTCATTTTGGTATTCTTTTGTTTTTCAAATTTTAGACAAATGTACTTTTTCAATATCTCTCACGACGTTAATATGCACGTTTCAATGGATTTGTAACCATTATTGAATTTGTGAGAGGAAGCTCTTCAAATTACTTCAAACGAAGCTTTCGAAAACTCAATAGATTCCTGTGAAAAGAGCTTCAAATTTCGCATTTACAGTAACGCTTTTCGCCTTTTTCTTGAAAATAGCTTCAAAATTTTCAATGAAAATTTCTATTTAGGATAAGGTTTTACTCTTCTTTAATATTCTTGAAGTAATATTTCGATTCTACTATTAAGAAAGCGAGGAGTTGAGAAAATGTCAAAAAAATGCTCTTTATGCAACGATGGATGGCAACTGGAATGAGGAGGGGGCAAGGCCGTAAAGCCAGTCCACACCAAGGAAATTAGAAAACTGTATTACGAGAAAGTCTGTGCCATTCTGTAGCACCTCTTGTTATATGCGTACTTTGCTCTATCTGAGAAAAAAATTCAAGAATAATGATGCTACAACAGTAAATACTTTTTCGCATTCTTTCTACCTTTTAACCTTCTTTCCTCTATCCGTGCAAAAAGGCTAAAAGAAAAAAGATTTTGAGCCGTGTTTTAGAAGAAAAATTTTATAAATTGCATTAACTTTCAGAAGAAACTACAGCAAACTACTCATTTTTTTCAGTACTTGTAGAACGTACACGAGAAAGTAAAACTTCAAGGCAGAGGATAAACGAGAGGTGTTGCATAATGGCACATACTTTCTCGTAGTTTAGTTTTCTAATTTCCTTGGTGTGGTCTAGCTTTAAGGTTTTGCTCCATTCTCTGGCCAGCTGCCATCTATCGTCGCCCAGAGTACATTTTTTAGACATTTTCTCAACTTTTTGCTTTCCTAGTAGTACAACCGAAATATTACTTCGAGAATATTAAAGAAGAGTAAAAACCTCGTCCTAAATAGAAATTTTCATTGAAAAATTTGAAGCGGGTTTTAAGAAAATGGCGATTAAAATGCGAAATTTGAAGCTCTTTTTTACAGGAATCTATTTAGTTTTCGAAAACGTTCATTTGAAGTCATTGGAAGCACTTCCACTCATAATTGTAATGCATATTTACGGTGTGAAAGGTATTTCAAAAAAATACATTTGTGTAATTTTTGAAAAAAGCAAATCAGTACACCAAAATGAACTTAACGGCATAACAAAGAGTGCAATTAGCGCTATCTATTAGAAAAATTTTAAGAAAAAATATGGAGCCATTTTCGAGAAAATGGCGTTTGAGCGTTTCTGAAAATGCGGAATTTTGTGCTCATTTTTACAGAAAACTCGTGAGTTTTCGATAAACTTTATTTGAAATTATTTAAAGCACATGTACTCATAAATACAATGATGTGAAGATATTGCCTTGTCTTTCATGTAAATATTATCGACGTGAGAGAGAAGAATAATTTCATATTTAAATTTTTGAAAAAACAAAAGAATAAAGCAATATGGCGTTTATGGCATAGGGTTCGTTTGGCACTAACCCTATCAAAAATTAAAGAATTTGGAGCCGTTTTTGAGAAAATCTTGTTTTTGTAATTTTTTAAAATTGCAAATATTGCATGCACGACAACTACTAAAATTTCCGAAACAATGTACATGACATTATTGAAAGAACTATTTATGGGCAACAAATTTCATTTGAAGGAAAAATCTGTCTTCAATTTTGTAGTTGTAGGACACCGCTGAAAAAAATTCAAACTTTTGCAATTGTCGAAAAGTCAGAGTTAATGGTGAAAATCGGACCTATGCCACCTTTATAAATGTCTCTATTTTGTATCTATGTACTCTATTTTGACAAGAAATTTAATGAAAAAATTTGGAGCCATTTTTGAGAAAATTTTGAAAAATGTCCGGGGTGCTTCATGTAAAGTACCCCCAAATTTTAAAGAATGTTTCTCAAAATTTTAAAGCTTCAACTAGAGCCAGATCGACTGGGGATTCTTCAATTTGGAAAAGATCGTATACATGGTTTAGACGCTAGTAGTGTTCACCGACGGACGGACGTTTAAAAAAAACACAGTTTTTCGGTATCTGGGGACCCCAAAACGTGTATTTCCATTGAGATCTCGAAGTATATTTTCCGCCGCATTACAGAACTTTCTCTATACTACGTATATACATACGTATTACTCAGTATACACGTATGTATACGAGAAAGTAAACTAGAGGTGATACAGAATGGCACAGACTTTCTATTGTGTTACGACAACAGTGTTCCGACATTAACTGGAATCCATTTACTTTTGACAAGGAAGTTATTTCTAGTTATTTGATATTTAATTTATATTCCTTTACTTGACGAATTGTGTTTCGCTCATGGCATGTTAAAAAATAGTATACGCAACACGGGCGCGAGGTGATTCCCGCACAGGTGTCTTTGTCGTCCGAGCGTGGACGACAAACTCGACTCGAGCGTGAATCATCTGTTTCGCGCCCTTGTTACGTAATCTATAATATCGTGAGATAAAATTGGCATAACATTCTGCCCATGATGAGAATTGTGTAGAACGAAATGCAGTTGACTCCGGTTATAATGAACTTCTGGGGACTAACATTTTTGGTTCACTATATCCCAGATTCACTATATCCGATGATGTCAAAATTAAATAGAATTTCTCCATAACGTTTAATTTTTTAATATATATTTTAAAATTGTATTAATACATAGATACATCAAAATACATTAAGAGCCTGAACTGAACATTTAAACATCTTTATTTTTCCTTTAAAAATCAATTATTTTCAATTGTTTGCTTCGTACTTTTTCATTAGTAATTTCTCTAAATCCTTCTTCAGAGTTCGTGATTTCTCCATACTTGAGTCTGCATTGTCCTCTGAGTCTAAGAAGTATTGTAATGCAGTTTTCACACCCTTAAATGCCCCTTGCACTGTTGGAACGCCACTCTCCGCTTGCCCCTTTACTTCCCTAACATACGAGATGCTTTCGTAGCGGGATGGTGCCAGCGGCGAATGAAACTGATCGCTTTTCCGCGCGGCCCGTCGGATATCGCCAGGTTGAAGCAGTCGCTTGCATCCTATCGCCAACGTAGCGTCAACGCGCTTTGCCTCGCAGAATATCAAGCAACACCAAAATTGAAACTCAAACAAGCAATCGCGCGTCCCCGCGAGCTGTAGCCCATGCAGGACACGGCCTGAGTGGCGTAAGGACATCAGTGAGGTTCCCAATCTGAGTCCGCTACCTTCACCTCAGGGGTGACTTCTTTGGTTATGACTTTTGGCGAACAATACCTTTTTCAAGTTGTCTAGTGTTAGAATTTGTGGCACTGAGGCGATATTTTATTTTCCCGGTGGGAATTAATTTCTCGTTTCTCCCCGTTTCTTTTACCTATAAGGGACCGCTGTCTCACCTTTTGATATATCCATCTTTCAATGCCATCTTTCCCTCGAGACCAACGGGTGGATCGAGTAACTCGGAGGCTCCCCATCCTTATGATTTCCTCCCCATTCCCTTCACACTGGGGTAGATGGGGCTCTTCAGGTGAGGTGAAACCAACTCACCTAGAGCGGAAAAAAACCTATATAAATTCTGGAAGTTCGGAGGCAGAAAGGAGGCAGCCCCTCTACTGAACTCAACCTTCGCAGCCCCCGTAACGCGGCCAGGGGATGAATTCTACTACTGACAAGCCTCAAGGAAAGAAGCCGAACCGATTTGATGACAACCACAGCAAACGAAAAGGGTTAAAGCATAAGGGAATAACGGATGTACTAAATGTAGTAACATGGATTGTTCGCGGCTTACAAAATAAAGAAATAGAACTGTGAAAGATATTAGAAGAAAGAAAAGCCAAAATTGTTGTAATAACAAAAACAAAAGAGAAAACAAAGGAAACAAGAGAGATCGATGACTGGTAAATATCTATAGTGGAGTGGAACAGCGAGAGAGAGCAAAAGCTGGTGTAGCGATGTATGTAAGTAAGAAATAGAAGAAATGTATTATGAGCTACACATACATCAATGAAAGAATACTAAGAGTAGACTTTAAAATGAGTAGAGGTAATCTTACTGTTATAGGAGTTTATGCCCCTGAGGAATTTAAAAAAGAAGAAACCGTAAAATTTTATAAGCTGCAGACAGAGGTAAAAAAATGCAATCCAAATAACTCACTTATTTTAGCTGGAGATGTGAACGCGAGAGTGGGAAACATGCCTGTTCCCAATGTTATAGGACTCTATGGAGAACAGGTAATAAACGAAAATGGAAAAGAACTCAGAGAATTTGTAACATACAATGAACTAAGGATCACCAATACATTTTTTAGAAAAAAGAATATTCATAAATATACTTGGAGTGCCCAGGGACAACACTCAGAGATAGATTATGTAATAGTTAATGAAAAGTTAAGTTCAGACATGAAGGATTCCCATGTTTTTAGAGGATATGACATTTATTCAGATCACTATCTTGTGGAAACAAAAATAAACATAAGAACAAGTGGGAAGAAATGAACTGCTTCAAAAAATAAACAAGAAGATGTAGGGTATAAAGTGAATCTACTAGAAGATGATAGTATAAGGGAGTTGTATCAGAGACAGTTGAATCAGTTCTTGAGCAACATTGCCACATCAGAAGATCTGAATGAAGAATGGAGAAACATTAAAGAATCAATAATAAGGGCAGCAAATGAAGCATTAGGCACTTGAAAAATTAGGTGAAAAAGGAAAACTTTAAAAATATGGAATGATACGGTAGCAGAGGCAGTGCAGGAAAAAAAGGTAGCATACCTAAATTATCTTCAGAACAGAAATGAGCAGACTAAACAGATCTACATCCAAAAAAGGAATAAAGCTAAATCATTAGTGAGACAAGCCCATCAAGAACCTTGGGATAGATAGTATGTGAATATGTTAGAACATGATGTATTTGGAAGACAAAGTATAGCCTATAAAGTGTTAAAAACAATGAATTTAGAAGAAACAGACATGGCAAAATTGACTATAATTTCTGAGAAAGAGTGGTTGGGCTACTTTGTAAAATTATGGAGAGGGAGAGAAGAAATTTATATGCTGTATGAAGAAAAAGGAATAAAATGAAATGTAGATATCTTAGATATGAAAGAGCTTAATAATGCATTAAAATAAAAAAAAAATAGGAAAGCCTATGGTTCTGATGGGGTTAACATAGAATTAATGAAATATGGAGGTGTTACTGGAATTTCGACTGCTCCTCCTAATGAATGAGTGCTGGCAAAGATGTACAATACTAGATGAATGGTTAGATTTGTTAATTACTCCATGTTTTTAAAAAGGCAATCGAAGTAAATGTCACAACTATAGGGTTATTTATCTACTTAACTCATGTTATAAAGTATATGCAAAAATTGTGAATAAAAGAATCGCTCCAATTGTAGACTGCACTCTATCTCAGGAACAACATGGGTTTAGAAAAGGTTGCTCAACAATAGATGACATATTTAAATTAAAACAAATAATTGAAAAGCGAGTGAAGTTTAATAGAGAAACACACTTAGCCTTCATGGATATTGAGAAGGTTTTTGATAATGTCAACTGATGTAAATTATGGAGCATTATGAAGGAAGAAGGGTACCCAAGTCATCTAGTGCAAGTGGTGAAAAGTATGACAATACTAATATCGCAGTAAAATACAATGGATTTGTTTTCGGGAAGAGGATTATAAATAAAGGAGTAAGGCGGGGAGACAGTCTTTCTCCAACACTCTTTAATATATATCTGGGATATATAATTAAAAGGTGGAAGAATGTGGTACCTTCAGGAATTTACCTGGGCAAAAATACATACACTTTTATATGCTGACAACCAGATCATCCTGCAGGAAAATGAAGATGATTTGCAAAGATCTATTTACCAACTGAAGCAAATTTTTATGGACTACAATCTGATAGTGTCAGTAAATAAAAGGAAAGTAATGGCTTTTAAAGGAAAAGAATCAGTAAGGACAAAGATTGTGCTTCAAAATATGGTTTTAGGACAAATGATGCATTTTAGCTACCTAGGGTGTGAAATTACATATGGAAGAGAGAGGGAAGGTCACCAGCAAGATTGATAAATTTCAAGCAGTTTGTGGAACTATAGTAGAATGTTTAAAAAGAAAGCCAGAAAAGAAAACCAATTAAAATTGTATTATATTATATTATATTATGGCCATAATATAATAAAATTTTAATGTATGGATGTGAAACTTGGGTTCAAAAACAAGAAGATTTTGGGAGGATTGAATCAGCAGAAATGAGATTTTTGAGAGGAGTAAAGGGCTGTACATTAAGGGACCAAATAAAAAGTGAAAAAATAAGAGAAGAACTAAGTGGAAAGAAACAGTACATGAAAAAATTAAGAAGTACAGAGAACAATGGGTGACACATATTGGAAATATGCCACAAGACAGACTTCCAGTGCAAGCCCTGAATTACAAGCCGAGAGGAGAGAGAAGCATTGGAAGGCCATGAATGAGTTGGAAAGAGGCTGGAACAGACAACATGCCTAATCCATGAAGGAAGATGATGAATTAATATCTAAGATGTTGAATTTCCTACGTTCGCTATAGCCAAGGTTCAGGTTCACTATAACCAGATCTTCTTATGCTTATTTGTAATGGAAGTGAAATGGGACCAGTGAATTAAGTTCACTACATCCAAGTTCACTATAACCAGAGTTGACTGTAAATGGTAGGTCAAATATCAATTTCTGAAATCAAACAATACACTACCCTCGCAATTGAACCCAGTTTCATTAAGAAAAAAAAAATCTATCATCAATATTGTACTTTTGCAATGTTATTCACTATATTTATTTTTGTCCATCTTTCATTGTTACTGGCTTTTTTTGACAGACAGGTTTATGTATACAATCAGGACTTGATTTCTGGCAAAATGTGATGGAATGGCATTCCAGTACCTCTGGAATATATTTTTCAATTATGTTGTAATTATATAAGTATTTCTATTAAATTAATAATTAATTTGTGGTGTGTTCTGGTACCTAAACATTTATAAATCAAGCACTGTATATAATTAACACAATCACACTTTAAAACTGTAAAACATGATGTTTGTCATATTGTTCTCAGAAGTACTTTTGCAATCTTAATTTTTTGCAATTTCCAAAAATTCAGTGTTTGCATGAACATGGGAACTGCACCATTTTTTAGGAGTTCTTTACTCTACATAGAAAAAAATTAAAGAAAACATTTAGAGCTGTTTTTGAGAAAATAATTGTATATAAATTGCCTATTTTTCACCCAAAATAACAAGAAAATTATTCATATTTTTGAAAAATTGTATATGATCTTATTCAAGTTTATTTTTCCCAATTAGATTTTGCTATGAGTATTCATGTTAGTCTTTTTGTTTCTTAGTTGGTGACAGCTTTTAGTATCATTATTATCTTCAAATTATAATACCATTGAAATTTTTAAAAAAAAGTTTAAAGTATAAAGAGAATAGTAACTGTTTTTTTTTCTATTTTCAGCCTCTAGTAGGTTCAATGATTACAAAGGTGTTTTCAAAAAAAAAAAGGAAAATCTGGCGGTGCAATGAGAAATTTGTTCACTTTCTTCCCTGCAACTTAGTTTCAGTGTTTCATTTATTTCTATTTGTCTTGTGTTTCAAAATTATTTTTTTTATGGTCCAGAAGGGAAAAGTCTAGTTTATGACATACATTCTCCTTATGTTCATTACTTTCTTGAAAACAAATTAAAATATGAATGATTTTGGAAAATCCGTGTTGTAAATATGTAAGTCTTTTCATTTGTTCCCATTTTTTAACATGTTTTATAATTTTTAAAGACCAACATTTATGGAAGTTAATTGGAAATTCTAAATGGAAGATGATCAAAGGTATTTATTGAGATATGTGCTTTGTTGTATGTTTCTATCAATTTTTCAAGGCTTTTTTGTAAGTAAAGTTTACATAAAACCTGATTTCCAAAATTGTTAGGGGAATAAAAATGGATAATGATATTTAAAATTTAAACCTATTCTTCAGGTTGGTCAAAACATGATTTTATACATTAAATTTACATACATTCTCACAAATCAAACTGACTTTATGAAATAGGCACAGATTTCATTGTTTCCCAATGTTATTCAAACTGAAGTGTTCATGAATCTTTAAGCAGATGTAAACCTCCACGTATCATTCTAACAACTTAATAGAATTTTAAATATGAACATTTTGTAAACATATCATGCATAACATCTATAAAATTGTAACAACTGCTGATAAATTGACTGTGGCATGCTGTAATGAACCACATATCAAGAGAAATGGAAATATAAGCTAATTTATATTGTCAGTCTTTAGTTTTCAGAATGACAAAATATGTAGAGCTAGTAATGAAGAAACACATTATCACAATTGTTAACAAGAACACTTTTCTACTCAAAAGAACTGAATAATTTCTTCATTTAGTTTTTTTATTCAGAATGAGGAGAGATACTGAAATCCATTTTTTCTCAGTTGATTTAATGGTAGATTCTATTCTAAAGTAATTTGAAACTGGGTAGAGAGTAATGTTCTAGAGTAATTTGGTTCTAAGCATTCCCTGTTGAAAATTTCTCAATGTACAGCTATTAATATGTTTCCATTAAAGACTGAAACAATGTTTTAGCGTAGAATAAGAAAACCTTTGGAAGGATTCAAATCCCAGCACACCAACTTTTAGATGCAAGATGTAGCAATGCCTTTGTTTGATGTGTCACTCCTTGTTGTGTGGCATTTCAAGAAGGCCGAGGGCTACCTCGCACCTTGGCTGCACATATGCTGTAAGAAATCTAAATACAACCTGTAGTGCTAGTCATTACACCATGCCATGGCCCTTTCAGCTACCCATTGACATACTAGTTATAAGAGAGGACAGAAGTCTTACTCATGCCACCCATAGACAGTGGTCTTCTATATGGTTTGGACTATGAAAGGTCATCAACATAATTCATGACTTCTGTTATCTCACTCTCACTCACTAATCCCAATTTCTCTGTTGAAATGTTTAACAGACAAATGGATTTTGTGAATAATACATAAAGAATGTTAAAATACTTCAAACACTGAAGAATTTAGAATAAAAGAAGCATTTAGAATAAATATGTAATATACATTAAATTTTCACAGGTCATCATTTTTGAAAATCACTTTTATGGTAGTTAATAATTAATCATAATTAGCATGTTGCAGATATGGCATTTCACTTGAAGTGACAAGTAACTGATTTTAAACCAAAAAATTCCAAATAAAATTGTGATTTATTTCAAATCACATGTTACATATATTTTTTAAACAAATAATAAAACAAAAGGCTGTACCTAATTGGTGATGTGGGCACGACAGTATTTTAAATGAACAAACATTTTTTTCTAGTGTTTTTATTATATTCATCAATTTAATTCAGCTTTAAAATATTTTTTCTGTAATTGCTTTCACCATTTATTACTTTGTATTTGTTGCAATTTACTATATTTAAGATTGTTGATAATTGTTAGTTTTTCAAAGTGTCAATCAACATTTTTCAGTCATAATTAAAGTTATTAGTTGCATGAATATTCTCAACTGAAATGTTGGTGAAACTATCAAATTCTCAAATTTTTAACAGATGCAGTTTAGTCATGTCTTGGCTTTGTAATGAATTGTCAAATTGAATCAAAGCTGATGCCTTTTCTGTCTATGGCAATATTTAGCATGCAAGGCCAAATGAGACTATGGAAGCTGCTTTCTTTTGTAGACAACCAACTTATTGCAGCTTATGTGCTGACTTTAAAAAATTTAATGCACAAAGAATGTGCTGATTCTGAATTTTAAAATATCAAAGTACCACAGATGTTTGACACTATATTTATTATAAAATTTATGTTACAATTGACAATAAAGAACAACATAGAAAATAATCTTTAAGTGCAAATTATTATCTATTGACAGTATTTTTAATTTTAAACAGCAACATCCATTTTTGTAAGTTAATTAATTGTAAATAAAAATATGTTTTCATGCTTTAATCAGATTCAAATAATTGATGTCATAAATGAAATAATGTTCCATTTCTTTGAAGGTTTTTTTAAAAAATTTCTGAACAAAATATTTGAAAATGTAACCAATCTCTTATCAATTAACACAATGTTTCTTTGAATGATTTGCATGCATGGAAAAGTTTTTGGAATGGCTTATTTTATGAGACCTGGTCAACAATAAGGTCAAAAGCTTACATGGTTATGGCTTGGCCAATGCTTGTATATTCCCTTTATCCTTGACACATTTATTGCACTGCTTTGCTTGCAATGCTCTGACCTACCCACTTCAGTCTGATGTGTCACTGTAGACAACCGGAGGGTAGGTATAGTTTTGTTGAGGAATGATTTACAACGGATTAACTATTAAATGCTATTATTTCATATTGTATTTTAGTAATCTGACCTCAAAGATATTGGATCCAGACAAATTCAGGTTGGTAGTAATAATGCACAGGCTTCCTGCATCAGGTTTGGAAAACTACTGTAGGTGGCTGTCACTGATCTCCAATGATTATGTATTTTTCATGATCGATAAGTCTTAAAAGAATCTCTTTGCAGATGTATCTCAAATATTTTATTGGACTCTAGGCTATAATAAAATAATGTATTTAACTCTGGGATCTATATTAGAATTAGTTACATCAATTTCTCTTTTATTTACAATTCTGATATGATTAGTGTGCATCCTTTCACATTCTCAGAATTTCTGTAGTTATATCAACAATGAGTACCTATCTCATAAAATAGATGCTTCATTATTGCTGCCTCTGTAGTCTTCTTAAGCTTGTTACACTTAATGTTTGCTGGCTAAAATATTTTGCAACTGGATCTGCAATAGCAGCATGGTTAAGGTAGAGGTGCCTTCTCTATCCACAAGAGAGCTATCCATGTTCTCTTGCAGTCGACTATGACGAGACAGATCCAGAGGCCATATCATCTGAAGACTGCAAGTGTTCTCTCTGCCAGAGACGTTTCGAGGAGCAAGGTAAACCTCCAGCCTGTGCCACAGACCTCAGCTGCATTTATAAAACACACAACAATTGTTCTTTCCCACATTTTTCATTACATCATTGGAACTGGCTGGCTATTTCTCTTGAAAATAATGCAATCATTTTTACACTGATAAAACACTTCTTCACCTTTCAAATTTTGCTTCTGCCAGTCATTTTTAACAATATTGCCTAACTTTCACTGCCTTATTCATGAATATTTTTACCTCATTAAATTATTATACAAGAACAGTATTTGTGTGAAATTACATATTTCCAGAGTGTATATTTGTATTTGTTTTGTTTCTCCCTCAGTTATTTTAGCCTCAGTTATTTGTACAAGTGAAATGATTTTGCTTTTATTTAATTCTTGTATGTGTGTGTGTATTGTATTTTTTGTATCTTCCATTTAATTCCAAATTTGCAACAATTGTTTTTGTTTAGTTTATTATTGATCATAAATGCTTCAGTCCAAAGATGTTTCTGTTGTAAATTTAAAAGTGAAAATGTCAACACCTCTATTTGTGCCTTGTATTAAATTCCCTTAAATGTTACTTCAGTTGATGAATTTCCTGTGTATTACTTTGTAGGCTTGAAATCCTTGCACTGTTTTTCAGCAGAGAAATTCCTCATCCTACCAAAAATCATTCTGTTGTTAGTACCCATGCGAAGAAAAACCAGCTTTTATTTCTAGATACTTGCAAGACCAATGCCAAACCATTGAGCAAAGACCATTCACATTCATTCATTATCTAATTGTTGTAATATATCTGTGAAATTGCTTTTGACAAGTATGTCTTGGAATGCCTTGAGGCATCTGTGGTACATATTTTCCATGTGTCTGGATGTCATGTGTGTTATGTGTCAATGTTGTGTAAATTTATGAGAATGTAATATATTTTGGTCACAAATATGTTAATAAGGTGGCTATAAAAGATTCATATTAAATGTTTGTTTCAAAACATTATGTCAATGCTCTTTCAGAATACTATTAGCAGCATCAGAGCACATTTTCCTCATCATATGAATTTGTATCCATTTTGTTACAAATTATCTATAGATTTTTGCTTTGCAGCATATCCTCCTCTCAGTGTATATTCCAACATTAATATTCTAATGATACAACTTTTTGAGTATATAACATGTGTTTTAAAATAAACATTTTGTAAAATGTAAATACTGAATCCTCTTCATATGTTAATGATACTACTTGCCGCTCAAGAAGAAAATTAGTATATAAAATAAGCAGTGTCAGCCACAAATAATAAAATAGTACTTTTATCACCATTATTTTTCATATTGTAATAAAATAGCAATATCTGATGGCTCAATTTTTTTATTATCATTACTGTTGGTGTTGTTGTTGTTGTTATTGTCATTATTATTTTTATTATTGTTGTTTTTGTTTTTTCTACATCACTTTAGTGAAGTCTGAACCACCAAACATAGCCTTTATGTGAATTTGCAAAGGTGTGTTCTTCTCATTTGGTGTAAAAGAAAGAAGTCGTAAATGCCTTTCCAACTTCTATGTATCTGGAAATTCAAATATTATTTTCAAATTACAAATTGAAATATTCGGTTTGAAGATTGTGTTATGAATTTGGAAATCAGAGCTTTTTTTTTTATTTTATGAAAAAGTACATTAGTTTTTCTCTACTTACATCAATGCAAAATAGCAAATTTCTTTTTTTTCACAATTTCTTTTTTTAAGGAAAAGAAATATTCTTTTGATACAAACTATCAGAAAATTTTCAGCTAAATTAAGCCATGGTGAAATATGTACTTGTAAATTTCTGTTTATTTTAGATTTACATAACGAGCCACCTCTTTTTTTTTTCTTTTGTTTGAGTTTTTTCTGAAAGTTATGTGTCTGAGAAAGTTGTAGAAGTCATAATGACTTTTGAAATATTTAACTTTACATTACGTTGCACAGGGAACTACAGTTGCCTTAAAGTGGACCTCATCTTTACTCGTGATAGAGCATTCTACTTTACAACTGTGTTTATTCCTGGTATTATACTAGTCACATCTTCTTTTATAACATTCTGGCTAGAATGGAATGCTGTTCCTGCAAGAGTCATGATAGGTAAGGAAATTACAAAGAATGTGAAAATTTCTTTTTCATTATACAACAGAAAAATGTTGTATATATATTATTTTATTACATCAAATAACTATTTCTTAAGGAAAATATTCCAAATTTGTTAGTCAAATAGAGGTCTATTATTTAATACAGTTTATTATACGTTACAGTTTGTATATTGTGTAGTTTGTTTTTCTCTCATCTTTATTTTTTTTCCCCTTTTGTCTTCTTCTAAAATATGATTGAAAATCCATTAATTTTTTTAAACTTACAAATAGGTTCTTTGACTATTTTTCAAGCAGATAACATACTAGGGACCCCTGCAGATCTGTTCAAGCTTGAATATAAAAGTGTAAAAGTAGATCAATAAAAGAATTGTTGTCTGGTCTTTGGTTATAGGTTGTATAAATAACATCTTTGTTGGGTAATGTAAGACACATTTCCAGGATATTGTTACAATGATGACTTTGGAATTTTAATTATAAAAAAATACAAATTAAATTACAAAATCTGAAAAAATAGATTGATTAAACTGAAAATCACTGTGTAATTCATGTTGAAATATTTACATTGGAAAACAATCTTTAAATTAGCATTGGTGTATTTTGTGCGTTTTATATGAAATATTTGATTTTGACATTGCCTTTTTCTCTTAGGTGTGACAACAATGCTCAACTTCTTCACAACATCAAATGGTTTTCGTTCAACTTTGCCAGTGGTTTCAAATTTGACTGCTATGAACGTTTGGGATGGGGTGTGCATGTGTTTCATCTATGCAAGCCTTTTGGAATTTGTATGTGTAAACTACGTAGGCCGGAAACGGCCACTTCACAATGTGGTTTACCGCCCTGGAGAAAATCCTGTTACTCAGGTAGGTCTGCGTCTCCATTCTTTATTGACAGAAAATATAATTCATTACATCAGTTTATCTTTAGAAGTAAGAGATAGGACGCTGCCCTTGAGTATTTTTGCCTAGAAATTTACAAGTATTTTACCACATTGTTGTTATTTTCTCATTTCTAATATTATAATGTCTCTCTCAAATGCTAATAAATAAATTGATGGGGGGGAAATTTTACATTTCTTCTAATGCAGTGATGTGTTTAGATGTCATGAACAATCAATTTGTTTGGATTGCATGATTTTTATAAGTTACAAAAAAATTCTGTTTTGTTGTTTTTATGTATTTTATCCACAATAATAATTATTTATTTCCATTTATGAAATATATAAGAAAATATTTGTTAATAATTAGGTTTGACTCATGTTTTAAAATTAGTACATGATCTGTTTATCTGGATATTTGCTATGAATGTACTATTTTTTAACAAATAAGACAAAATAATGATTTTGGTAATAGTTCAGAACTGCCTTAAAAGAGTAAATTTTAAACAAATTACCTTCTTACAAAGATTTAGAAGTTTCCATACTTTGAATGATTAAAAAATGAGAAGCAATTGATAAGTTGGTATCTTTTGTACAAGTCACCCTTTTTTCTTCTTATAGATAGTTTTAAAATATTAATAGATAGATAAAAATATTAATGTTGTTCTGTCCTATTGCCAGAATATTTAAGAGAGTTGTATTTGCACATAAAATCTAATAATATGGTATGTGTAGAATTGTGTTATGATCAGTTTTTAAGCATTTTCTTCTTCTGATATTATTCAATTTTATGAGCATGTTGCATTATTGTATGTACATATTGGGTAATTTCTTGTATGCAATGCTAGCTGATCATGTTTGATGTTTTTAATACAGTGTTGTTATGGGCAAAGTGTGCCTTATACAATCATTTTGCAGGGATGATATCACAAGATTTTCATTGAACCAGAATAGGCAAACTAATTTTCACATGTTTGTTTAAAACCTACAAAATTCTATTCTTGCTATTACTGCATGAAAATTGAATTGTATCTGATAACCAATTAATCAATATAAGGAAATTACAAAATTAAAAATTTAGTGTTTGAGATTGTTAATAAGAGTATGTCTCATTTGCAGAGACACCACTGTTTAAAACTTCTGTAAAGTGACAGTATTCCTCCAATATGTGTATCACGTAGGGTTATAATTTTTTTTTATTGAATATGAAGAAAAGAGAATTATTTTAATACTTCAGTTATTGATACCTATGTAACAGCTGCTACAGAATTGCTGTAGTGTAGGAGAAACTGAGAAAATTATGAGCATATACAGTGTGTATTGTGTTCCAAATATTATTGTTCAATGTAGACAGAATTCACAGTGTCTTGTTTCTTGGTATAATTGTTACCAAATTGTCATGTTCATATTTAAAACAACATTTTTAGTATTTAAAATGACATGCAATTAAATGTGAAAATTGAAGTTTTATTATTGAAAAAGTGTTAACTACTTTATCAGCTGCACTGAAATTGTCCTGCAATTCGTTGTCATGATTTTACGCTGTGCTCCTCTTAAATCTTTTCTTTAAAGCATTGAATGCTGCATCGCAATATGCAGAATGCTAAGCAAATTCATTTATGCATCTAGCTTTTATAAATTTAAGACTTTTCCCACATTTTATTGTAATGTTTTTCTGCATGATCTTCATAAATATCTCAAATGGAATATTTCATGAATATTACTGAAACTTTTTGATGATACAATTGAGACACGTGTTTACTGTTATTGTCAGTATTTCTTACAAATGCCACCTTTAAAACATTGTTGTGGCTGACCTTATCAATTTCAAAAATATCATATTTACAAATTACTCATCACATATTTTGAAATGGAAAACATTTCTATCTTGAATTCCTTATGCAAACTAATTTTAAATTCTTAAAACTTTTGGGTTGACATTATCTAGAGAAAATGCTGGAGGCGTTTTTGATTTATTTTATTTTATTTTATTTTGATTTTAAGAAAGAAAGTCTATAACTGAGACAGAGTATGACTTCATTTCATAATTTTAATACTTAATTGTTTTGATAAACATGTATTACATTGACATCTTTATTTGACAAAGTTGAAGATGGTATGTGTGGTGTGCTGCTGCAATTTTTCAATCTCTTCTACTGATAATTTTATAACTAATATACAGTGTTTTAATCTTAAATTAATATTTGCATGGAATCTTGAAGCTGTACTTCACTAGTATGAAGAACAAATCAAGCTACACTTACAGAGTAGTTTCAATTTGTGTAAGAAACTAACTTAAGGAGTTGGAAGTTAGTTTTGCTGAAAATTAGTCTGTGTGTCATCTACCTGCCTTCGCCCAATGCTACTTTGTTTCAAGAATAAAGGGTACAGTTGTCTCACAGCAATACTCCTTCTTCTGCAATAGGAAAGAATTGTGTCATTTTTGAGTGCTGCTGATCTTTTCTTTTTTTAATGCAATTATCATGAAGCAGAGAGAAGGTTCCATCTTCATCTGGTACAACAAGATTGGTCAGGAAAAATTTACTGAACATCTTCATCACTTATGCTGTGTCAGTTGGGACATCATAGTTTATCAATATATTCACAATTTATTCTGTCTGTTCTTGTTTATTCATAAATTATTTATTCACATCCTCATTGTGCTCAATTTCCTCCTTTTATCTTATTCGTGTGTGTCAGCTTCTGCCAAGCAAATATGTGTGTGTCTTAACTACACTAAATTGTGACTATATGTTTAATAATGCTTGGAATAAAAGCCTAGCACTTGTAATTTGGGGGCTTTGCTCCTTTGTGTTTTGCACAGTGTGTTGTAGAATGTTTAAAAGAACAAGCCTAGTTAACGTTTGGTATCATATTACTTAATATTGGTTGCATTTGAAACTGGAATATGGAATGGAAACATTTGTGCTTCCAAACATTGGTACTATTTCCTTTACATGCATGGAGAAGTTCTCCCCACCAAGTTTTCTTCCTTACACTTGTTTTAAATGACTCTTTTCAAAATGCTTTGTGGTGAATTTCTTCTTTGTATTTTCCATCCGAAATTAGTTAAAAAGTTATTTCTCTGTTCAGATATAAATTAATAATATTAACTATGAAGATCAGCCAGTAATATTTTCATAATCTTCTTGCATAACAAAATTGTGTTGATTTAATCTTCAAGATTGTATACACATAAAAAAGCATAAACTTCTATGCTGAGACTATCATAAAAAATCACATTTTAGTGTTTTAACATTGCTTGCTTTTTGACTATTTTTGTATGAATTAAAATAGTTCTTACTGTGCAATTCGTGTGTGTGGCTATGGAGAACTCTAGAAAATGTCTCCCAATATAAACTGATAAATTTATGAAAAACAAGTTGAATCAGAATTCAGACATACTCAGAAATCTGTAATGACCGTTTTGTCTTTGATCAAACTCTGCTTTTGTGCTTATTGATAAATTATCATATTTGGACCTGCATTTTCTATACTATTTGCGTAAATATTTTGAAAAAGGAATGCATTTTGATTCAGTTGTTTAATTAATGACAAATATTAAAAATTACTTTTTAAAGCAATTTGAATGAAAAGGAATTAAATGAAAAAAGTTTATTAGTTCAATTTAAATAATCTTTGTAAACAGAGACTCATTAAAACTTTGTCCCTTGGATTTGTTTGCCTCATCAGGTTTGAACCTTTACTATCTTAATGAATTGTTACTTCTAGGCCTTTGATTTCAATTAATAGAGTGTAGTTGAGAACTTACAAATGGTTCAGTCTTCAGTATTAATACATTTATTTCTTAAAATATTCTTTGAACAAAACATTATAGTACTAAAATCAAGCAAAAGGTTCTTACAGAATTCTGAGAGTCAAGAATTGAAATTAAATTAATTATATCATTTGATATTTAAATTAGATACATATGACAAGAAACCTCCACTATTATGATTTGAATATTTCATGTAGTGCAAAGTTTTTGTGTAGTTCTCTAGATAATGTAATACAAATTAAGAGAATTTGAATTATAAGAAGAGTTTATACAAAAAATTAATTTATATTAGTACAGATTAGTAGGTGAAAATATCCTTTATTTTGTTTCTATTATCACATTCAACTTAACAATTCTTCAAAATCCCTTGAGGAAATACTACATATTTAATGTAAGGAATGACACAATTCTTAAAATGTGTTTTAAATAATCAGATAATATAACTTTGTGTAATCAGTAAAATTAACATTTTATTCTGATCATTTATAGAAAGTTTGCAAATGTAGAAAAACATTGAATCAATTATAATGAAATGTCCTTTAACTCATTGCAAAAACCATCATTTATATTTCCCATTTTTCACAATGTATTAAATAAAAATGCATATTCCTCTCAAATTTCTAATAATTTTCCACCTTTCAAACTCAAGTCATAAAAAAAAAAATTCTAAGATTAATATAAAATTCACAGTGTATTTTAAGGTTTCTTTTTGTAGGCATTAGAAACGTTTTTTTCTCAAAACTTTTCCTTAGAATATCTAAAATGTGACTATTATCCACTGACTATTGAGACTAAAAGCACTTGAAAACACCTGTATTCTAAAAATCTGTATTCGTTGCTCAGTTTTGTCCTGCACTATGCCCTGCACACACTGTGCACTCTGGTCTCTCACACAAACACACATACACGCCTCCCGTGTTGTTGGTGTGCCCCTGGTGAGCCACTTGCAACGTGTTGTGTGGTGTGTGTCAACGAATGTTTTGGTGTTTCTGGTTCCTGTTGCAGCGATTGCCAGCCGTCCTCAGCAGGATAGGCATAATAATGGCCAGCCCGCTGGTAAGACAGGTAGCTCAGGTGGTTCGTAGCCGTGCCAAGCATTGCATCGCATCACATCTCTCATTGTGCATGTATTCATAAGTTCCTCCCTTCCTTCAGCCTTCTAAAACCTTTTCATTAATTGTTGAAGCGAGGAACTCAAGTTTTAAACAAACCTATTTTTGAGGGTTGATATTCTGTCCAGAAATCTCTATGACAGTTCTGTATGATGGAATCTGTTCTGGGATGCTGGCATTCTGCCTGAGTTTTCATGATTGTGTCAGGAACAGAACACATCATCCATTATCATTACATTTTTGTTTAAATTTCCTTTAATTTTCTTTTATTACAATTATGCATTATTTTATTAAAGAGATATTCAAGATTCTTCTTCCCATAATGGCCAACTTTTGGAAAGTCATCAAAAACTAACTGATGTGTCCTGTCATTGTCACAAAAGTGCTAAAGCAGACTTATATCCCTGTGTTTTGCATGTCTGCATTGTGTAGAAAGAGTGGTGGTGAATTGAAAATAATACTAATAAGTTCAGTAGGCCAAAAGGATAAACCTTCCTCTATACTTTCTCCCTAAACCATATTACATTTTAATATATTATATTTTAAATTATAATAACATACAATAATAATAAAAAATTACTGTTAATATATCACATCAACTTACACTCCTTTCATAGAATTTTTTGTAAGTTATTTGATTCAAGATATTGAACTGAATTATGTATGTTCAGGATGATTATAAATTGAAAAATATATTTTCTGACCTGAATGTTTCAAAAGTTAGGAAAGACGTGAATTTCTTACAATTCAAGTTCATGATTCTGTTTCTAGTGCATAGTGCCTAGTATTCATATTTGTTTCATTAGTTACAAGTTATTTGAAGTTATCCAATCTATACTAAAACTAATGGCAGATTCATACCCTTAGGCAGTGGGATATTTACTTATTAGTTGAGAGTCAGCTTTTAACAAAATTTTCTTAAAGTTTTTTACTACTTTTCAGAAAAATATTACATCACTTATAATCTTGGAATGTCAATAACTAAAAATATAATTTCATTTTGTATTTGCCTAAGAATGCTTTGATAATTAGTTTTGTGTACTGGAACACCAATGCCCCATTAAGGATGTGACCCTGGAAGAAAAAGAAAATTTTTGTTTACATTGTTAATGTTATGGTTCTGTTTTGAATGTAATGAATTTGTTAGACCATCAGTCTAAAGCATTTATATCAATGTGCAATTCAATGTGTCTTTTGAATTGATTGCAATAATATATTTTTGTATTATTATGTATTGTTACGTAATTATCCTACTTTAATCATAGCTTTCCGTGGAAATGAATGACATCAAATTTGAAAATTCTAAACTTAATGTTTTGGTACATTACTTAAAGGTAAAATTAATTCAAAATTAAATACACTTATGGTTGGGCAAAATACTTTAAATTTAGTATTTAAACTCTTTGCAAAAATACTGAGTAAATAAGTATCTAAATACATTCTCAAAATACATTGGTTTTTGATTTGGTAAATACATACATATTTAAAATACTTGAAGTACTCAAAATACTGTAAATACAATTGTATTATATCTTTTTTAATGCAACAATATATTGTAATTGTCAATTACAATAAATTATTATTTGACAGTCGAAGTGTCAACAGCCAAAGTCAGGTGTTCTTTTCAAAGGACAGGTCATTGTACATTGCCTTCCCATTGATTCATTTAGTTATTGCATAAAACAGCACTTGCATTAATTTTAATTGAAAGGAACTGCACTCAATGATTGAAGAGAATGGGTATTTCAAATACAAGTATTTAGTGCCCAGTCCTGAAAAGACAAAAATGCAAAAATTATGCTATATTTATATTCAAATAATTTTTCTTAATGTAATCAAACTAAAAAATTTTAAAAAAGTAACAAAAAAATTCAAGAAATTTCTAAGTTAATTGTTTCTCAAACTTTATAATGAAAGCAAAAATAAGATTCCCAAATTTTATTTTTATTAAAATATTTTAAGTATTTTTTTTAAATACACATGTATTTAAATATGTTTATTTTTTTTAATACACATGTATTTAGATATTTTATGTATTTAAATATGTTTCCAAAATACATGTCAAAAAACCTCAAAAATTAAAACTCATTTTTTCAAGTACAAATATTTCAATATTCTAATATAATACAATACAGCCCAATCCTAAATATACCTGATTGATCTGACCAGTTCAGAGAACTTCTCTACCAAAGCTCTTTAGCACAAGTGAAATTATTAATATTTTATTTGAAAAGTGTCTTCAGTTCTGGAAATGGTAATGTGCAAAGAATCTATTGAAAAAGAAAATTTTAAAAAAAAAATCAAAATGGTGCTGCATTTTGAAACCCCTGATTAGATTACAAGCCTTGCATTCTCCAACCCTTTGCACCTCCCAAGGTTGATTTTCCAGTTTTGGCATGAATTTAATAGCTTGGTGTACCAGGCAGCCACCTGAGTCGCCTGATTTCAGAGGTTACCTTTGATATTTGATCCATTTTGGAAACAAAATTGTGCAAAATTTTGATAATTGTAAGTGCATCAAATTGGTGGGCCCCTAAAATAAGAGATCTTTAATTGGCTGAACATTCAATTCTAACTTACTTGAATTAAAAGAAAAGAAGTACATTATTTTCAATTTCTTACATACTGTGCAAATAATTATTTTTCTTCTGCTAAAAGTTAACACCCTTCTTTTAGCTTGTAGAACTACTTTTAGACAAATTGAAGAGAAGTTTCAATTCAAAAAGTGCTAAAGAATTCACTAAAATTTTTTACCATGTTTCCGTCATTTAAACATTATTTTTGTTTTTATTTCTATACTCATTATTTCTTTCAATTTTATATAATGCTTAATCCTCATTGTTTATCATAAGCATCATCAACTGTTTTCTAACAAAAGTGGAATACTTGTTGTTAAAAATGAAATAGTAATACTAACAACAACAACAACAACAATAATAATAATAATAATATTATATATATATATATATATATATATATATATATATATATATATATATATATATATATATATATATATATATATATATATATATATATATATATATATATACATAAACACACACACACACACACACACACACACATACTTGTTGCATAAACACAGTATAAGCCATGTATGACAAGTCAGGACATGTATATAATCATACAATGTACAATACAGGTATTTCTAAATATTGAAATACAATAATAATAATAATAATAATAATAATAATAATAATAATAATAATAATAATAATAATAATAATAATTATTATTATTATTATTAATAATAATAATAATAATTAATAATAATAATAATAATTAATAATAATAATAATAATAATAATAATAATAATAATTAATAATAATAAAGAAAGAGAAAAATTTGCATTCATGAGATTGATGCCTCGGCTGGGTTCATTCTCCATATCCAACAATAAGCTTGGGGGGCTTCAAATCATGCAACAGAATATGCAAAAATTATTAGTACTAGTTTATATTGATGTTGATATATGTTTATGATGTATGTATCCTTTTGTACTGTAGTATGTATGGTTTAACAGGAAAGCTTTTAGTTTATTTTTGAATGTGTGTATTGAGTAAAGCTTTTAAATTCACTAGGGAGTTTGTTGTATAGTGTGTGATGGGGTACTTTTTTGAAAGAGTGAAGTTTCACAGTGTGGGACATGCAGATTTTTTTTTTGTCAAGAATCTTAGTTATGAACTTCAGTGTTTAGAGTGACAGATTCCTTGTTTTCCATAAGTGTCTTCTTTGTGAAGATTAATATTTCAAATATGTATATGCATGGGAGTGGTAGGATTTGTAATTTTTTGAAAAGTGGTTTGCAGGACTCGTATTTGTGAGTGTTTGTCATTGTTCTCAATATTCTTTTTTGAATGATAAAAGTGTGAATACTTTCTGGGGAATTTCCCCAGAATATGATTCCGTATTTTAGATGCAAGTGAACATTTGCAAAGTACACAAATATATTGTTTACGAGATAGCCATTGACTCAGTACTACATACCTGGCTAAAAGAAATACTTAAGATCTATGAGATCAATTCAAAAATTTCAATTGAACATCTTTTGATAATTGTGGAATCATTTTTGAGAGAAATTGATATGAAGTTGGGCCTGGAGAAATGTCAAACACTAAATATTGTGAAAGGAGGACTACAGGAAGGGGCCTTTGAGTTTAAAGACAGCCAGGTGATACAAGAGATGTCGGGCAAGGAAATTTGGGGAATGAGACAAGCATGGCATTAACCAAAGTAAAATGAAGGATGAAGTTTCTGAGGAATTTTCCCAAAGGATATGAAAAGTGTTGAAAACAAAACTGATTGGAAAGAATATTATCGAGGTTATTAACATCTATGCTGTCCCTGTCTTGAACTACATTTGGCATGATTAGGTACAGCAGAACAGATATTGAGAACTTCCAATGGACAGTGAAACTTTGAAAGGCAAAGGTCTTCCATGCATCACCCAAAGTCATAAGTTGAACACACTACATTACCACGAAATTTTGTGTAAGAGAATTGGAGGATATTGGCAATCAACTTTGTTGGCAACTCAGTAACATGAGAATGTTTTTCCATTCAGCAGTAAATACATCAGGTCTGCCTAAAGCAATTTTTAAAGCAAACCCTTTTACAGTTACTACAACAAGAGGTTGCTGACTTTACTTACAGTGATCATCAAAAGCTGGATTCATAAATGGCAAAATCTCTTCTTGGAAGACATCCACACAAGGTGAATCACATACATGTTGAGGCAAAAGCATCAAACTCACATCAGGACAATCTTCCCAGAAACTGAAGGTTTTATTGGTCATTTTGGATCAAGTTTTCTGCCTTAAAGGTATTTGAAGCTAATTGTTAAAGATGGACGTATGCAGAATGAGTACTGTCGATGAGGATGCCCAACTGTAGAATCAGGCCAACATATTACTTTGGGATGCATGTATTTCTCTGGTAATGAGTGTAAAGAACAATAATGTAATGGTAATGAGTGGTATAATGCAGTACTAGCTAAAATTTTACATCAAACATTGACTGAAAAATTTCAATATGTCACTGAAGACAAGGGGCTGTATTTTAAGTACTATCCTCTAAATGTGTTAGAGAATGAAGAGTGACATTTGTATTGAGATAGGACTACAGTGTACAATAGATCAGATCTGGTTTTGATTAACAAGAGAGACTGAGTTAGAAATATCATGCTGATTGAAATTTATATCACAAATACTAGTGACCTACAAAGTAAATATGCCAAAAAATCAAAAAGAACTCAGAACCCTTGAACTCATTAAGAAACAATGGCATATTGAAAAAGTTGATATTATTTCAATAATGCTCTCAAGCACCGATGTCATCTGTGATAATCTAATGTAGAAACTCCAAAAATTTGGGTGTGAAAGAGGATGTGTACAAACCTCTGGAGAAGACAGTGATTATATCAATGACAAGCACAGTACAGAAATTTTTGTGAAATTCTGTGTCATATTAAACTAATAATAAACATTAATTGTGCTTTGATTTTGTTAATCTCAATAGTTAGTAATATCTGAATGATCTGAATAGTTAGTACCAAAAATATAAGAAGAGGACAAAATAATAATAATAATAATAATAATAATAATAATAATAATAATAACAACAACAACAATAATTGTAATAAATAATAGTAATAGTATTATTAACATTATTTACTCTTCCAAAGAAAAAATTTGGATAACCTAGACTCGTTACAATCAGATTCACAGCCTTTGCACATTCCTGAACTACACATTGAACTTGGTATTATAATTAGGAAAGGAGGTAATAGGTCTTACTCAAAAATACATTTTAAAATTTCATAAAACTGAATTCTAAAATAACTAAAATCTTAGATAATAATGATTGTTTAGCACTAAAAAAGTGCTCATTGAAAATTCCACTCACTAAAACTTCAGCATTTTTCCTATATCCTCATGTATATTACAATGAAGTATTCTGAAACTAATGTTGCAACAGCTGAAAATTTGTGTGGAGAATGGCATGCCTTTGAGTGCTAAATCATTTGAGTGTTCTGGAGTTTTGCTAATGTTCTTTGAAAAGTCCTAACTTCATTTTCCATAGCAAAGAGTTTTTAAAGTAATGATGCAGCATTTTCAACAAACAGAATTGTTGATTTTGTTATAAATATTTGTGAATGGTCAAAACTCATTATGCAATTGAAGATGCCCTCAATTCAGATTGTCAATTATATCTTAGTAGATATGGATAGGAAGAAGGATAGAGCCGTTAAGAGAACTGTTTACAAAGGGCATAAGAATGCTAACAATCATTGGAAAACATTCAGAATCTCCAAAATAATGTAAAACAATGCCCTAGAAAGAATTTGTCTTCAAATACATGTTAATTGCCTTTTTCTTGTTTTGATGTATACTATCAGCTGAATATCAGAGTCCCTTTAACACCATTTAATTTACATTATTTGACTTAAAGAATAACCGATAGTGTTTAAACATTATTGCAAATGGATGGAGTTCTTCAGTTTTTATGACTTAAAAATGAATCAATTGTATTTATAAAATATTCAAGTGTTCGCACAAAAAATGTTATATCCTTAAAAATACTTCATGATGCAATTGAGAAATTTAGTATCACATCAATTGATAGTAAATTTCTAATCAGTAGAAATGAAGTTTTATGAATGGAAAATTAATACAGTTGAAGTGGTGGTTTTATTTTAAGAACTTTTGGGCCCTTAGAATAAGACTTGAAGAACCAAAAACAAAAGCACAAAAGAAGTCTTAAGAACTTTAAATATGCAAAAAAATCAAATAAACATAAAACTTAGAAATTAAATTATTTGACCATCTAGAGTGATGTGAAACAAAAGTCTTAACGAAATAGAACAATCTGAGTGTGACTAACATAGGGTTATATTTCTAGGTTTAGAACAATACGGTAGAAATCATTATCAAAAAATAGATTAATGTCTCTTTGTTTATTTAAGGTAGATTTCTAGGATGTAACCAGTAAAATTTTCCTAAAAGAGAGGCAGTAGGCCAAATAAGCGTTGGAATTATTTATTTTCAGGTTTTCTTCTTCTTAAGATTTTGTTTTCTGTTATCACAAAAGTATTTTAATTTGTTTT
Organism: Teleogryllus occipitalis; assembly: GCA_011170035.1. Lineage (NCBI taxonomy): Eukaryota > Metazoa > Arthropoda > Insecta > Orthoptera > Gryllidae > Teleogryllus > Teleogryllus occipitalis. The sequence continues at coordinate 356,088 of BLKR01000412.1, forward strand.
TCTATGATTTCTACTACTACTACTACTACTAATAATAATAATAATATAATATAATATAATATAATTAATATAATTAATATAATTAATATAATATAATATAATATAACATAATATAATAAAATCAAAAGTACACCTCATATTAGAATTTACGGAGTCACATACAATTAGAATCATGTATGATGAGTCTGACTGATTATATGATTGGTTTATAACAATATACTGAGAGGACAAAGTCATGGGATACCTCCTAATATTGTGTTGGACCTCCTTTTGCCTGGCAAAGTGCAGCAATTTGACATGGCATGGATTCAACAAATCTTTGGAAGTCCCCTGCAGAAATATTGAACCATGCTGTAGCCATCCATAATTGTGAAAGTGTTGCCAGGACAGGATTTTGTGAATGAACTGACCTCTTGATTATGTCTCATAAACAGTTAATGGGATTCATGTTGAGCAATTTGGGTGGCCAAATCATTTGTTGAAATTGCCCAGAATGTTCTTTAAACTAATCTCAAAGAATTGTGGCTCAGTTATATATCACATTGTCATCTATAAAAATTCCATCATTGTTTGGAAAATTGAAGTCCATGAATGTCTGCAAATGATCTCCAAGTAGCTGAACATAACTATTTCCAGTCATTGATCGGTTCAGTTGAATCAGTCCATTTCTTGTAAAAACAGCCTTCACCGTTATGGAGCCACCATCAGCTTGCACAGTATCTTGTTGACAACTTGGGTCCATGGCTTCATGGGGTGTGCGCCACACTCAAACCTTCCCATCAGCTCTTACCAACTGAAATCAGGACTCATTTGACCAAGCAACGGATACATTTGTTGTAGCCCCTCATTGATTTCTGCAGTTATTTCATGCAGTGTTGTTGTGTGTTAGCACTGACAACTCTATGCAAAGGCTGCTGCTACTCGGTCATTAAGTGAAGGCCATCTGCCACTGCATTGTCCATGCTGAGAAGTTTTGTCTGAAATTAGGTGATCTTGTAACGTACTTAACTGTGGATCTTGGAACATTGAATTCCTTAATGCTTTCTGAAATAAAATGTCCCTAGCATCTAACTCCAATTACCATTCTGTGTTCAGTCAGTTAATTCCCGTTGTGCAGCTATAATCACATCAGAAACCTTTTCATATGAATCATTTCAGAACAAATGAAAGCTCTTCCAATGCACTGACCTTTTATACCTTTTGTACGAGAAACTAGTGCCCTCTGTATGTTTGCATATTGCTGTCCCATGACTTGTGTCACCTCAGTGTAGAACAGAAATATAGGAATATATTATGGTAACAATGAGCAGATGAAGAATGTAGCTAAATGCTTAATGACAAATTTTAAATTTTTATATGGATTTTTCAAATATATCATTTATATTAAATATTGATTTTAATTTTATTGAATTGAAATAATTGATATTTTTCCAACTTAACTCTAGAATGACAGAAACAGTCGTTAGAACTCTTTTGCAGTGTCAGTTTTTCTTTGTGTCTTTTCTTCATGCTTAATTTTATCGCACGACTTTTTAAATTTTTTTGACTTCTTTAAAACAGTGATGCAATTATTGTTTTATTAAGTCTTTGTTTCTGAGATAAAACTTAATTCTTCTGGGTTTACCTTCAAATGACTTTCAAAGGACTGCTTATTTCCAATACATTTGAGATGATACTAAATTTCTTGTGATTCAGTTCTTCACTTTGCTATTATTGTGTCATTATATTTAACATTTTCGAACCCTGAGTCATATATCAACCTAGATGAACTGTATACCGTAGTATATTGATTGATTTGTAAATGATAACTAATTAGGTAAATGATGACATTTCTAATTTATGGCCAAAATATTTAGTCAGCAATGCCTATTCAAGATGTGGACAAATAGTTTATGGCAAAGGTGGTGATATTATGAAAGTAGTTGTATGTTTGAAAGTAATGTCAAGTAAGTAAATAAAAAATGATATATTGAATAAAAATATTTTATAACTCAAAATATACTTTAAGACATGTATTACAATTCTGAATCCTAAAAATAAATCAGTAAATAAGAACTTTTTTGTAGCAATCATTTTAACTGCTCTCTCATCTTTGTAAGCAGAACAGCATTTTTGTGATTCTAGTGTTAATGCAACTTTTTTTTAAATTTTATTTATTTAGAAAGCCTTTTTTTGTTAGCAACCTGCTTGTTGATAAACATAGACTCTTTTTCTTTTTCCATTTTCAAAGGTTTATGGCTACTATTTCATATTAATTTAAAAGATTTTATATTGCAGTGAAAACCAAGAAACAATATAATTTTAAAAAACATAAATATTTTGTAACAACTCAAAAATCCTCATTAATATTTGTGGATTAATTTGTATTGACTGAATCAATATATAGTAAGAAATTTTCTGAAAGGTCAAATACAAATAATAAAGAAATTTAGTGCAAAAAATTGGCTGCTCCTAAACAAAAATTTACTTTTGGAATCACTTAATAATAGAGGTTAATGTGCTTTGTTCCCTTTTCTTAATGTTGCTCTGTTATTCTGTATTTCTTGTTACTAGCTTTTAAGCTATAACTTATGTTATGAGATGAAATGAAAAATAAATATTAAAAAAAGCAGTTCATTGATACTTCCAAAACTCTTTATGAAAATAAATTATAAAATTGACAAAGAGCATCTATTTTTCTCCACAATAATAATAAAGTTATAATTAAAAAATATTTTCAAAATATATTAAGTACTAAAAATATTTACATAGGATAGGAAACATATATTTTAGTGTGTATGTGCACATGTGCTAATGCGCATACACATGCATGCATGTAATATACACAATTCAGAATTATTATTTTGATAATAAATACATGGGAAATACTGTATTTGCATTTAATGGGCAATTTTTCATTATCACAAGATACCATAGTCATGTTTTCCATAAAGCGTTCCAAAATAGCGTCATTTGTTTAAGGAGGAATTTTATATTTATTTGTTTAATTGCACTAAAGTCTAACAATTAAGTATAACTTTACCACAATTATCATAAAGAAATAAAATATTAAATACAAGAAACAATTAACTAAATATTTTACAATAAAAACTAATCTAATTCATTACAAATTGACTGTCTGCTTTATCTTTTAAGTTTCTTATTATCTGGTTCAGGGTTGTCCAATTGGCGAGCCACATGTGACGGCGGTGCCATTTATTGTGGCCTGCAAAAGGTTATTAATCAAATGTGAAAGTCCCTTGCATTCATATTGGGCAAGAACTGTCCACCTAGTGCACATGCCCTGTTGGGGTCAACACCTCCTTAATGTAAAAATAGGATAAATTTAGATTTAAGAACATTTTTTCTAATAAATTCAGAAATTCCAAATCATCCCAATGTGTTTCACTGTGTTATGCATATTCACCTGATATCACACATACTTCCAGTTCCCCCCTCTTGTTTCATAGCAGCCAGGCTAACTGCTGAGATCAACAATGTGGGGTCACATGGTCAGGGGTGCATCACCCAAGTAATGTAAAAATGCTCCGCAAACATATTAAAGGTTTTAGTTGTGGCCCTGGAGGCCTTGAAAGTTGGACACCCTGATCTAGGTCATAAAAGCTGATAGATTTTTATTGTATTAATACTACAATATACTACTTCTGCTACTTCTACTACTTTATTGGTGTTGTTGTTATTGTTGTTATTGTCATTGTTATTATGGATATATTGTTATTATTATTGTTATTATTATTATTATTATTATTATTGTTGTTGTTGTTGTTGTTATTGCTATTGTTATTATCTATTGTTATTATCCACAACAGTTATCGTTATCTCTTATTTTAATGAAGTCATTGTTTTTTTCTGAAACTATATGTTGTTGGGTTTGAAGAAATGTACTTAAAAAGGTTTAAGATTACTATTCACCCATTTGGTCCTCTTCCTAGATATTTAATTTACAATTGTCTTTGCATGTTCTTAAATACACCGCGAAATCTAGTACATTTTCGTTGCACTTCTTAATCAAAGTAACATAGTTCAGTGAGTAATGCTAGCATGTTTCATACACTTCTTGTAGAACTTTCAGGTAATAATTTTGAAATTCTGCACTTTCCCTATTGATCTCCAAAATTACAAATAACAGTGTATTAAGGCAACAGTTTATTACTGTCATGTCGTTATTATAAAATTAATAATGAAAAGTGGTTTCATAAAAAATATCGCTAAAACGCAATAAATAAAATAATTGGAAAAAAATTGCAATCCTTTGTTTTCCCTCCCTCTTTAATCTTTAAAATTTACAATTTCAAGTAATGGACATTACTGATAGAGATAATGCTAGGATATTTTATTAAAAAAGAACTATAATTTTCGAACTGACTTTACAATATTTGTTTATTTGGGAATTCTAGTGCAGACTTTGTTATGAGCGGAGTGCGATGTGCATTTGTTCACTGATGTCATCCCGACCACTAGTTGTAATTATACTGCCAACCTAAACGTAAGAAATATTAAACAGGAATGGATAGGCGAGTTAATAAATATTCGACACATTGGTATTAAATCTTAAATTGAATTATTTATTTGAGTCCAGGGTACAGCTCCCTTATACCTTCTATCATTGCCCATAAATGATCTCTATTTAGTCTTTTACTGTCTTGTCTCCAAAGATATTCGGGAAGATGCATCACCATATCCTCATCACGTTACTTCCAGAGACAAGACAGAGAAGTGAGGCTCGGGCCTTCAGCCCTAGTGTTCACCATAAACAACCTTGAGTCTATCCACTGCATAATTAATGATTTTATTTTATAAGAAAAGACTTTAATGGTTAAGTTCACTACCCTGCATTGTCACTGCCATGACAGACAAATGAAAATCACACAGCGCATAATCCAGTCTCTGCCTGAATACCCGTTTATTTTATTGCTATGTCACTTAAATTTAGAGAAGAACTAATATTTGCATTAAGCCATTTATTTTATTTCTATTGTTTTCTCTTACCATGTTGAAGGAAAAAAATTATTTAATCTTCCTGTTTGAAATGGAACTCTATCTCTGCGTTATGGATCACTCAGACTAATGTAAAATGTCTCTCCTGAAATCTTCAGTGTCATTAACTATCTTTTTGATTTTCTCAGAATCCATATTGTAGTCCTTTTACCTTGTTCCATTAGTATTACTGACATCTTGTAGTGTTTGCTGTAAGTCATAAAATTAATTCGTTTGTAATCATTCTTAAGATCCCTTGTCCTCTCCCCTGTTGTTTCAGGATTACCCACTTTGGTAAGTACTGCTTTGGGAGGTAGATGACAATTTTGGAAAGTATTGTAGACTGTATGTGGTGTGTTGCCTTTGAACATAAACATTGTTCAGAAGTAGTCATCTACTTCATTGTATCTAATATTTGAAGTAGTTTGATATGAAGGAGATAGTCTTTAAAATTGTTAATTTCTTGCAAATAATGTTGTCTATAAACACTAAACTTGATTATCCAACTTTAGGTGGTCTTCAATTTTCTTGATTAATTAACCAGAAAATTTATTAAGATTTATTTTTAATATATAACAGGAATCATTTTGAATACAGTAAGTTAATTTAGCCTCTTCATAGGCATGAACGAATGTAATTCGCATGTTATTTAATTGCTGCAGCATATCATTAATCATAAGTTTATTTGTTAAAGGTATCAAATAAGATAATGTTAAGTAAGCTCCTGGCCACTTTCTTGAAAATTATTTATAAGTTTAATAATGCAGTTTTTCTAGCTACCTTAGTCATTTCTGCAGTCATATTTCATTATGAAAATGAAGGAAATTAGAATATTGATCATGTATGATAATGACCAATATGAAGTTAAGAAAACTTTCTATATTAATGTCTCCTGTTTAATATTTAGATAAATTTTGCCAAACAAGGGCTTAGTTTTGCCAGGTAGAAAACAAGATTTAATAGATTTATGTTTTCGTGATTACATCCTGAAGAGATTTTGTAATGATAGATCCTTTGTCTTGGATTCACATGATTTGAACCTACAAACATGCATCTCATTCCACCTTCAATTTAAATATAATTTGTAACGTAGTTGGGTGATGCTATAGTACTTGTGTAATTGTGTTATGTTGTAGATAGTAATTAAAAACTGCTTCAAGTTTTGGAAGTAAGTGTCATGTTTCTGATTAGATATCAAAAAAGTATGGAGATAAATATGGAAACTTCTCTGTAATATTCTCACCTTGACTGTGAAAAATAGTAAAGAGATTGAAACATTTTTCACGGCAGCAATAAAAATTTTGTTGTGATGTTTGTAGCTTTTAATTTTCTTTAAATTTAATGATTTGTACGGTCATAGAAGAACTAGAGCTTCCAAACTTTGAAAAGGGATCAAATGCAAATGACCTTATCCTTGAATGTATTCAAATGAGTCAGAGAACCCCAATATGCTATCATTGTCTCATTTCATATCATCCATCATTGCAATGCTTAAGAAGCTTCCACTGGCTAGAAGAGCTTTGCTTCAGCACGCTTGCAATGCTATAAAATATTGAGCTTGCTTTAGTATCTGGTTGCATGTGATGTACATCTCTTGGTAACTTTTGGAGCATCTAGTTATTGTGCGTGGAGAGCCTTGTTTGTGGCCAACTGAAGAATGATACAACACTTGTGAACAAAAATCTTCCTCTTTATGGATCAGCTGCTAAGCATATTAATTTCAACATATCTTTTCACTGCTTCATAGATATTCTTGATGTACTTGTGTTCAGGATGCCTAGGATCCTTCAGCCCTAATTTGCATCCTGAATACATATGTATTAAATCCTCATGTACGTTATTATTTTGTGTTTTTTATTGTTTTTGTTTGTTTGTTTTAAACTTTGCCAAATAAAGCTGGTGTTTTGATAATTTTATTTATTTATTAATTTTTTATGAAGTATTTTTCAATAGACTGATGATTTAAGTTGTTTGTCAAAACATAAAATTTTAACCTTGTATTGAATAGACATTTTGGATTGTTTATTGCTTTTTTTGTTTTGGATTTGTGAAAAGAGATGACGGAATATTACTATTTATCTTTTAGCATATTGATACTGCATCAGTGAATGATTTTCTTTGAGATAGGCTCTCTGCATAAATTGGTGCTAGTGCAAGTGCATGGAGTATAGAAATTATCTTCAGTTATTTTTTAAACTTTTGACTATAAATTATTCACTCCTTCTTTCTTCCTGTTAAAGGTCTGAAATAATCAAATGTGAATACTGTGTGCATGTGCATTTTTTTATTATAATTAATATTATGACAGAAATAAATTTGTTTTTGTATTCCTTTTTAATTTTGTGAAGAACACGTGTTGCTGTTGTTATTTTCATGATATTCTGAAGGATCAAAGCATCATCTGAACACATCAAAATAAATGTGTTGTTAATGTAAATAATATTATAGATGGGGCAGCATCAGCTCATGAAAAGACCAGAAGGATTGTCTAGAGAAAATGTTTTCAGTTATTAATCACCAAATTTATTCAATTCTTAGCTAAAAATGAATGTTACTAAATATTTCTGTATGCATTTCTGTTTGGTTCATTGTATGGCAATCCTCTCACATATAAATTTTATAAAATATATGTGATTCCAGTTAAGCGTAGGAAATCGGAAAATAAGAGTTTTGTCATGCACTGCTTCTACTAGTATTTTGCGTTTTTTAAGTATAAAGTGGAATTTAACATTGCAGTTTACTAACCTGGATCCTTTCCAGCTTGCACGAGATGACTGAGTTTGGAATTCTCAGTGTGCTCGTGGAATCTTTAGTTTGCTCTTGATCGTGCCTTGCTGGGCTTGTTCTTCTGTGGACTTCTAACAGCTTCAGGGACTTGACTTTTGTGAAACAGCTTGTCCTGACTTTAACAGGAACATTGTTCTATCTACAATATTCATATATACCAATTATTATTGTTGTGAGATACTTCTTACCCATATTTTCCATAAAATTGTGGTTTCTCATTAGAAACTATAAGTAAGTTTGCATTTCCACTCAATTAAGATATATTCCTTTTAAGTGAAATAAGTAAGTGCCAATGAAGAATGTTCAAAATGTACTTGTCTTGAAGGAAACAATTGTTTTTGTTGTTACTGATTCTTTGATATTCACATTTTTAATAGTAATTTTGCTTTTGCTTTTTTCTAGCTTGTTTATGCACTCTGTTTTTTGTTTCTTTTCCTGAATTATATATATTTGCAAACATTTCAGTCTAAGGTCAAGCTGTTTTAATTTTCACACACCAGTAATTACTTGATTCGTAGTTGCCTCACAACTATGATGGAAGTTTTCTAATCATACATGAAGGATTACATTTAAAAGTGCAGTCACTTCCTGTCAATATGTATTTGAAATTCTTCATATCATGTAGGCACCTTCATTAGCGATAACAACATTTTCTAACAGATGAGTTTTTCAAGAGAATTTTGGTTTTATTACTGCATCACGAGTCTTGCTAATGAGGAACCACAGTGTTGCTGTTGTGTACTTTGTCTGATCCCATGTTTTATGTTCTGTTGTTCCACTACAGGTATGCCACAGAAATAGGGGCTCAGACAGCGAACTACTCTCATTATTGGTATTAATTATTACCCGTTCTCTCTTAACATTTATAATGTCTTCCATAGATTCAGTGGTAGCAATCAAAAAGTACAGGAGGAGCATTGTCTGTTCTTAGTATGTTAGACAGCTTAGGTTCATGAGGTACTGGCAGTTTATTTCTAATAAAAGAAAGCATCATTCTAGAATTTTATTGGGGTAAGGCAAATAGTTTTATTTGTAATATATTGTACAGGTAATAAGAAAATATTTTTTAGGTAATTTGAGACTAGAAGAAAGTATTGTGGAAGAGGTTTCAGTATCTATGTTTATTTTGATTATTAAATCAGTTGTTTTTTGATAAATAAAGATCAATTTCAATTGGCCATATTTGCATTTTGAAAAATTATGAATTATTAAATGCTTGAAATAAGTACTTGTTTGCTCTTCCACATAACTAATGTGAAACTCCCATGTATGCTCATTTGATTCTTCACAGGATCAGTAAAACTTATATTATTCAATTTTGTGCATATTTAAAACCTTTCTTGTGAAGGATACAAATGATTGATTCAACAAGTAATTCATAAAAACAACAATTTAATATTATAATATAGAGAGAGACTAGAAATACATAGAGAATATCTTGACTAATATAGGCATAAAAATTGAACAATTGTTTAGAGGGAAAGTGGAATATGCTCACAGAAATATGGGCCACAACATTCTAGAAGTATGTCAGATAGTTTATATTTTGCTGCTTTAGTTGAAAACTGTAAATGTAGAAGCTTTTGAGTAGAAATTGGTGTATGTATCTAGTTTTGAGTAGTGTGATATCAGTGATTATAAATTTCAGCAAAACTCAGTGTAATATGTTGTTTTGATTATTGTAGTAAATAAAACTAGCAAGATCCACATTCTGAACACTTTTAAATATCTTGAGTAAATAAATTAGGGCTACATTTTATATATTTTCTCATCCAGCTCAGTTTTACAGGAAGATAATGTTAATGTATAATTTAGATTAATATACTTGTATTAACTGAGTTTTGTTCAAAAGTAAAGTAATTTCATTTGTACATAGAGTAAATGAGAAGAAATAGATGATAATTTGAAAACCACAATACCTTTCGATATGGTCAGTACATAGTAACTTCTATATCAGTCGAACAATGAACAAAAGACAAACTAGAGCGCTTTGATAGTTGTCAAATCAATGCCTTTATCTAGATGCCGCTTCCTTAGTGCACCGAGCTTATGCTTGCTTTGCTGCTTGCTTAGGTCTTGTTTTGTCTCCTTTATAATCTAGGATTTCCATAATGTCAGGTATACTGTTACAAAGACATAATTTTGTATTCTATACTCAGTGCACCTTGGTAATATTTCAATTTTCAAATTCCATATTTTAAAAAAATTGTTTTCCTTATATTTTAGCAGTAATATAAAAAAATGTATTACATTATTTTATATATTTATTTTTGGAATAGAAATGTTCAAATACTGTATTGGTTCTCATAGAGCAAAATGTTTCTTGTGTTACTGCAATGAGTAACTTTTTTTACATGAGAGACACAAAGTTGAAAATTCCCAACAAAATAAATTAAGTACATGTAGATACTTAAAAGAAATTAGAAAACATAAAAAAGAAATTAGAAAACAGTTGCACATTTAGACAATGTATTGCAAACAGAGATCATTTCCTTCTTTCAAGTATTCTGGAGTAATTAATGAAATACATCCCTATGATGCTAATTTTGTTTTCTTGATAGATTTTTTTCCTTTGGAATTGCATGCTTATCCCTGTGATTATAGTTCACGTTTCCTCTTAATTCAACTTTCTTAAAGAGTTCCTATACATGGAAGAGACATTTTGTAAAATAATAGAGTATCAAGGGGAATAGTTTCTTTTTTAATACAGCATATACTTAACAATAAAAATAAAATTAGAAAATAGAATGGAAATGTAATGATGATGATGATGATGATGATCCACTACAGATCAAGAAATAAAAATCACCATACAGTGGATGAAGTTAGTAAATTTATAATTCAATCACCTATCCTCATCTGTACAACATCCTTACTGATATGACAAACTTTCTGGAGAACTTAAAACTCTATAAGAACTGACTGCAGGGGATAGTTACCCACATAATCTGAAGAATTATGTAGGTAATTAAAGCTAATCAAATAATATTAATCAACAAATATTCTGGACTTCTCGAACTCTTTTCCTAAGCTTGTTGTTTATTGCAAACATTTAACACATGAGATTTATTTGAAAGCTGATGTATCTAATTCAATTTAATGTTTCTCTATTATATTCTTTCATGAAAATATTTTGTGTGCCATATTACTGAGTCACAGTATATAAGTCTTATATGTACAATACGAATCATCTAGATTTATTTTTATTTTGCAAATCTGAGTGAATGAATTTTGAATGAATACCTTGGTGCATTTCATTTAATAGAAAATTAAAAGAAAATAGGATCTAAGAGGAAAGTATATCTGACATTTGGTTCTCTACTTAATATGTCCCTTTTTCTGTTTATTTATGTGTGTTCAATCAAGTGTTAATAAGGCAATACTTCTTGACTTTTTTGTTTTAATAAATTAATTCTTCAATAGCACTGTAATGAGTACAAAATAAATTACATTACAATTTAAACATGACTTTTACAATAGAGAATAAAATTCAATTTTTTTAAAACTAACATTCCCTTCTGAATTTTTATCTTTTAAGAGTTATTAATGTCTTATATTTCAGATATAGTCATAGTTAGTGAAAATTCCCAGTCTTCATTATTTTTTAAAGCATCCGTTGGAAGAAGTGTATCAATGATGTATTATAACAGTCACTAATGCCCATTCTGCATTCATTGTAGAGAGTGTTTTGTTGCCAATAAATGGTGTGTATAGAAGATTGTGCTATAAACACTCTCTTCATAAAACATCACTCCTTGTAATGCATCATTTTAATATATTTTTATTACAAAGGTATTTGGTACACAAAGTACTCACGTTTGTTTATTAATTTGAAAAATCTTGGTTGTTCTTCTGCATTACTGTAAAATGCAGAGAGGCTAATCAATAAGAATTTTAAGTCTTTATAAGACATTAAACCTATATTCTTGAAATTCTTTCACATCAAAAAAATTCATTGGTTCAGAAGACATTGAAGTTAATTGAATCAGTGTGACTTACTTAGTAATCATTCAGATGTACTTTTCATTAGCAATTTAAAGGTTTTTAATGCAATTTAATGTTTTAACTCTCTATTGTTTTTTTGATGCAAATTAATGTTTCAACTCTCTATAATATTTTAATGCAATTGAAAAGCTTTTAATTCTCTATTGCAATTGAAAGGAAATTACTCTCATAATAAATAGCAAGTATTGCTCCCTTGTCCCACACATGGAAGTTTTGTTGGCATCATTCTCATTTTCTTTCCAGATTTCTGCAGTTTCTTATTGCAGGGTTGAATATTTTTCACTTTAGTTGGCCCTTGAATTTGTTTGAGGACTTTGAAATGTTTTGTGATAAAATCACAATGTTTTATGAAAGAATTCAATTTTTGAAACATTTATATGAACAAATGTCCTGAAGTGTCAAAATATGATTGCCTTTTGATTATGATTCTTGCTATTTTAGTCCATTGGCATTGAGAAGGCATTGTTCCAATTTAAGTCTCTAGAATTTAATTACTTAGGTATTTTTTATTATAGCATGTTTCACACATACACACACACAAAAAAAATGACAAGAACAAAGAAGAAATAAATAACAAGATCATCAATGACATTTGGAAAATAAAAACGGTTATATGAAAATAAACAAATATAAATTATTAAAAATAATTATAAAATTAGCTTATAGCCCATTATTATTTTATGATGTATTATTTTAAAATTCAATATTAGTGTTTTTTCTCTTCCATGTTGCTATTTATTTTTTTTAATTGTATTCACAAAAAACATTGAAACTAGTCTCACATAGTAAGTTGTATTTTGACTTACTTGTTTTCTTGTATACAATATAAATGATTTTTTATTATTAAAATTTGTTTCCTTTCATGACTTATAAATTAAGGTCCATTTGACATCATGAAAAACAAGAAGTATTGCTAATTTTTAAAAATCCTTATTCTTTTTTAAACTTTTATGGAAAATGTTTTCTGAATTGCAATATTTATTTCCTGTCATCTAACTATTAAGACTTGATTGCATTGATGTTTTTATGCATGTAATGTCCAAATCAGGAGTCCTTTAATAACCAAATCATCATTTAAGAGTACCTTCAAAGTTTTTCATTTTCCTTAATTATTTTGTAATTTTTCCATTTATTTGTGTCTAAGGGAGCTTACCTATTATTTTTAATGCCAAAAACAGATGAATTAGATAGTAAGGTTAATAGAAAAACACTCTTCTTAAAATACACAAAAGAATAGGACAGCAAGTATTAAAATTTATAAATGCTTCATGATAACTTTTTTTTTAAATCTTAGGAACTTAATAAATACATATTATGTTCAGAATTGAAATAGTCATATTTAGATAGGTATTTTCTTTTTGTGTGTTTTTCCCTTTCAAAAATTAATTCTAGTTTTCAATATTTGTTATCTACATTTTAGAAATTAATAAGGGTATTAAATTTCTTAAAAAAATATATTATATCAAATAATTTATTTACTTTTTCTCAAAACTTCAAATTCATTCAGTGTTATTAAGATGATATTAGTTCCTTGCCTTACTGCTAAGTAGTCTTCCATAGAAAGTAGAGTGCCTTGAAGTGATGCCAACAGTTGATGTTAATGCAGAGTAAATGTCTGTTGACAGGGTGACAAAGGCAAACGAGATGCTTCTGGGCCCAATGAAATAGTGAGTTGCACCAATTGTGGCCCAAATCCCTGCACACATTCAGCAAACAATGGCTGTGCTACAGAGGTGAGCTGCTCAAATGTGGTAAGCGTGTTTCCCTTCATTTTAATATTTCTTTATCTCATATACTGAAATGAAAAGTAAATTATTTGTAATGAACTGAAAAGTTATTTGTTCTGATATGAAATTTCAGTACAAATTTCAATTTGGAGTTCGTACTGAAATGAAAAGTAAATTAAATCCATTTAGAGAGAAATCAAAAAAACTAATAATGTTAATATTCTTCTTTTTTTATTTTTTATTTATTGATTTATTTTACTTAAATATATTTTGAGGAGATATCTTTATGTAGGCTCTTGAAAATGAATGTTTCAAAATTAAACATATGGTTACTTTAAGATTCATTTTTAATAAATGAGCATATTTTGAACTCTTTTTTTTAACACTTCTCTAAAATTAATTTGAAATAAACTAATGATTATTGTCTTTTCTTATGTAATATCAACTTCATCGACTCTTAAAATTTCAGAAAAATAATAAACTACAATAACATTTTTCCAGTGTAACATCAATCCTATTTCTTCCCTTTACCCTTGTTAGAAATACTCTATTGCATAACAGAAAATTTTTACTTGGTTTCAAAACTTAATGATATCATGAACTGATGTACAACAGATCTGCATCAACTCTCAGTACTGTTTTTAACATAAAATTATTCGAGTTCATGACTGACACTAACATTCTTGTAGAGTTGCGAGAAGGATGCAGCCCTGACATCTGCAGAATCTGGCCAGATGGGATCTCCAGTGACCCCAGTGAGCTCCCTGGTGTGTATAAGCCGACTTGTCAACTCTTGTACTTTTTATGCTGCCTCTATTCTTTCTCTGTAATCCTTCTCCTTCTCCAGATGTTGGAGGTCACTGTCTGGTCACTGCATGCCATGGACTGTATCCATTTATCACTGAAAATAGAGTGTTTCTCTCACACTGTCCTGTCACAAACCTAACATTTTTGCAATTATTTATAACTCTCAAGACTATTTGACTAAGAAACATGTTGATATGTTACACAATAAGGATATTACAATCTTCTTTTACTCTTCATCTGTATATTTTTATGTGATGTGTATCCATGTGTTTATTGTGATACATTTTTGTTTTTATATTTGAAGCAAATGTAGTTACAAATCACAGAATTTAATTTTTTATCTGTATTGTTTAGCCTGCCAAATTCATTTCAAATAAAGATGTCCCCTTTCACATTCCTCATTAGTTACTAACTTAGATCCTAAATGTAACCTCTTATAATATTTTTTTGTGTTTTCTTCCTGTGTTTCTGTAGAAACTAATAATAATTAAAGAGTTTTGTGCTCTTGAAAGACAATCCTTTTATCTAATGTATGACTATTGCATTTATTAAAATTATGTCTCAATAAAGATGATGTTATTCAAGGTTACAATTTCCAAGGGTATAGCTGAATTTTTCTAATCACACTGTGTGTTTTTGTTGCACTATACTCACTATGAAATAAAGATTATGACTTTAGTAATATTATCTTGAAGGTATAATATATTAAAGAGAAATGTTAATTCACTAAATTTAGTAATAGTTTTGTTGTTTCAAAATGTATCTAATTTGATGTATATTATCTAAAACTAATGTTTTAAGTACTATAAATGCTGTGTATCTTTCTGACTATAGGTTCGGAAGAAGGAGCCCCCTCATCCCATTCGTGTGGCAAAGACAATTGATGTTATTGCCAGGGTAACATTCCCTTGTGCATATGCTGTCTTTCTTATCTTCTTCTTCATTCACTACAAAGGATTTTCATAAGTTAACTGCATAAACAGTTCAGAACCATACAAACAAATATTTTGAAGTTACAAGTTGTTGACTGTTTAGAGAAGTGTGATGCCTTCACAAATCCTCACCCTGGATGACTTAATTGAAATGTGGTGCATCTGATAGTTAAGTTAGGGGCATATTCGATGTTAAGTACATGCTGTTTTGCTACTGATATCAGTGACAATAGGTTACAAAATAATAAAGATAAATTGGTACCTATATAATTCTTAAAATGATTGATTTGGTAAATGTTATGTTTTTAATTACAATATTGAACACATGGGCTATTTACCAACCACTCAATTTGCATGTTTAAGGTTCATGCATTATTAATATTTGTGATAAAACACGTTCAAAAGGTTCCCCTAAAACTAGCATTTATTGAATTTGTTCACTTCTTTTTACTACTCTGATATCAGTTATCATTAATTTCGAAAATGTCCCTCTGTATGTGATATGAAACATTTTCTAGTCACCTGTTGTGTCATGCAAGAGGAGTGGATGCCTAGTGGGGAAGGAAGAACAACCTACAGCAATACTACCTACAAACTGCAATCACAACTGTAGTTTGTGATAAGTTTCCCTTAGATATCAAATAAAGCTTCATTGAAAAGGAACCTAACAGTGAAACACTTAAATATGCTTTGTCAAGATATGTTCATGAAATGTGAGCATTCGAACAAGAAGATAGCAAGCTTGAGTAACTGTATTTTGTGATAGATTCTAAGTATAGACCTGGTTGATGTCTTAACATAAAAGACATTTTGTTTATAGTTCTTTTTATTTGTTTTCCTTCTCACTGTATCCAAGTATCTTCTTTTGTATGAATGTGCGTGTGTCCAGAATGTATGAGTACATGAGTATATTTGGGTACACAATTTGCGTTGCAATATCCCTATTGATACCCTTATCATATTTATTCTCCTTTCTAATGCCATTAGAAACATAAGAGCCTGGTTTGCTATAAATTGCAGATAAATCTAAGAATTTTCATGATCATCTCAATATTCAAATCTTAAGAAATCAACAAAATCTAAACAAGTATTTATTTAAAATAAATGGGCATTACGATAAATCTTATTTGCCAGGCATTTCTGTTACTAATGGTTACGTCTGTTGTGTTATTATGCTGAGTTTTATTTATTCCATCATTCCAATCATCTTATTGTTAAAGGCAACAAATTTGTGTCATTTCTGTACACATACACTATTTCTTCCCTACCAGATTTTCACATTTTTCATGGTTATTGTTATAAATCTAGTCTTAATTACTTGCTTTACCCTCTTCAAGAGGAACAATGACCAAGCAAGTATTTCTTGTTCATGTTTTATTATTTCAAAGATTTAGAATATTGTTACACTAAAGGAAGGGTTTCAAAGTTTAATAATTATATTGATATCACTTGCCAAAACAGAACAATTTGTAAATACAATCTAAATGTGTGTTTTTGTTAATCGTACCCTAGGAGTGTGATACAATAATATTTTACCCTTCCATATTTTGTTCTTTCATTGCGTTATCTACAAGTTGGCAGAGTCTATTTTGTTATTTTCAAATTAAGAAGTGAGAAAAAGAACCTACAAGAGTTTATTAATGAATGTTCATGATGGTTAGATGTTCAAACTTTTGAAAGAATGTTAAAATATATTCATTTTGGTATTGTATGTATATTCTTTATAATATTTAATATATTACCCTGCCAAAACTTATAGGTGATGTAGTTATGTATAACATTTTAAGTCACTATCACAAGATGCCAAAGCTGCTCAAAGCAATTTTTTGTATTACAAAATATAATTATTAATTGTTCTCAGGACCAATTTTAATGTTAAGTAGCATGCACTGCAATGGGCTTTAAAATTACAGTGTTATACAATGCCTAGTTGGAGGGAAGCAGTGTGGGCATTGATATAATGCATGTTTTCAGGATCAACTTAGTGCACAGAGAATGCCAATTAAGTGATGCACAATATCTCCTAAAGGGGAAATATCAAAGAATTGTATTATACAAATTTTATGTGAATGGATGTCACATATTGGAAGATTTAGTGTGTGTAATTTTTTTCTCTTCTTCAATTGTTTAAGTCTGTTAAATTCAAGTCTATTGGATTTTTTAACATTTGTAACAGAGCTTTGAAAAAGAAAAATAATTGAATTACACACATAAGAGCACAAATAATAAATAATAAATAATTTAAAATGCTTCAGAATACTTTGAGGCTTTAGTTGTGCAAAACATTTATATAGGACTACTTATTTTGTTCAATTAATGTTGGTTTAATATTATATTGAAATTATTCATAATCTTGATGTGAGACTCTAGCCAAGCACTTCTCACTAATTTATCAGCACTTTTGAAGTTTGTAAGTCTCATCAGATGGCTGTGTTGACAGAATGTCATTTATGAAAATGAATATTTTAAAGAAAACAATGTAAGATTGATTATAGTGAAAATGTATCCAATGGTCATGTTTCATGACAAAAACCGATTATAATTATTATTACTATAATTTTTTTGCAACAAAAAATATTTGCTGTGTGTGTATTAAATACATTTGCACAACATTTGATGTGTATGTATTGAATACATTTCAAATTTCACATTTTCACTATTTGTCTAGAATGTCAAAAAATTTAGAACTAGAAATTTTTTGAATTAGATTATTTACATTCCTAACTTGGCCAAATTTTCACTTTCTTGAAAATAATTAGAAGACACAGGAATTTTTGTAGATGTTAATCTTGAAAACATCTTTGTAGTGCCAAATCTCATACATTATTAATGACCATTGGAAATAAATTATCCCTTTGATTAAACAAACAGCATACAGAATAATGCTACTAAATTATGACAAATTTGGTAGATTTGTGCAACTTTACAAAATGTGGCTGTGAAGAGTCAAAAGACCTAAATGGTATTGTGTCCAAGAGTGTGGACTAGTTATTTGTAGAGTGCATGAATTTAACTCATTCACAATTCAGTGTCAAATTAATTTCAGCTTTTAGTTTTATTTTGTTTCGTATGAGTCATTTGTGCAATAAGCATATTATATGCATCTACTTCTTTTATGTCATATTTATTCACATATTGAAGGCTCTACCTTTGTAGGTCCAGTATTATATTTTGACAATTCTGTAAATCAAAACAGATACATTGGATTTTGTCTTTTACACTGCATAAACTTATCAGATAGAAAGATTACTTCTATCATAATTTTTATATAATAATTACCCTTTTGATATTGGCACAATATATTGAATGGCATTCTCTGTATTGTGTGCTTGGTGCTGTGAGATGTTCAATTTTGTGTATGTTGCAGAGCTAGGAAAGGTTAAGATAAATACTTACAGAGATACATAATAAAAAAAAAATATTCTGTCCCACTTTCTTGTGTGCATATATATTTTATTCAATGACAATGAATGATTCGCTCTATTTTCTGATTGCTTATGAATGATTGATATTGCATATTATTAACCTGTACTAATTACGTATTTGCAAATAACACATGTCAACAGCAAATGAACAAGTATGCTGCTTGTTACAGAAATTAATATTCTATATCATAAAAAATACATTTATATCTTTCTATTCATAGAAATATTTTAGATGAGATCATAAAAGAATTATAACAATTAAAATTAATAATATGTATTTTTCTTATAAAGTCAAAATTGGAGTTTTCCTAACTCATTTGCAGTGAAATCCAAATCAAATTTTTCAGATCCTTATTCCAAAACTCATTGAATTTTATGTGAATTTTTAAATAAACATACTGTGTAAGTTTTACAACAACTTTTTGAATAAAATGCAATGTAGTGAAGTGATATTGAGGACATTCTCTTCCAATATTTAAATTTTTATCAATTTATGCCATATATTTTGTTCACATTTACTTAAAATAATCAATCAATAATGTTTTTATTGATTCAAATTATATTTCTAAAGAAAAACATCACTTATGGCAGGGTATTAATCATGCTTAATTTTTTTATATATTAATGCAAATATTATTTACAGAATATTAAAGTGAAACTTGAATTCAACTTTTATATTAAATTTAATATCATTGAAATTTTTATTGATTTATAAAGTATGTGGTGTTATAGACAGATTAAAATTATAAAGTACTTTTAAGACAAGTCTCTTTGAATTATATGAAAATTACGAAAAACTATTTCAACTTTTAGTTTGTTTAAAATACATAAAAGAATTGTTATAATTTTTTTAAAAAATCACTAGAGTTGCTCATTTAAGCTGAAATGGTGCTTTTCTTTGCAGAATTGTAAATTGTAAAGAATTTCCAGTATGTTTTATCTTTCTTCCATGTATAAAGTTCTAAGCTTACACAATAGAATCCAGATTTTTCTGTAAAGCCGATTTTCAAAAATAGAGCTTTTTCCAAGTAACTCTTTCCAAACAATTTTTCAAAATTTCAAGGAGCACCCCCCCTTTTTTTAATTACCTTCTAAAAATTTGCTTCAATCTCATTACAATAAAAGAAATCTATTATAAGTGCTATCTGTATAATTGGTGCTTGTTGTTTCATAAAAATAAGCACAGGCATAAAAGTCAGTGTACAAAAATACAAATAATGTAACAGTTAATTTGCAACTAGATCGATCCATTAAAAAAATGACTTACACGTGGCAATGCCATTATATGATGTATATTTTGTCACCAGTTTTGGTACTGTTGCAAAAAATCTAATAATATTCAAACTTCACATTTTATCAATGTTTTAATTATGGAGAGTTAAATGAAATTCATTCTACTGACAAAATTAAGACAATGCCATAAGATGTGTACACAATGTATACCTTTGCAACAAAGCTTCTAATATCACTGTGCCTTTTCCGCTTTACCCACACTGCTAGATTATTTTAAACAAAAATGTTGCATGCTCTCTTTTGGAGATTGAAATAATTTTTATTATAAAAAGGCAAGGAATTTATAAATTCTATGCTTCACCTTGTATAATTAGTTTGCAAAAATATACAAATCCTGAGGGAATATATGCAAGCCTTGTAAAAACTTTTAATTTATTTAAAAATAGAATTCATAAAGCAAGTCTAATATATTAATTTCCCTGGCTATTTTTATACTTGAGAAAATGATGTATGCGAGAAGGATGAGTTAGAAACACTTATAAAAGAAATTGAAAGATTTTACACAAAGTTTCTTGCTTAGAAATACAATCATGCTATGTAACAAAATTCTAAATGTCGTGTTATGAATAAATTTATTATTAATGCAAGAAGGGAATGAGGACATTCATTATTGGTATCTTCAAATGTCTATGAAAACACCAAAATGTCACATTGTTAATTTTGTACTTTTGTGACTTGTTTGGGCATTGTGCCAATAAATAGTATAGATGCTTATTACTGCTAACATGCAATAAAGAACAAGCACAGCCATTATGTCCTTGTAAAATAACATACATGTACATTAAATTAAATATAAAACATCACCACAAATGCTATATTTTCAGTTATGCCTAATAATACTGGGAAACGACAAACTATTGCCATACAAAAAAAAAGTATTATTACTCTTGGCATATTTGCAGTCAAGTAACGTTTTTATTTTTGTTTGGGAAAAATTATGTAAAAAAATCCTATAAAATGACATTTATCATCATTATTGATTGGGTATGAAAAGTATATGTTCCATAAGCTTGAAAGTTTGGAACAAATACATTTCATGGGTCACAATTGTGAGGAGTGATCCTCACTCTATTTTAAGTGCAAACTATTTTATATGTAATCCTTACATTGAAGAATAAACTTGTTTACAAACATTTTTCAAGAAGATAAGACACTGGACATTGTTGTGTGATCTTAAAAATATTCAAAGAAATACGCATAATTAAATTCATAGGAATATTGAATTTATCTAGTACAACAAAAGTAGAATTCTTCTTTTTCAATGTTTGTACATAAGCAAGACAGAATTGGATAAATATTGATTTTTTAGAAATTGGTAGATACACATTATATTATGAAATGACAGGCAAACTGATGCATAGCCTTAATAACTTTCAATACCCATATTTGTTCTAAAGGTTTACTACAGTTAAATTTGCATTACAATGTTGAAAGCCATAATGGTTTGGAACCCATGAATTTCATAAGAGTCCAATATCTTCTTTAATATATTTTCTTTGAGGAAGTTCCATGCAAATATTCTCACAGTAAACACTAATAAGTACATAGTTGGAGGATGGAAACCTTTTTATATTTTGTAAAAGAAGTAACATATTCATTGTACTAGCTATACCTAGTACACTCAATTCAATAGCTTTTGTGTAAGCTTGCAATGCTAAACTGTAACAGGAGATCTTGATTTTCAATAAAATATCAGTATTCATAAATACAATACATAAGATAAAATTTTGTATCTTTGGAAAAGTATGTTGTGAACATAGTTTTTACACAGTCTGTAGGCTATGATAATTAGGAGATAATCATCAGATGATATTGGGCTATGAAGTAAGAACAGGTTGCACTTCCAAACTTTTAAAATAGTAATTACTTTAAACAGACATTTGTACATTTTACTGATTTTTTTCTATTTAATGCCTTTTGAAACATCATTGTTGTATGAAGCAGTAATTCTAAGCTGTGATGCTGCATTGATATTGCAGTGATATGAATTGACAAGAAGCAATGCAATACTTGCATTGGTGAGAATAAAAGAAACACTGAAAGAATAATGTTCTTACCAAACAAGAAATATCTGATCCAGCATGATGCTAATGACCAAACATCTTCATACCAGGAAGTTTCCAAATACTTATTGACGAACTTCAAAAACTATAATGCCACAATTGTATAAAATGGAATCAGTTTTCTCACTACTTTCAGCATTAGCATCAAATCAATTGTGAAATTTGGTTCAGTTCATCAATAATGATGTTAAACCGTTCATTATTTTCCTTATGTCAACATGTTTAATGTTTTGTTTTTCTAAAAATAATCAACTATGAATAGAACTACAACGAATAGCCAAATCTTGAGATTTATTTTGAATCACTAAATTATATAATGTGTCCATGAATTGCACTCTTACAATTGCCTTGAGTATTTCTGTAAATTGGGTGAATGAAAGTGAGAGAGAGAAAGAAAATAAGAATCTGGTATATATATTTCATAACACGGTATTCACAGTTCCGTGTGCTATTACTGATGCCTTTAACAGCTTTGTGACATAGTGGAAATTATTAATAATTTTGAAAAACTGAATAAAATATTTAAAAAAGTATGTGCACTTCTATGTATACATTTATGATATGAAAGCACTTTCTACTCTTACCATTCAGATACACAATTTTGCTGAAAATGTTTTTTATTAAGTGTAGTTGTTGTACACATGAACTCATATTAAATTCATTTTTAAACAACATGTTTAATGGTTGTCTCACATTTTAATGATATAATTAGCTTTGTATTTCTACTATATTTGCATGGTAATATTAGAATATTCTGATGTTATGTACATCAACAGCACTTTTAGCAATGGTTGTGTTTGTTACCAGAAATGTTTTACACATACGTGAAATATGAATTGATTGTAAATATTAAGCTGTACATAATTTCTTGTATATTTTTCTGAACATGATTTTCAATATAAGATTACACAGTTACATCCTATTATTATTGTGCATTCATTTTTTGAAATTCCTACATGTTCCTGAAATTATTAAAGTACCCCTTCAGATGTTAGATACAGAAGTATACAAAATATGACAGCTAGTTCATTATAAAACAAAAAATAATTTGCACCATTAAAACAAAAGGTGTTTCTGCAGTTTGTTTTTGCAGAATTTTAAGAAGGAAAACACACAGAAAAGATGGGAGTAATAATTACAAATTAAACTAATGTAATTATCAGATTAATCAGTTTCCAATTCTTATTTTCTGTAATTCGGAAGGAAAACAGAAAAATAAATAAGTAAATAAATAAATGAACAGATGGATATATATATATATATATATATATATATATATATATATATATATATATATATATATATATATATATATATATATATAATACAGTGAAACTCCGTTTATACGTTTCTCACTTATACGTTTTTCACGATTATACGTTTTTTTTGTTAGGTCCCGAATAAATTCCTATAATTCCCATGCAAAATTATTTCAGATATACGTTTTACGTTTATACGTTTTTCACACTTATACGTTCAAAATAAAAGTCCCTTTAAGGCCGTATAACGTTCAAATGATCCCGCAGAGGCGCTGGACGATCTGCGTCGTGCCCGGAATTTTGCTCGAGTCGACACGCTCCAGAGCGCTCCCGCGGAGCTGACTCTTGACCTCTGAGGCCACTTCCCGTTAATGAAACTTGTAATATAGAAGCTCGACTCGGCTTAGCTGAGGGGTCAAGACCGCGCGAGCCCGCGGGTGGTAGCGAAAGTCGGCTCCCGGCCCACCTCCTGAAGCGGGACTTCCAAAACGAAAACTTTCAGTCGTATGCGCATGGGAGCTCTGAGGATCTCAGGAGGCGACAGCTAGCTCCGAGGGAAGGTCAAAGGTGTCCCCAGGAGAGAGTAATGACATAGATGACCAATAAATGAGAATGTTTGTGCATTGACTGTCCCAGTCTCCAAAGGTGCCTTTGGCTCGCCGTAATAACACGAGTTCCTTTCGGTAGCGAATGGCGCAAGCGGCTAATGAAACCGATCCCTTTCCGCGAGGCGCGGCGCGGCGGGTGTCGCCAGACGGTGGAGCTGTGGCTGTCGTGCGCTTCCTGTCGCCCACGTACTAGATCACCGTGCTTTGATCCGCGTTATCTCAAGTAACATGAAGCTTGAAAGCAAAGCAAGCAGCCGTGGGTCTTCGTCGCCAGTTGTAGCCCACGCAGGTCACGGCCTTCGTTTCCGTAGTGAAACTGAGTCACACAAGTTCAACAGTATCATCCTTTCTGTTCTGCAATCTGCAGTTCTTGGCTGGGATTTGCGAATAGTCTTCGTGTCGCTCAGGTCGCGCCTTCATCTCGCGTTTGTTGTACTGTCGTAGTTCGTCTTCTTTCTGGTTTTGCGTCCGCGATATTACACGAAAATGAGTGGTAGGAAAAGGCAACCCCTTTCAATATCAGAGAAAATAAAAATTTTGAAAGTTGTTAGGAGAGTGGAAATAAAAAGAAAGTAGAAATTGCTAAAGAACTGGGAATACTGGCATCCACGCTGAATTCCATCATTTCTAAGGGGAAAGAAATCGAGGACAAGGCACGTGTGTTTGGGGTGTCTAGTAGCAAGAGAATGCGAATTCAAGGAGGAAAATATGAAAATTTGGAAGATGCATTGCTACAGTGGTTTCAGCAGCATCGTGCTGAAGGTATACCAATAAGCGGCCCCTTATTGTGCGAGAAAGCGACTGAAATTGGACTGCGGCTTGGTTTAGAAAATTTCCAAGCTTCATCTGGCTGGCTTCATAAATTCAAGCTGCGACACGGAATCTGCTGCAAAAGTATGTGCGGCGAAAGCGGAAATGTTGATGCAGATGTCGTGTCGGCATGGAAGTCGGGACCTCTTCAAGAACTGGTGGAGCAGTATGCCCCCAAAGATATTTTTAACGCCGACGAGACGGGGCTTTTCTATTCCCTAATGCCTGAAAAGACGATGGCGTTCAAGGGAGAAAATTGTCACGGGGGTATGAAGAGCAAAGACCGTGTAACTGTGCTTTTATGTGCTAACAGTGATGGGACAGAAAAATTGCCACCGGTCACGATCGGGAAATTTGCGAAGCCGCGATGCTTCAAACACATTAAAACACTGCCCACCAAATATGAACACAATAAAAATTCGTGGATGACCACGAAAATCTTTGAAGATTGGTTGCGGGCTTTAGATGCCAGAATGGGTATCAGAGGGCGAAAAATACTATTATTTGTAGACAAGTGTCCAGCACATCCACCAGACACCTCATATCTACGGAACATCAAGGTGCAATTTTTCCCCTCGAACTGCACCAGCGAGTTGCAACCCATGGATCTAGGGGTTATCCGAAACTTAAAGTTGCACTACCGAAAAATGTTGGTGCAACAGGCCATCCGCTACATCGACAACGGAAACAGGAGTTCGACTAAAATAAATGTATTACAGGTAAAATTTTGAGTTTCATGGTCAGTGAGGTAGAATTTTTAGTTTTTATAATCAGGAACACTCCTTTTTTTTCTCATAGGCTATGCATTTTATCTCCTCGTCATGGCAGAAAGTTGAAGAATCTACCATCAGGAACTGTTTCCGGAAAGCTGGATTCGGCAGCCCCGAAGATGATGTAGAAATGGAGTTAGCTTTGGGAGATTTACCCAATCAAGCGGACTTCACAGAATTTGTGGATGTAGATAAAGATGTGGTTACATCTGAACTAAGGTCCATTGAGGACATTGTGAGTGAAATCAACGAAGAGATTAATGAAGACAGTGATGAAGTGGATGATAGTGAAATAAATGTAGTAGGTTTCAGTGAAGTCGTTGCAGCATTAGAAACTGTTAAAAAGTTTGTTATGCAACACAGTGTCGCAGATGAGGTGATGGGACAGCTATCACGTTTGGAGGGGAAAGTGTATACCTTGGGGGCTTATAATGTTAAACAGACCAAGATAACAGACTTTTTTCATAAGTAATCATTTAAACTACATATTAAAATCTTCTCTTTTGGTAGTAAGTTTTCTAATAAAACAGTAGAGTAAAAATAGAGATTTTTTTTTGCTCATAAAATTCAATTTCAGTTATGTGTTTTTCTCACTTATACATTTTTTTTCTTCGGTCCCCTGAAAAACGTATAAGTGAAGTTTTACTGTATATATATATATATATATATATATATATATATATATATATATATATATATATATATATATATATATATGTCATTATTAGATTTAATGCTTACAAACTAATATTAACTATATATAAATAAAATAAGAAAATTGCAGTTATTGTTTGTAATTACAATAGGGACAAATCTGCTTTTTGTAATTAATGTTTATAAACAAGATATCACAAAGATGATAGTGTTCCATAGATTGTCAGATATGTTAATTGATCTTTTATAATTAAAAATCTGTCATCATACAACAGCCTTTCTCCCTCCACATTCAAACTCAAATTTTCTTCCATAATATTCCACTAACTCTTGAATTGGGTCTCGTTACTGCTAATTCCCAAATTGGATATTCATTGTCCATTTCATCTAGCAAATTCTGTGTGTTAACAGACATTTATGAATCAATGCATTGATTCTTAAAATAGAACTTGTAAAGAGAATTGTATTTAATAATAAAATATAATTTACCCTGAGAAGACAGGCTGGATTTATGACGATGACCATCATCATCATCATTGTAAATGGAGTCATTATTTTCACAGTGGTAGAAATTCGTTGAGTTCCCTGAGGCTCATGGTGAGTGATTTCCAGTGTTTCTAGTGTCAGTATCAATATTGAAAAGGCCAGTTTTGGAAACTTTTGGGCAGGGGTCAATCCATTTTCAATGGTCCAGCACTAGTCGCTCGACCATCTCGAAAGAAATTAATATTTTGTACATAAATTTCTCTATGTTTTGGCTGTTCAAAAGCATCTTTGATTTTTTTATTGTATCTGGTTTACAAATGGCGGCCATTTTTGTTTTACGCCGTGCGCCATTTTTCGCCTTTGTAGAGGTTTACTCTTTTCAAAATTATTCAGCTCTGGGTTGTTCTAACGTTCTAGAATAAAAGGCATTGCATTCAGTATACTCTGGCCTACAAATCGAATTTTTACATACCTACCTTCTATGTTTTTATTTGAGAAATATTTGCAACTAAATCTATGGAACGGAAAGGAACCAAGTTCGATTTTCAGAGAGTAATTTTCCAAACAAGCTGAACTCGTGGCTCATAGCAAAGTCACTAGCCTTTCACCACTGAGATCTGGGTTCGATTCCCGTCGAATCTCATGTGAAATTTGTTCCAACAAAACGAGTTTGGCTGCTTCACAAGGGCTTGTCCAGCCGCTGTGAGGTGTCCTAAACCCTACCCCTATCCTAATTCTGGCCGCTGGGTAGTGACGCAGGAGCGCGGGGTGGCAGGCGCGTACGCGGAGATGCTACCTGGCGGTCCTCTTGACAACCGACTGCGACGAGACGCGACAGACATAATTAGGATTACTCCAAAAAAACGCTATTAGTAATGGAGGGTTACTCCGAGAAGCGCGAAGCGCTCAACGCCCCCCCCCCCCCAAGGGGGTTGGAGAGGCGTTGCGTCAAAGTAGACGCAACAAATTAGAAAAAAAATAGAATCTCATTGTCAGCTTTAAAGTTTTATAGTTACTTTTTGTAAAATATCTTTGATAAGAAACGAACCCCTTGAAAATTACACCCTCTTAAAAATTGGAATTTTGGAGATTTTCCAAATTTTCAACTATCTGTTGGGGGACCGGATAAAAATCTGAAAATTGCACACATAGTAGCTATACCAAACTTCATTAAAAATTTCAACTTTTAGATTTAACTCAAAGTATTTTTTTAAAAATTGTAAACTGTCGCAAAAAAGGCTTCATTTCTACATTTTCAGCTAAAATCCATTTTGATTTGAAATAATTAATTATACTTTAATTAATAAACTTAAAAGTTGCGTAATCTATTTTGAAAATTACTTTACTTTCAAACAAACTTACATCGAGACATTACTTTTGTAATTAAATATATGGTAATTTTGATGTCAAAAGCTGAACCGAATAATACAAAAATAGTTTATAAAGGATAACAAATAATTAAATTTAGCGTTTTGTTTATTTTTTTCGCGTGTAGGTTTAACAATAAAAATAAATCAAAGGCTTTTGAACAGTCCAAACATAAGGAAATTTATGTACAAAATATTAATTTTTTCCGAGATGGTTGAGCGACCAATTAAATTCTGGATCATTTAAAATAGATTGACCCACAGTTGTTAATTTTGATCTCCAAAATAGCTACTTAAACAAATTGTTTACAAGTGAAGCGGTTCAATGTCGATGTCCAAAACTTGTTGGAAATGAAGACGGGTGTCCATTCATGAGCAATGACTGAAGTTCGACAAAAAAAAAACAACTCATAGAACATACTACTTAGATTACATTTCAATAAATACAACAGTTTTCTTGTAGTAACATGTATGTATTTCAATTATTATTTATTTTCTTTTCCATAGATTCTTCAATATATCAGAGTGTTTTTGGTCCTTTATTTTAAAGACAGAAAACATTTTTTGGAGGTAACTGTTTTATATCAATATGTATTATATATTACATGTAATATTGATATAAAACAGATATCCTAAAAAATGTTTTCTGTCTTTAAAATTATTGGAGTTAAGGGACAGTACGCACACTAGGCGAACTGGCGCACAGATGTTCTCCTGATTTGCAGCCGGACTGCAACCTTTTATTCACAAAGCACTGACAACGCATACACATCACGCGCGTTCACAACGGTTTTAAGCATAGTGCAACAATAGTCAAAGAGAACACACAAGTGTCGGTCGATTGCTCTACCTATCGAAAGGTGTCCTATGGGCGGGATTGTATCGCCCTGTATCGACAACTCCGACACTTCCCTTCGAGACAATCCCACACGGTTCACTTGATCTTCACCAACCCAAGCAGCTCCACGCACTTCTCATGTTTCAGTCTGGTTAAGGCCTTGATGAAGATGTCAGCTGGCATGTCCACCGATGCCAGATGCTCCAACTTGAGTTGTCCTGACTCTATAAGTTTCCCAACAAAGTGGTGACGGACATCTATGTGCTTTGTTAGAGAATGAAAAACCGGGTTTGTGGCCAGTCTCTGGGCGCTGAAGTTGTCGTTAATCAGGGTAAGAGTCCTCGAGCTCGATCTCTCCCAATTCAGCCAGGAAGCTCTGAAGATGTGTGGCCTCCTTGGCAGCCTCAATTAGGGTCATGTACTCGGCTTCTGGTGGAAATCGCAACTGTCCTTTGTTTTCTTCAATCCCACGTTACGGGCCCACCATTCATGGTAAACACGTATCCGGTAAAAGATCGTCTGTCATCTATTGACACGGCATAGTCCGCGTCCACATATCCCATGATGGGAGAGTCTCCTACCCCGTACCTGATTCCCAAGTCCACAGTTCCTTTCAGGTATCGCATCACCCTCTTCGCTGCTTGCCAGAAGGATTTTCCAAAGGAGTCATTGAACCGAGTAAGCACACTCACGGCGTGAGCAATGTCTGGGCGTGTTGCCACCGACAGATACAGGAGACACCCTATGAGTTCATGATAGGGTGGTTTGTCACCGTCGGAGACCCTCCACACGTCAGCCTTGGCGAGGTTTGAGCCGGGCGCAATGGGCGTGGACTGTACGGCACTCACACATGTTGAATCGACGTAAAATCTCTTCTATATACGTCTTCTGATTCATGAGGATAGATTCTTCACTCACCTTGAATTCTATCCCCAAGTAGCGCTCCAGATTCCCTAGATCCTTCATGTTGAAAAGCCTTCCCAGGTCACTTCCAAAAGCATCTATCTTCTCGGACTTTCGACACATTACCAGTATGTCATCAACGTAGTCTACGATGAACATTGTGTCATCACTGTTATCTTTGAGGTACACACGTGTCTCCTGTGGAAGGAGCAGCGCCCAAGCTCATTTCCTTGTCAAGACGCTTGTGCTAAGCCCGTCCGACCTGCTTCAGACTGTATAGGGCCATCTTCTTTTGACAAACCTTCCCTCCGATCGACAGCTTCCTCAGAAGAGACTTGGCTTCATCGCCCAGATGACTTGACTCTCGTTGGCGATGATGTACTCGAGAGCGTGGCTCATTTCATCAGGCACCTCCATGATCACATCCTCATCTATAGTCTCATTGAGATACACTGTGGCCACATCAAATTGGCGTTTCTGCATGTCATTACGTGTCGCCAGGGCGATCGTCAAGCGAATGGAATCCAGCCGGGCGACCGGAGCGAAGGTCTCCTGGTAATCCCTTCCATATCGTGGAGAGTACCCTTTCGCCACGATCCTTACTTTTCGTCTCTCTAACACTCCGTTTACATTATTACATTACATTTATTTGAACTGCAATTGGATATGACCCGGTGGCAGTTAAATAACAATAATTACAATAATAACAATATTAATAATAATAACAATAATAATAAAGGAGTACAGTACAAGCCGAAGATGCAACAATCATACTATCACTAATATTAAGTATTATAACAATTATTTCAACTCTGTCCTGATTTCCAATAATTATGTTGGTGATGCTAAAATTTAATACAAGCTACATAAATATTGGCTATTTTTTTAATTCATTGATCGCGTTCACTACACTTAACTGCACTGCACTACACTACACTGTTTTTGCTTTGAATTACCCTGACCAGCACTTCACAGCACTTACTCATTTAATGTCTATTACTCTCATATTGTTCACACTTATTTCTAAAACTTCGGACACTTAGAGGAAAAGCTTTGAGAATTGCTGTGGGTAAACTGTTCCAATCTTTCATTCTTCTGTTACAAAAGGAAAATTTCCGAAGATCTGAATTTTGTTTCCGTGTTCGAATTTTGGGAGTGTGATCGCTTCGGCCGACATAATTTGGTTTTTCCAGTCTAACCTGAAATTCTTTCCAAGCTGGTTGACCTACGTACGATTTATAAAGAGTGTAAAGCCTCGCCCTTGTTCTTCTCGTTTCTATAGGTTCCCATGCCTTTTTTATTGCGTTAGTTCTATAGGTAAACTTATTCTGTACTCCTCTGTATTCTATCTAGATTTTCCGGTGCGACTTTCTGTATGGATCCCAACATGCCATTCCGTATTCCATGAGAGGGCGAACCAGCGAAAAATATGCTAATTCTTTTGCGTTTGCAGAACTTTTCTTTAGAATTCGCATTACAAAATGCAAGGACTTCCACGTTTTTCTTACTACCTGATTTATATGCTTCTCCCACCCTAATTTACTATCTAGATGAATGCGTAATACGTGCATGATGAGACTCTTGAGATGACGACATCACCTAAACGATAGTCTGGTTCCTCATAATTTCGTCCCCGCCCGAACGTTATTGTTTTGCTTTTCGATCCGTTAATTCCCATGTCACTTTTTCAGCCCAATTACGTAAATGTTCTAAATCCTGCTGTAATATTTGTTCGTCAGCGCTACTTTTGATTTTTCGGTATATAACAATCGTCTGCAAATAAACGCACCTTTGATTGTATGTTAACATGGAGATCATTTACGTACGCTGAGAGAAGTAATGGCCCTAAAACACTTCCCTGTGGAACCCCTGAAGTAACAATACCCGTAGTCGAAAACTGAGTGCCAATTCGAACTTTTTGTTTCCTGTCTCTAAGAAATTCGCTTACCCACTTCACAACTCTAGCATCAATTCCTGAAGTTATTCACATTCTTGTTCCTTAGAACGTATCTGCTCCCTATCACGTCTCGATCTTCTGGTCTGAGCACTATCTCCCAGGTCTTCTTCTCTTGAATGGATGTTACTTCACCCACTAACCATTCTCGCGAGCTTTCACCTGAAAGTGCTTACTTCACCGGGACCTCAGTTAAGTGTGCAACCTCAACCCATTCTTCCATATGCTTGCTTCCACGTCGGCCCTCCGAGTGCAAACGTGGTCTACCCAACCGCCCGGTGTAGATCTTGCGAGGTCTTTCGGGTGGCCGCCTGATCACGATCTCTGGTTCCTCTGGCGAGAATGCATGAAAATATTCGTCGTCTGACTCTGGATCCTCTGGTGCGAATTCGCGAAAAGCTTCGCCGTCCGAATCTTCCTCTATCACCTTCTGATTCTGCTGTTCCGACCTGGACGAGTGGGAGTCTGTCGGCTGATGTTTAACTCACTGAAGGGATTTACATCGGTCTCTATCTCATCACTTTTCAGCGGCTCATGGAGCCTTTCGGCGTGGTGCTCCTCCGGACGGAAATCTTCGGACTTTGTGTTAGATTCCATCAAAGGATGTGCCAGGAACTTGACCTCTCTGGATACTCTGACTCTCTCTTCACTCGGTATCCAGATTCTGAAGCCTTTCGACTCCACACCTTTCGACAAGAGTTTGCCTCTTCCAGGTAATCTGTCCATGACGAAAACTTCACTACCAAAGCGTTTGAAGTCGGATACATTTGGAGCCCTTGCGAACCAGAGTTCTTAGGGCGTCTTCCCGTTCAGTTTTCGCGAGGGGCAACGGTTGCGGATGAAGTTTGCTGTGTTCACTGCTTCAGCCCAGAGAGCAGAGGGCAGCCGTGACTGGATGAACAAACATCTTGCCATGTCCATCAGCGTCCTGTTCTTCCTTTCGGCTACGCCGTTCTGCTCCGGATTGGACGGCGTTGTTAGCCTCCGTGACATGCCGCGCCTTCTCAGTAAATCATCGAACTCCTGGCTCTTGTACTCCAGCCCACTGTCCGACTGGAGGCACTTTATCTTCTTCCCCAGCTGAGTGTCCATGGTGGCCCTGACGCTGTCATATTCTTTGAAGGCTTCACTTTTGTTCTTCAGGAACCTTACTTCACACCAGCGTGAATGGTCGTCGATGACCGTGCAGAAGTACTTGTTCCTTCCGTACGATATCACGCGCATCGGTCCTCGTGTCGGAATGAATCAAGTCGCCTATTGCCGATGAACGTTCCAAAGCCTTAGGGAACGGGATCCGGCACATCTTCCCCTGCAGACAGACTCTGCATTCGAGATCTTGGTGGATGTTGTGGACGGCGGATGTCCGTTCTTCACAGCGTCGCGTAAAGCCTGAAAAATCAAATGTCGGAGACGGATGTGCCAGTCTTCAAGCGAACTGCTTTCCGGTCCTTTCAGCACGCCTTCGTCCTCGGCGATCTTCATTCTTCTCGAGCACTCATCATTCTCCCGCACACAGAAGAAATAAAGGTCGTTCTCGCGCCTCGCGATGAGCACCACCTTCCCTTCGCCATCTAGAACCTCTGCTTCAGTCTTCTGGAAAAGACGCGCTCCCCTTGTCCGTGATCAAGCTCACCGACATCAAATTCGTCCGCAGGTCAGACTCATACAACGTGTGTTGAAGGCTTATCACCTTTACGTTTCCATTCACTTCAGACATCGTTGAAACAAAACCCTTTCCCCTCGTTTCCGAGCACGCGTTGTGCGAGGTGCATCCGCTGTCGATGAACCACGCGTTCCGGCCTTCGCTACCTCCAGAGCGGAAAGTTGCTTTCGATGTGTCTCTTGACACATACAACGTCGCGTCCTCAGATCCACTGGCGGTTTGTTGGACCTTCAGGTCCTGTACTCTTTTCGCCAACGGGCAATTTCTCGCAATTTCTGTGCCCGATCTCCGAGCACACGTAGCACCTCATTCTAGAGTCCCTTTCCGATCTCTCGCCGTTCACTCGATTTCTCCCCCCTCCGAATTTCCGGGCGGCCATCGCTCTTTGATTGGCGATTTTCCCGGCGTCCTTCCCCGAATCAAATTCCTCTATCTTGATTCGCAGGACATCTGGGGACGGCAGAATATCGCGTGTCGCTATTGCGCATCAGAAACATCCTGGAAGTTATGCAAGGAAACGGAGGCATCGGAAACGTACAGGAAGAATAGTCCAGTCCAAGAAGTTATGCAAGTCCCAGGGAATCCATTCATCTGGTTCAAGGGCTTCGGTATATATTTTTATAGTGTTTATGCCGTATCCGTCGCTTGAGGAGTTCACGGCGTTACTCGACAGATTATTGGATGATGCGAGAGAACGAAGGCCTCTTATTATTGCTGGGAACTTTAATTAATGGGCCACTGCGTGGGACAGCAGGGTAACGAATCAACGTAGTGTGATGTTCCTCCTGTGCGAATGCTAGTTCCAAGCGTATTTCACGAAGGAGATATTTCACATTAATGAACTGAGTGGTCTGGAGAAAGAGTGAGGGAAAAATTAGTACATGTATGCTCACTGCAGTGTAGATTTAATGTTCATACTGTTCATACTCTAACCGTCACCAGAGAGGCGAATGAAGGGGAGAGAGAGAGAGCGAAGATAGAGGAAGAAAGGTAGTCGAGAGGCGCTCGTGATGGTGTCACCTGCTTACCAATCTCTCCCTGCTGAGGTGTCGCGGCTCCTTTTTCGCTTATGATGTAACTGGCGGTGAGAGGACTCGTGGTGGCACTAGCGATGGTGACTCAGCACTGGGATCTGAGATGCCTGCCGCTTCATGCGTCCCGTATATATGAGGGGCAAACATTCATGTAATGAAGTTTGCAAGGAACAATGTAGCCCAAATATTACTTTTCAACACTGTCTTTTAACTCAACGAATATAGTACTACTTAATGTATTGCAAGACATTTTATGTTTATTTTTGGAAACAAAATTCTTGGTAAAAACAACAGAACTCAATTTTTGCAAAATGGACCTTTTGAATGTTTGCTCCTCATATATGATTTGGGTGTTTTCGAAAGTACTCTTGGGAAATCCATGTCTAGAATTGTCAACATGTTTCCCGCAGAGCAGTCTCTTTCCCAACGCGGCGATTTTTCCGCTTCGTTGCTTGGGATCGGGCCGTGTGGCGAGAATTTATTATTTTAATTTATATTGAAGTTTGAATTTTCTTTAGGTTTTGATATAACTCATCACAGTGAGACGGCTCTCCTGAACAATCTTGCCCGTTTAAACGTCTACCCCGTTTAGACGTCTGCAACACGAGTAACAGCCCCACCTGTGCCACGAATGTTCGCAGCTCCATCGTTGACTTAGCATTTGCATGTGATAACATTATTAGACGGATTACGGCGTGGGAGGTTAGCGATCATTATACACGTAGCGACTACCAAGCTATTGTATATGAAGTCAGGGAGAAGTGAAGGTTAAGTTCCGCAAAGGATAAGAGAGCCACTTGGAACCACAGAACGTTTGATCGCGATTCTTTCGCTGTCATGATGAAGAGCAACGTTATGCTGGTCGAAAACTCTGAGGATATGGTGGAAACTGTAATGAACCGGGTCTTTGACGCTTGTGATGCGTACATGACGAAAAGCATCAGGAAGGATCGCCGTCCTCCAGTACAGTGGTGGACTGACGAGATCGCGGAACTTCGCAGAGACGATCCACCGCACAAGTAAGCACAATAGAGCGCGCCACCAGCCGGGTGGCGGAGGGAGCCAGCCGGCCGCGCGCGCGTACTATCAGTTCCTCTAACAACACACTTGCACTCCGGATGTCGCCGTAGCTCAGAGCCAGAGCGCTGGGCAACCCCCCTCTCTCGAACAGGAAACGGGACTCGGCCTGGTTCGAATCCGCCTCGGAAGACGCATTTTTGAAACACCCCCCCCACACACACTTCGCCACCAGAGCGCAAGGTTTGCAGCCTTGGGGGGGGTTGTTGACATCCGGTGTTATAATTGGTGACGCCGGTTGTTGATATCCGGCGTTATAATTGGTGGCGCCGAGAGCCGGGCGGGTCTGGGAAGTGACTTATCTTATCAGTGATGTC
Organism: Teleogryllus occipitalis; assembly: GCA_011170035.1. Classification (NCBI taxonomy): domain Eukaryota; kingdom Metazoa; phylum Arthropoda; class Insecta; order Orthoptera; family Gryllidae; genus Teleogryllus; species Teleogryllus occipitalis. The sequence goes on from BLKR01000412.1 coordinate 391,844, forward strand.
ACTTCCTGGTCCCAGAGCCGCCAATACCCCCTACTGGTGTGGCATTCGAAATTACGAACAAGCGATACACCTCCGAAAGATATAAAACAGAATTATTGTATAACATTAAATGACAAATACTCAATTTTTTACCAATATTGTGATTATAATTCTATTATTTTCTCTGCTAATTATATTTATTATAAATATGCTAATAATTTATTATGAATTATAGATTTACGCCGTTTATTGATGTCATGGGAGATGTGCATTTTTGGAGTCGAAGCCGTACTTCTATTTTGGAATTAACAATACTAATAAAGCCTACGTGATATTAATATATCCGTATGGACATTTAAAGTTAAAAACAACATGGAAAACTATAATAGAATATGCAAAAAACTTTATTAATTTTTAAATGGATAAATTGTATATGTGCTAAAGAAAAAATAAATGCAATGTTTACCTACAATTGTCTCTCTCGTCTCCTCATTTACCTTCATACATCCCTACCATCACCGGACAGGATCTAATTTTGTAGGAATATTTTTTTATTCAATAGAAAATGAACGGATTACAATTGAAGGAAGATGTAATTAAAATTAATTCATTAAACGATATTGCCTTCCTTCATATTTTAAATTGACAATTATATACTATGTACAAAAGAAAACATGCAATGTTTTGTACAATTATGTCATTTACCGTCATTTGTCGTCATGTCATTTACCGCCACCACCTCCTCTCTTCGCCCCATACTTTTCATAAATAGAAGTAATTAAAATTAATTCATTAAACGATATTGTCTTCTTTCATTTTTTAAATTGACACATATTTTGTGCAGAAGAAAAAATGCAATGTTTACCTAAATTGTCTGTATCGTCTTCTCATTTACCACCACCTCCTCTCTTCACCCTCCATACTTTTCATAAATAGAAAACTAATTTTATAGGAATCTTTTTTATTCAATAGAAAATGGATTACAATTGAAGGAAGATGTAATTAGAATTAATTCATTAATCGTTCATCTGAATATGAAAATTTTTTTCCTACTTTTCATAAATGGAAACTAATTTTGTAGGAACCCTAGTGACAGGGCAGAGAAGCATTGTGCGATTTCATCATATTTTTTATTCAATACTATATACAATTCTAATATTTCAATTTCATCATCGTCTTCCTGCATTTCTGAAATAAAAAAAAATCATTAAAATGAATGAAATAAATCACGAATAAAAAAAATACAAATGAAAAATAAAAAACTTACCACTGAAAAAAATGGTAACACTTGCAGTCGCTCCAACTCTTCTGTCGAGAGTTCCGACAAAGGAAGAGCTGGGGGTGGCGGGATCGGGAGCGGTGCGAGCGAAGCAGAGGAGGGAATGGCTTCGTCTCTTCTAGTGAGATCTAACGATAATAAAAGCATCTTTTGAGTTATTTCCAGTTCACGCTGAAGTTCCTCGATTTTCCCTTCCATCTGCGCGTACTCACTTTCCCACATGTCCGCCTCCTGTTGCCGCTGGAACGTCCGCCTCGCTGCAGCATGAACCTCCTCTTCTAGAGGAGGCACCTGTCGCAGCAGGCGATGGGTCGGCGTCAGCGCCGACGGTGGCGGCGACGATGAGGCAGAGATGCTTGAGATGACGTCTCCACCGGAGACTGGAATCGACCATGCCGGTAGGGTCTTGGCGTCCGCATCGGTGTCGCATACCCCATCGCCGATGAAGATGCCATCTCAAGCGTCTCCGGGCTCATCGTCGATGAAGGTGGCGATGTCGTTGGCGGGGGATGAGCGTCCAACACCGGTGCTGGCGCTTGCCGGCATTGCGACGGTGCCGGAAAAAATTAACTTCACGGCCGAGGGCGTATAACAGATTCCCCAACATCACGTCGAGATATATTAATCTCAACGCGGGGTGGGGAGGGGCCAAAGATGGCCGCAGTCCAAAAATAATGTCAACGTTCGACGCACCGGTGTTGTCCCGTATCTTTTAGTTGGCGCCACAGCTGAGAAGGAACCTCACCTCCTCAGCATCGATCTCCACCGCCAAGTGGAGGGGCGTCCGCTCGTTGCCATCTTGGACGTCCATACGGGCGCCCGCCTCGATGAGCGCCATTGTGAACCCCAATCGATTGTGTTTGGCAGCCACGTGCAGCGGCCGTTCTCCGGTCCTGCGATTAAATGTAATAGCCGCGCATTCTGCCGCAGCAAGTCTGCGACAATAATATCGCACAATACTACTCTCTTCCGATACACACGTGTTCATGATTGTAGTCGTCTCGTCAGTGAGAGTATCTACGCACTGTTCAAGTGATTTTTACACTTTGCAAACGAGTTCTGTGATTGGATGATAGTCCATGTATCGTTCATAAAAATGAGACAAAAGGCAGACGTATTGGCGGGCACGTTCGAATTGCATTCGAAAAAGATTTTGATGTCTGTTGCTGAAGCGATTGTCGGCTCCTCGCGTCGTGACAAAACGAAGATGATAACCTGACATATCTTTTTCACTCCAAAACGCGTAATGCATGAATTAGGATGACGATCCAAATACGATTTTTCAAAATTTTTTAACATTTCGAAGAATTCTGGTATATGCACAGCATCCTTGTTGCATCCTATGCGCATGTCATGATAAGGAAAATACTCGTCGTTGACGTAGAGTTTAATTGTTCTTAAATAGCATCGATCGAACTCGCTAGGATTCTTCTTCAAATCGTTTCGACGATTGGTCTGTAGTGCGAAGATAATGTATTGTGAAAGCTCTACTCCACTGGTTGTTTTCACGGTCCACTCGTGGCGTGTTATTAGTGGCAAATTTGCAGATTCGTGGAGTTCACATCTCGTGAATTTAATCGGTGTACTTGACCTACCGTTGAGAATGTTGTACATATGCATTTTCCCGGCTTCGCTGAGGTTGGCGTGCGGCATTCTCCAAACGATGCGCTGAATTTCTATTTTCGACGGCGTCGCTGCTCCCTCTTCCTTTGATAGAAGACAGTCAGCGTCTGTTCGAGTGCGAGTAAGAATGAGCTCATGTTTCACACCGGCCACGATGCGTCTATGGTCCTCCGCGAACGGAAGGAGTCTGAGCAGAATCCAAGCCACGAACGAACCATCATCATCGATCAATTCGACATTTGGTGAATGCTCGAGGTAGTCAAGGGCCTCAGTTGGTATCCACGCGGCGAAATGTATTAATAGACGTTCTTCACTGCTGAAGAGCGGTAGGTTCTTCATGGTAGTGACGATGCCAGGATGGTGCACACTGTCGACGAGAACTTCGTTGATCTCATATCGAATTTCCGAAAATGAAAATGCGAATGAGTTATCGATAAAGTTGGCTGGTGTGTGCTCGCCTCCGCTTGTCTTGATTGTCTTTCCTTAAATACGGATAGTCGAATCGCACGGTATGGCGAAGGTTTGTTTTGAATCATAATACGAATTTCATCGTTTGGATTATATCCATTCGTATACGGCGTGTAATGATGATAATTATAGCCGAGAACGTTAATTTTTTCATCGATATGAATTTGATAGTAAAGAACATCTGAGAGATAGTCTTTGCTACCGGCGGTGGCAGTATGAATTGTTTTTGTCTTTTCATCTCTAAGAACGTAGCCTAGCGCTTGCAACAGCAGACAATTGGTGTATGTTAACCTATTGGTAGGACAGAGTACAGTGTACCAAGGACGTGGCACAATTCGCATTTTATATGTCATCGTATGCGGTGCGAAGCAACAGCGTCACGATGAGATCGGTATCACTTCTCAGCGGAATGAGTTCTCCTTCGTCGTTCTCGAGTCTTTTAGTTATATCATCAATCCAATTGCGTGTGACACGATGGAAGACTTTCTCCGGAGATCTCAATTAAAAAATGGAAGCCAGTCGCTTGTCGATATGAAAATGATGGAGAATGTGGGCCCTTCGATTTTTAATATACTAACGTCAACATTGTTACATGACACGAGAACGTTAAAGTCTTTGACGAGCGTGACGTTCTTGTCGGAGAAGACATACTCGCCGGGGGGTGTAGGTTGGACGTCACGCGTGAAGCCAAACAAGGGACCCACAGAGCCCTCGACGCTGAAGTTCAAGCGGAACGAAGTGCTGATGCGACACTTTTGCGTATTCTCTTCTCCGTCTAATGCGAAAAAATATTTTTATTTGCAAATTCCTCCTTGAACTGTTCACGTAGAAACGAGTAGACATGGATGTTCACGTCGTCGATTGTATACGTGCCCGTTGGTGAATACATGATGTAACTGTTGTATATTGTTCCACCGTTACCATCATAGGCAGGCCCACCGTAGTGTAAAACATTACATCCTTCTTTAATATTTGTCACCGTGTGCTGTTTGTGAAGACACCAATGCAATTTCATGTGTTTTACCTAGATCGATCGCTGGGAGGAATCGGACACTTCCGCTCCTTTTCCGCTGAGTGTGTAGGTGCGCATCTTGATGAGTTCTCTGAGAAAGTGAAACTCTTTTCTCACTCATCTCTTCAAATACTCATTTTACTAACCAATCGTAGAACAGAAATTGTAAGCACAATCTTCCACAGTTTTCAGCATCAAAATTTTGAACTTGTGATGCATTGTACGTTACTCGATTTCCGCGCATGAATGTCAAAAATTCTGATGGTGGGGGTAGACCAAAAGAGTCAAAAGAGCGTGCCGTTCTTCCTCGTTTCACGAACGCGACGAAATGAGTGCCCTCTCCACGCACGTCATCGAGATTGATCACTGCACATTCTGTTCACGTGGTGGTCCCCGAGGCAGACGGTCGCGTGTGAAGATGCTACGAAAATGAGGGAGACAAAGCACGCGTGCAAAACGAGCCATTTCCGGATGTGAGAGCGCATGTCGCGGCACGCGAACCTCTTTTAGTTTTTTGGACAACGTCTCCTCTTCCTCGTGTGTAGCAAACGTAAAAGGACACCACCTGTTTATCTCCGTCTTCCTCGCGACATTCCTCTCCCCCCCTTTGCTTCCATAGCAACGTTATGTCGCACCATTTCTTCCAATTGTCGTTGATGAGCTTTCTTGTTATTGACAGCGTTGGCAATGGCCGACGCTCCACCTGCTGCTGAATCGAGGGCACCTAGAGCGCCTAAGAGGATGGGGATCAGAGGTAGAATGCCACCTTTTTTGCTGCGACGACCCCCCCTCCCGTCGCCGCCGCATGCCACTTCCGCTCGCTTCGCTTGCCGCTGCCGCTTCGCCGGATCTTCTTCTTTTTCCTGCAACTTGAAGACGAAAGGAAGTGCACTGACGCGTTGTTTTGACAATACATGATGTGTTAGTACGAACCATTTGTGTGTGCGTGTGATGGTGGTCGTCCCTTTTATATATCAACTCATTACAACGTGCTAGTCTCTTCTCCAATCACGATACAAAGTTTTGTATTTCAAAATTACAGACAATGGGACGTTATCTTTCGATTTTAGCTTAGCATCATCATCAGCCTTATATTCGTATTCAAATTTAAGTTTGTCTCCTTAGCGAACATTAATTGTATCCCTTTTGTCACCGAGTCATTTATCTTCACGTTATTATGCCAAAGAAAGACACGATTACAGGGTTGACATGCTGCCACCTTTAATAAAGCAGTATACAGAACTGTATTCAGTAACCCATCCTAACACAAAAAATTTGTTCAGTTGCCGCGAAATTTGGATATAAAGCTCGCACTTCTGTCGTTATCGGATCCATCAATATAACGTCTTGTAGAATCCTCATAGAATTTCATTGTCGTAGCGTGCGCTCGATGATCGCGTGAAGACTAATAGACTTCGAGAAAAAATTCATTTTTATAATCATTCTCGCGAGACGATTCCATCACATTTCTGAATTATTCTCTTTCACGCCATCCACCTTCGGCAGCCACACCCGCAGAAGAATATTCACGCGTTTCATATTTCATCGTCACATCCAAGGGAACATTTCTAAATAATTTTACATTTTCGTGATCGTCTACTTTTTCAACGAATTGAAATTTGAACGTGTCACCTCTACGAACATGAAACGACTCTCCCGTTTGTAAGAGCCCCCAATTGGCGTATGGATCGGTTGCAACCGACTTATACCATAAAATGATTCGATTAGTGGGATGGCAGTCTATCTATTATTTTTCCTGTGTACGCAATTTTGTATTGCTTCGAATGACCATCTAATATCCAAAATGCATCTTTGGTGAGAGGTGGATAGAGAGATTGTGCTTTTTCTTCTGACACCGGTTCTGCGCTCCTGATAAAATGAACGAAATCAAATTTTACGTTGTCAATTCTAAATGATGTGAAACGGAGCGTCACATCCTCGTAAATAGCGTTTATTGTTATGTGTGACATGTGAAAGAATGTTCACTTGAAAATAATAATTTTTCATTATATTACTCCTCTTATTTGCAAAGAGGAATCTGTTCTATCATCTTCCGAGTGAAGGATGAGGATCGACTATTACCTCAGTCGGACGATGTTTTTCAATACGTGACGTGAGCGTATATTTTCCATCTATATACGAATTTGTCTCTTGCAACGCCTCAGTTAAATTTTTAGTAACTCCTTTTTTAGATACGAATTTCTCTTGCAACGCCTCAGTTAAATTTTTAGTAAACTCCTTTTTTAGTAGTGTCAAATTACTGTTTAAGACGGCGCGTTCATCTACAATCTCATTCCTCATCCTCTGTGCGAAACGCTCTAAGTAATTTACGATCTCTTTCCTCATCTCATCCAATTGTGATTTATTCACGTGCTTTGCCAACTTTTCGAATCAGTCTGTTGTGAAAATTGTAATTCCCCGACGAACCGACTTCCGGGAGAATGTCCAAGAGACCGATTGGAATTTTCTTCTCGTGATTCTCCAACATGCCCTTAAATTCTTTTTTCGCTGCAGACACGAGCTCCTCGGTGTGTTCTCGTTCCGTCTTTAGAGAAAGCGAACTGGTGATAGTCAGATGATCCTTTTTCCTTTTCAAAACAAATAATTCATCTTGTTCTTTGAAGTAATTTTCATCGAATGTCTTCTTTTTTAATAATGCATCTTCTATGTCATTAGGTATTTTCTTTTGCATATCATTTAACGTTTGTAGAGCTTCAAGTTCCTCTTGCACGAAAGACTTGGAAGCGGTCGTCTCTCGGAGATCGGTCAGACCAGCTTGTACGTAGTTCTTCGAAGCAGTCGACTCACGCAGTTCTTTGAGACCTCCTTGCACAAAATTCTTCGAAACGGCGTCTGTCTCGTCTTCCGCCTCACCGATGTTTTTGAGACGTCGCTTTTCCAAATCATAATCGTATTCTACATCGTCATCGATCCCCTCTCGCTTTCGTCGTTTTATTGCAACTGATTCAATGACATGACTAATCCTTTCGTCTACATAATTTTTGGGAACAGCATCGTCAAGCTCCTGAGGATTAGCGATCCGAGTGAGACGTTTACCGTAAAAGTCGTAATTTTCTCCGGCTTTTATCGAACCAACGCCGCCATCACTAGATTCAACGGTGCGACCAAAGATGTTCATCTTTCAAATTCAATTACACATATGTCCCAAATGTTTTATTTCTTTCTTTTTATGTAAAGTCATGGAAAGCATCCGCTGACCATGTAGACAATGAAACATTCATCAAAAAATTAATAAAATATGTCGCGGTAGCACAGGGATTCGATACAAGTCATTGCATTGACTAGTTACAGCTCGCACGTTAACCCCTGTGCTAGCGCGAGGAAATGCACATTGGAAATAGAGGACGTTCTGGGTAGTTACATTTTATGTTTACAATGAAGTCTATAAAATACATTTATTCATGCACTGCATATTCTTAGCGCTGCGTTCACGCTGGACGCTAACCGCAATCGACCGTTAACGACGGGAAGTACAAATGAACTGCGCCACGAGGTGACCGCAACCGGATGCAATTTTCGGCATATTGCTGCGTGCGACCGACTGCAACTTTCGCCATATTCCACGCTTACTGCACACTAATGTGAAGACGAAATACTTACCATTGCAAATCAAATAAGATGTTTTAACTTTCAACTGCAATAAATGGAGTATCCTTTGTCGTAACGGATTCACTTTTAAAAAATCAACAATAGACAGTAAATGACCTATACAATATAAACACTTTACATTGATAACACGTCATTTGCTCCACCGTCATGGACATCGTTCCACAAACGTCGAAGCTGCCTATCGTGAACGTGATCGGATTGTTGAAAAACAATCACACTGGAGATCATGGGAGTTGACACGGGGATCTCTTAGCGTTCGAGCCCTCTTCGTCGGACCGCCGTAAGACAAATGTCATGACACTTCTCACCGGGCCGAACGGGCTCAAATTTGAAAACGTGTATTTATATTCGACCACTGAGGGGCAGCCTATGTACGTGTTTTTAAAGGAAGTATTGAAAGATATTTCCTTTTATTCCTTCACGCAACACGGTAGTATCGTCCTCCCTCCGAAGCGAAGCACAGCAGCGTCTTCGTATTCGATGACATGGCAAGAATTGCATTGCAGAAGCAAGACTGTATAAGGGCCTATTCGCCACCGGACGACATAAACATACGGACGTGATGTACCTCTGTCAGACATACACAAAAATTCCGAAGCAGCTCATTCGCGACAACGCTATGGTGATATTTTCCCAACAAGACGATAACAATTTGGAATTTATATACAACGAACATGTCGGACTTTCCTTCTTTCCGCGATTTTAAAGCCATGTGCTGTCGCGTGTGGAACGAAAAGCCGTTTTCGTTTTGTCATTGACAAGACACGGTCGGTGAACAAGGGAAAATACCGCGCTGGATTCGATCGCTTTATCGAAGTCCAACCATCTATATAATATAGTATTTCTTTTCATTCATCACAATCGCATGTACCTTTGATTCCCATGTTAATACTTACATACATTCTTATTTTTTATTTACTGTTTTTTCAAATTAATCTTTTAGATACGGAGTTTTTCGTAGAAAGGCATTGGCGCCTCACAGGCAGTGAGCCACAATGGGGAGATATTTTTTATATAAAATAAGGAGATGTATGCAAAAAAAACGGAGTCAGTTTATGCATGGAAATATTACGCTTTAAATAATAATATTAGAATGGTTGAATAGCTTCTTGATCCTATTTGGTCCAATATATTTAAAAAGAACCATCTTTTTACGATAATAGTAATAATAATTAGTGACTAAAACATTTCAATTGGAATACACTTTTTAATTTCTTTTGTATTTTACCATTCTGAGTAAAGTAACAATGACGAACTGCTGCTCAAACGAAAGAGAAAAAAATATTTCTGGTACAACTTCATAGTTAGAAACGTATCTGAATGAAATTAAAATAATACTTTATTCAACAAATTTGTACAAGTTAATTCCAGTGCAAGCCCTAATTCCGTCACAGACTGCAAACGATATTAAGTTTATTAATGGAGGTCAATTACAAAAATATCACTATCATTTTTTTCGCATTCCTCTTTACTTTTCGCTGTTACTCGTTTTCCAATATTTCATAAACAAACGTGTCGTCGATAAAAGAAATGAAGTTTGCAAAACCATTTAAAAATGTAATGTTTTCTTGTTTTACCGCGGAAAAAGATGCTCATTTACATAAAAACTTCTCAAACCTGAAGAAAGTATTTGGGATTACACAATGTGTGAATCATCTTCCCCTTATTATTCTTTTCAGATTTCTTCTCCGTCTTCTTAGATTTCTTCTGTGTTACGGTACCATTCCAAGGCGAATGTAAGCTTTCATTATCCTCTTAATTTGCTCCGAAGTCACGGCACACTGTAAATGCGCAGAATGCCACAACTGCCCACGAGCGCTCCCGGAGACTTCTCTATCAAAGCCTTGCGTAGGCCCGGGCTCCAATACGTGGAAATTGCCAGCTCTCAGCATGTCATCCTCAGGAAGCGCGAGATAAGCTGTCACTCGCCTCCAGAGGTCAGACGAGAAACATCCTTTTCGTACCGCTGAGCTGAAAATCGCTGAGAAACTAAAAGGTTAAGTAAAAAATTGAAAAGAAACAAATGTTAACTTCTGGTTCAGTATCAATTGCTATTGCGTTTACTGCATGAGCGTAATATGGAATAAAAGTTGTGGAGGGAGAGAGGGCAAAGGAAAATGTATTCAACTTAACAGCAGTCTGAAGATAAAAAATACATTATACATTATTTTCAAATCAGTGATATTTTAAATATTTTATTTATTATACTACATTATCTGATTGAAGTTTAATGAGATAGTAGCATTGCAATTGAGTCAATAACTAATAATAAAACAAAAATATGGCTTTCAAGAAGCGAATTGCTTTGAAAACCCGTCATACATATTGCGCGTACTAAATATTGCCTGTAATTGTTCTCGGTTTCTGCAGGTAGGGAGGTGTTAAAACGCCTTCTTAGAAATTCCCAATGACGGGTCTAGAGAGAGGAAGAGAAAGAGAGTAACAAGAAATTTGGCAACAAAGCAAAAATATGCTCTCTCTGCGCGGCCACTGGACTTCTAGTTTGGCGGCTAGTATAAATAAAGATGATCAACGCACCTCAAATATCGCATCATCACCACCGTACGCCGTGGCATTGTGGAAACATTCCATACAACTGTACGCGCGAAGCGATACGCAGTTGTGGAGGGGATAGATTAAATCTATGTTAAAGGAGGATCGAAGGCTGATTGGTTACGCGAATACGTCAAATGTTTTGTGATCGACTTAGAAGTGTTCAAATATCCTTCCATTTACAGATGTTTAAAGATCTATAATGAGTTGTATACAGAAGACGTAACGTGGCACATTGTCTTATCACTGGTTAAAGAACCCACGTTCTCGCTTTAATGCATTGGATTGCCACATTTCGCCCAGACTTGATTGACAACGAACATGCAAATCCTTTACGAAATACGAGCACACTTCCTGTGTGATCGTTTCCGTTCCATACGCTCTCCGAACAGGATTTTGCATATCACTTCCTGCTCCCACTTCCTATTATCATAACATGAGGTATATAAGACACGTCGCATTTTATTTTTCTGTGTGGCCTGTCGTCGAGTGATGAATGCAATTGTATAATACAACATGGTTTGGGTGGAATGTTTAATGATTTTGGGAAGTGTCATTCATTTGTTCATGGTGACTGCAGCTCTCGTGAGCTTCCTTTTGTGAACTTTGTGCGACAGTCTAGGCAGGGCAGGACGCTGTTATCGCCCCTTGCGGTTTGTTGACATGACTCAGCATTATAATTGCTGGTGACGGCTGGGCGCTTGCCAAGCGCCTGATGCGCTATCACCGGCCCAATTAGCGCTGCTCCACACGTGGCACGCGCCACCGGGTGTTGCGCAATTCTTACCGCCCCTTGAGGTTTGTTGACTTGCCGCCTCGCCATTTTAATTGCTGGCGCCGGCCGGAAGTGGTACGGCCTTGCGGTTTGTTGGCACGCCGCCTCACCATTATAATTGGTGGCACCGGCCGGAAGTGGTACCGGACCGGCAAAACACTACTTGAAATGTCCTGAAAAACTGATCTTCAAATAGTCATATTGAATTTTTCGAAAATATTAATATTTTTTTGTCATTTGGCATCGAAGTCACGCTTTCGAATTTCATGCGCTTCGTGAACACAATCAGAGGTTTTTGGAAGTTATTTCTATTATAAAAGAGATTGATGGAAGGTAATAACATTAACTTCGAAGTAACAAATGTCTTCTTTACTTTAAGAAATTGTGATCTGAGTATGGTGTTTCATTTGTAAAAGTTTGAAATGACTACTCTTCCTGGCTATCGAAATAAAAGCTGGTATGCACCACTGGCGCTTCGTTTGAAATGATTGGGTATGGATTATATTAGCATTGTTCTAGTACTATACATGAAAGAAAAAATGAAAAAATTGAGTACCATAAATTTGTACCAACATTTTAAATTTATCTGCGCTGCTTTGGGGAACAAGGCAGCGACGGAAGTAGAGTTTACTCGTATTTCCTGGCGCGCAACCCCGTGAAGGTCTCAGCATGTTCGTTTTCTTCGTGCTTCATGTCAATTTGGACAATGTCACTTTTGATTGATTTTTCGTGTTTCCGGGTGCGTCCACTGCTTTGGTCATTAGTCCCGTTAGCGTAGTGCATGTCTTTTCTCGGGAGATGGTGATTTTCCCCCGCTGGATGGCGAGATCCGGCGCCGACCTACCGTCGGCTAGTGGGGTTTCCCCCTAACCAGGACTCTCCCACCAGCGGGGACACGCTCTAAGCTCCCAACCGGTCTCCTGGAATGTGTGGTAGTGTAGTGCAAGTTAGTATAAGTGTGTAAGGGGAGAGGATAGGAGAAGAGGAAGGACAGATCGCGCGCGGTCCGTGGCCCGTTTGTTAGGGCACTGCTCCGGCATTCGCCTGGTGTTGATCGGAGAAACCACGGAAAACTACCGATTAGAGCAGCCGGCCTCTAGAATTCTCCTCCAGATAGCGACTGAATTCGATCTAGCTGAAAAGCTAGTGTCGAAAACCCTGCCGCCGTCAGGACTCCAACCTAGGTCCTCCCGGTCAGAGGCGCTGCAGTGACCAGTTGATGCACTGAACTACCGCTCCAGGTCTGTCACTCTTAATATTCGTATAGACTCTAAGCAAAGATAGCTTCGACTGCGCTCTTCTTTATAAGTAAAAATTCCCGTTGAATATGATGGACGTTTCGATCGGAACGGATTTATCCCTTTGAATAACAAGGTCGTTTCGATCGAGAAAATAGCAGAGAAGCCGCCGATGTCATCAAAGACGCTATGCGACACTAATCGAAAGTCAAACTTACATGTTTTGTAGGAAATGAGTGTATTGTAGTAAAAAACTAGAATGGCACAAAATTTCTTGTAGCAATTTTTTCCAATTTCTTCAGTGTGGACTGGCTTCAAGGTCTTGCTTCATTCTCTGACCACCTGCCACTATCGTCACCAAAAGTACATTTTCTTCACATTTTCTCTTTTTCTTGAACTTTTCGGTTTCTTAATAGTCGAACTTCAAGAATATTAAAGAAAAGCATAAACTCGTCCAAAATATAAATTTTCATTCAAAAATTTGAAGCCATTTTTAAGAAAATATCGATGAAGCATTACTGTAAATGCGAAAGTTGAATCTCTTTTTCATAGGAATCTATTAAGTTTTCGAAAAACTTCATTTGAAGTCGTTTGAAGTTCTTTCACTCACAAATGCAATAATGTGTTCAAATTGTTGGAAATGTGCATATTAACAGCGTAAGACATATTTAAAAAAAATTACATTTGTGTAATTTTTGAAAAAACAAAATGATTCACCAAAGTAAAGCTAACATCACCTTAAACAATACAATAAGCACTATCGGAAAAAATGAAAAAAATTGGAGCCAATTCTGAGAAATGGCGTTTGAGCGTTTCTAAAAGTGCGGAATTTAGAGCTCATTTTCAGAGAAACTGTTATGCTTTTGAGAAAATTTATTTAACATTATTTAAAGCACATATACTCAAATATAATACTGTGAAGAAACCGCCACTAAAGTATTACCGACGTGAGAGAAGTAAAAAAAAATTGTGTACATTTTGAAAAAAACAACAACAAAAGAATAGATGACTTTTATGTCATCGTATACGGTTTGTTTGGCACTAACAGTACCAAAAATTTCAAGTAAAATTGGAGCCGTTTTCGAGAAAATCTTGGTTTTTCTATTTTTTTTTAAATTACAAATATTGCACGCACTATTGCACGAAAACGTCTAAAATGTACAAAAAAACTTTACATGACCTTAATGAAAGTAGTATTTATCGACAACAGTTTTAATTTGAAGGAAAAAGTATCTATGTTCAATATTGTAGTTGCAAGACCTTGCCGAAAAAAATCATACTTTTAAAATTTCCGAAAATTCAGAGTTAATCCTGAAAATCGGACCTATGCCACCTTTAGAAGTGTATATAACTTTTCTTACAAGAAATTTAAAGAAAAAAATTGGTGCCATTTCTGAGAAAATTTTGAAAATGTCCCTAGGGCTTCATATAAAGTCCCCCCTCAAATCAATGTTTTTCAAAATTGATGAGCTTCGGCTCTTACAAAAACGACAGGGATTTCTTCAATTTGGAAAATGTCCTACGCATCGTTTAGGCGCTAGGCTTGTTCACATACACCAGACTATGAACGGACGAACGTTTTGCTTTCAATTGTTTTGGGCATCAAAGACCCACAAATCAGGGATTCTGGGTACACTGCGTATTAGAGGATGTTTTCCCCTTAATTTAGCAACTTGTTTTTTGCACTTTTTCGTTACCAGAGCCCAACAATGATTTTTTCCCGCCGAAAATCCGCTGTGAGAGAACGTCGTGAATACTTACGATTACTTCATTCGCCCCCCATACGGAGAAGCGTGGAATCTGAAATGCAAAATTTAAATATCCTACTGGATTGCACGTGACGGCAAATGATAATCAGCTTTCACCAATAACAAATTTATTTATAAATTTTAGTAACAAAGTATATCATTCTTTTTGATCATGACCTTTACTATAGTGCTATAGAACCTGTTATCCATGAGAATCTTGGGCGCTGTCCTGGTAAAGGCTGTCTCCCCGTAGACTTCAGCAATGGGCCTCGTCCAATCTTCTTTCTTGCTTCCGACCAAATCCGTATCTTGTCGTTTCTTTTCATAAACCACTATGTACACTGTTTATCCATTGGCTTTCCATCCCCATTCACCTGTTTGAATTGCTACAAGTTCTAATACTCCTTACTCTTCATTACCTGAGCAAAATCGTAAGTGCTATTAAAATATTAGCATAGAAGTTCACAAAGTTATCGGGTTCCTATCATCTGAGACTAAGTTCGATTTTCATTGTCCGCTTAGTAAAATTTATAAGTCCCACTTTTGGCATTCACTGTTCACTTCGTATAACAATTTCCGAATTCTATCTTTTTAATACTAACGACGACAAATCACTACGTCCGAACTCGCGTAAATTTTCTACGTTCAAGTAAACTGCTATATATCTAGAACCCTGATCCGATCGCTATCGTGTCGAGCTCGAATGAATCTTCTTGTATCCTGATTCAACATGTCAACTTTTTTATCTTTTACTCTCTTGTTTAAAACAAAATTATGTGATCTACTTATGCTTACTTACTAGCTACTTACGTTTTTGAACTAATGGGCACTGTTTACATGTTGCACTCCAGTACCATGGCAACCAGCGTCTTTTTGCTAATAAAGTATTATTTCTGATGAAATTCGCTAAATTTCATATTGGTGACAATTTGGTATGTCACAGTACGTATACGAGAAAGTACAAACTAATCGAAACTCAGTTATTGAGTTCCCGGTCAGACGTTTGTTCCAACAAATATATCGCTCAAGGACATGCAACCCAGAGACAGCTGTGGTGGTTCCGTATTTCCTCCTGCTCTCTCTAACCTATTCTTTCTTTACTCTATCCATTAAATAAGTGTTATCTTAAATACTAGCCCTGATATGTGCGTTACGGAGTACCATCATAGACAATTTTATAATTAGGTCGTGAGGGCGCGGACTGATCCTCTACAGGAAATCAAAACAATAATTATTATTATATGAAAAAGGAGAAGAAACATCAATTACCCAGTTTTCATGTAAATATCAGCGTTCTGTCATTTATTGCCGCTTTCCTCAGTGATCTCCTTGCTAATAGAACACAATGCAACACAAGATAACAATGTAACAATATTCCTTACGTAGTTGCAATTATATCTACAGTCACGCATCATACATTTACCTCTGTTTTCATCCTAACTTCATTAATTAATTATTTACTTAACGATAACGAAATTCAATAAACAAAAATTATTATGACATACTGATTATTAAACAAAATCGTAACATCCTATCTCCACTAACTTACTATTTCTTACTTCCTCGCATGAATCAAATTTATAATATTTTATTGCATTAATATTTCATTTCCTCAAAAATCGTTTTGCGTGAATAAAATTTAAAATACTTTATCTGTTAAATTTCTTTTCCTTAAAGAAAATGTTTGCGTGAATAATTTCCATATTATTCTATTTGTTAATACTTCTTTTACTCAACAAAATATTTTGCGTGGCCACGTCTGAAAAGAATTAAACTAAAACACGTATCTTGGCCTTCCCATATTAGCTCCAATGTAGAATTAATTATAATGTTTATAAGTACTTCCCTTTCGATGCACTCAGCGATCTTGCTCTGCACAATTCCATTTTCTCCTTTCACCAAAGTTTTTGTTCATCTCCCATTAATTAATTAAATTTGCGTAGTCAACATATTCCAAAAAACAAAGTTATACTACACTGCATGTTACATTAACATTACAAAAAAATAACAATTCAACTCTCATGAGAATCTACGTTGCGACCTGCTACCCACAACATTCACTAGCATTCTGACCAATTTTCATCTCCTGTTTCACAAAAACAAAAGACGGATTTTCTTTTATAATTTTTGCTAATTAAAATTCACTAATTCCTTGTAATTGTCTTTCTAGAATGCATAGTGGTTTTTGTTGTCATCTACCTGTTTCACAATTAATTTTACTGTTCTTACTTTGTCCCTTTAATATTGTTTTTTTTTTTTTTTTAATTCAACACGTTTTTCACTGATTCTCTATATGCAATTTTAAACAGATGACCGTCTGTCCTTCTTCATCAATATTTCTACAAGTTTTTAAATTTATTAAGATTTCGAATTTCTATTTTGTGACACGCCAGCCATCACGAAAATACGCCTTAAATTGTCCACAAACATTTCAAAGTCCATTTTGAATCTTCCTCTTCTGAATATTATTAGAAATTTGCTGAAATATGCTATGGTGGAACTTAATTCATCTGTTTATTTTCACTTTTTTTTAAGAAAATCCCATGTTATTTTTTAATAAATTATAAACAAAGTGATGCATCTGATCGGATCGTCACACAGCCAAATAGGTGCTATGTGGTGCAAGGTACGTTACCCATGTAGATACAAGCGGCAGTCTTTTTGATTTAATTTGATTTATTTGGTAAAAAAAAAAAAAGAGTAAAATCTGTGTATGACGTATGGGGAATATGATTATCTGCGCAAGTTTTCTTGAGTACCAGAATCCCATCCCTATATTTTAACGATAATTAGTTGAAAGATTAATGAAAGTTAATAATATTTTTGCACTTTTTTCAATTTTCAATGTTTGAAGTTGAGTTATGCGTGAGTCATGAACATCACAATCTTCAAGGAAACTTGTGACACCTTTCATACATACTTCTATTTTAAGACTCGCCATTATCATGTACCAAGATCAATTCTGCTTATATATGATGCCGTATGTGAATTTGTGCTATATGTTGGGGAAAATCTGAAAATAATGAAAAATCCAGGTTTTCACATCAAATTCCCGATTTTTTCCCGGTTTTCAAGGTTTCCAGGTTCACTGGCCACTCTGTAGTACAAGGATTTGGTTCAGGGGATAAGGTAATTGGGTCGAAAGGGGTTCCGGAGGATGGAAGAGAACTAGGAGATGTAGGTGGGGATGAGTCTTGGGTAGGATACTGCTGAGGTGTAAGTATGTGTTTTGCAAGTTCGCTACCGAGTGCATGTTTTCTGACAAGGTTCAAGTGAAGACCACGCCGGGTGAAGTGTTTTTCTGAGAGAAAGTTAAGCTCAAATAATTTAACATGTGTGCCTCTCAGATGCAGTTTTAATCAGTTGTTTGCATGTTTAATTTCTTTGCAGTGTTGGTTTGTTGTACCAGAAGGGCAGAGTCGAGATTACAATGTTTGTTTTGGGCACCCCAACATCAGACCACAATGGTCAACAATTTCAAAATTAATAAAATCTTACTCTCTTGTTGGAATATTAAACAACAACATACATCAGCATCTGCTTACATCAATTTTCAAAAATCAAATACGATTGCACAACTAGAAAAATCTTTTACACCAAACCCTGTAACATATCAAACTTAATGCAGAAATTGAGTTGTTTTTGTCTCTCTCTTTTCCACATTATTTGGTCCCTTCAAAAATAATATTTGTTTTTCCTACAGAAATTCAAAAAATAACACTAAAATTGAATATTCATAAAACTTCAGGAAATGATTCTATTCCCAACAAAATTATTAAAGAACTTAAATTAGAAATTACTAAATTATTTCTTAGCAATTCTTTCTCTCAACACACATTTAATTTAAAAATAACAATATATCTATCAAATTTCCAATTTTATTCCACATATTTTTTTAAATCAAAATTATTATCATCAAAAATTGTCACAATTGAATTCTGGTTTCTCCATAAAAAACATAAATTACTTATTCAACATTCTGAAAAATTATGTATAATTGAACAGAAGTAAACACACATTAAAAAAATAAGTATTAATTGCCACCAAATAACACAGCACATCAGTTACAAAAACATAACTTACTCGTAAATTACTGACTCGTAAGTCAAAAAAAGTAATGAAATATTTACTTGCTAATTCCACTTAGGAACTGAGTTCCATTCAGAGAAAACATCTAAATAAAATATTGCAAGTTCAGAGGTCATAATTGCATACCTGAAACCTGTAGTAATGGAATGTATGTTTCACTCGCATGTTAACTCATTAAAAGCACTTTATTCATTAAGCAACCATATTTGATCTGAACAGAAAAACTGAAGCACCAATATGAACAGCTGACAATATGATTCATGTTGAAACATAATGCTAAATTAAATTAATTTGTTATCTTAACTAGATTTTTTCTTGCTTTGAGGCAGGAGTTTTTAATTTTGGGGCACATCTGCAATATTGAAGTACATGCAATAATATAATGCTTAATATCTACTACCAATTTTGTCACAAGTGTATCACAATCATATTGAACCCATTAATGCTTATTCACTTAGTTCACTTTGCAACCGTACTCAAACCAAACAGAGAAAATAAAGATGTCAGAAACAACTAGCTAAAAACGAGAGAATTTTTTAATGAAATGAAATTGTCTTAAATCCCCAATCCAGTAATTTCCAGCTCTCACATTCTCCAAATCACAGTGAGGACCAACATGTACTCTTAATTTGAGTGTGGGTGGCTGCTTCAAGGAGTCAGGTTTTAAGGTTAAGTTTCTGCAATACCGACAATTCTGCATTACCTTCCTATCACTGAATTTTTCCACATTATGATGTGACATGGTAATGCCGTAACATATTTTTGTAGATTCCTTTTCTTTTCACTTGCTGATTAAAAAAGCCAGGGTTGTACAAGGTCTCTGTAATAAGAAAAAATAATTACAACAGACACATTCATGTAGACAAACCCCATAACGAAATCCCATGAAACTACCTTCTTTGGTCTAACAATCCAAGAAAACCAAAAATGGAATGCTCACATTTCATATCTTAATAAGAAGCTCACCAAATCTTGTTATGTCCTATACACCCTCACGTCAAGCTCCAACATTTTGGAGACACTTTGGACACTGTATTCTGCAAACGTGCACTCACACTTGAAATACAGAATATTTTGGGGAAATTTTCCTGAAACCTTTCCCACATTTATTATCCAAAAAAGAATACTGTGAACAATGACCAGCACTCATAAGCTAGTCTTGCAAACCCATATTCCATAAATTAAGGATTCTTCCACTACCATGCACATATATATTTGAAATAGTGGTCTCCACAAAGAAGATTCTCATGGAAAACAAAGACATTTTTCCTCTAAATTCTGATGTACCCAACTACAACACTCATCAAAACGATAACCTACATAATCCCCTATACTGAAACTACACATTACCAAAAAAGTACCTAATAGAAGGCATTACACTTTCCAACAAATTGAACCATGATATTAAAGACATAAACACAATACGTACATTTAAAAGTAAATTGAATGCTTTCCTGCTTAACAACATGTTCTACAGTGTGAAGGAATTTACAAATCACAACACTACTTCCCTTAAAAAACATAAATAAAAATTTTTATTCCTCTTGACTTTCTGTTTCATGTCGACTGTTCAAGCTGAAGCATGAAAAAAAAAAAAAAAAAAAGGCATACCCCATCCTGCCTGCGTTAAATAGCAGTTGGACTGATGTAGGAGAATCCAGACCAAAATTCTATTTTCTTCACCCTGAATTTGCTAGATGCATTAGGTACTGTTAACAATAATATTGTTAAATAATTTCTAAACGAATAGTACTGTTGTTATTATTAGAATTATTACTATCATTAGTAACAAGTATTGTAAGATCAATGACACCAACTTGATCAGGGTTTTTGTCCAGTTAGCCTTGATCCTTTGGGCAAATGCTAAGATGGTCCACCCTTGCTTTGATTTCTGGACAGAAAATGTAAATGTAACTTCACTTTGCCCAAGTCTTCTTGAGCTCCCTTTTGCTATACACAAGAGGAGTGGAGGGTTAAAAATTTGTTAGCAGTGTATTCAAAATTGAATGTCGCTTCCTATTCTTTCACATAGAGGTGAACATTCCTTGTATTCATATATTAAAATACTGTCTTACCTTTACTCATAATAGTGTATAGTAAGAGAAACTAAAATCTGGAGCCCAGGAAAACTTGTGCACCTGCATACATCATATCTGACTCGGCATATACGATTGAAATTGTATATGTGACTCAATAAACATAATTATTTATTTTTGATATTTATATTTACTATTACTATTATTATTCATCGTGGTCTACTTCTTATGGCATGCAATACAACTGAATAATATTGTGACATTAATTACTTACCCCGGACAATTTTCGCTGCTTTGGTTATGACGCTACTCTCAGTAAGTTTTATTTCTTTTCGATAATTTTTCCCGCTCTTGCACTTACACACTTTCAGAAGACTTTTACCCAGTCTTAACGCTCACATTTTCTGCTTAACTGGATATTTGTTTCTCGCATTACAAGCCATTGATGATAATGCCACGCACTATATACAGTATAAGTTCCAATTTGAAACAAATCGCGCATTGGAAACGCTATGTAATAGCTTTTAAATAAACGCGGGATCGAGTTCGCTCGCGTAAGTTCTCAACTGCTCCTTTGGCCGCTTGGAGACGGCTGGAGTTGACTCACATTTATTTTGAGAGCATGCACGCCAATTTCCAGTGAAGAAAAAGTCCCTAACTGAAATACTTCTATTACATGGGGTATTTAAGTTGGGGTTGGCCCCTAGCTCCTCGAACTTAAATTCGAATTAAAAGTCCCTAAGCCAATGTAGTAAGTATGGCGGGTGGTTTACGGGTGGTTGGTATTGTGGGTCACATCTTACATGAAATAGCTTATAAACGTGCCCAACGTGCGCGTGCCTACAGCTGAACCATTGAACGAAATGGAATGAGGGACGATGTTTTGAGAATTTTGAAACGACAGAGCCGTATGTTCGTTCAAAGTAGAAAACAGAGAAAGTTGCTTGCATTAATGAATTTATCCTACGAGAGGATAATACATCACTACGCTGTTACCATAGCAACAGAATCACGAAGACTGTTGATACACGCGTAAATGCGAATGTCACTTGTTTCACCTGAAACTGTTTATTGTGTAAGCAAAATACAGTGGTGAAATTGAGAGACTACTTTGGTTGAGACATTGTAACGATTGCCTGCAATGGCTGATGACGATGTAGTGGTAGCTAAGAAAAAAAGGACCCTACTTGAGAAATATGATATACCTGTTAGCCATTTAACTTACGAGTACGTTAAAAAATGCAACAATGGAAAAGAGCTGGAACGCATTGTCAAAATTTTGAGGTTAGTCGGTATCTCGGTAGTTTACTTTTTAGTTTTCAAGAACTGTAAAGAAATCTAAATCAAAATGTTTATGTTGCTGAAGAAACGTATTTCATTGAAGGTCTTTTTTAAAAATATGGCCTAATTATGTTGTAAATTTTGTTTTTACAACTCATGTAATGTCACTGCATTTATTATCGGTGTTCTTTTGTAATCGTGTTTGTTACATGAGTAATATAACCGATTATCTTGTATTAAATGCTTTGGTTGTTTTATCCATTTGCTGTTTAGATCTGGAGAAGAAGGATTATATCCAGATCTTGAAAAATGTGCTGCGAATCGCCTGGCTGAAATTATGCCAAGCAGCCGTGTTCTTAGAGTTGAAGAACCTGTATTAACAAAAAATATGTTAGAAGTTGAGCATTGGAATCAAGTTAATAATGAACTAGCGGTAATTCATACTTTTTTTTTTTTATTGAAGACTTGGTTTAAATACTGGAAAACTGAATTTGTAATTTTTTTTTCAAGAACTGGTCGAGTGAAATGAAGACAAAGGAAAAGGAATTAAACAATGCAGAAGATTCCTTAGTCACTGTTGATATGCCTGGTGTCAGATCTGAGAAGACAACGAAGAATATGAAACCAAAAGTAAGTTACAATTTACAATTGACATCACAAGTTCATTCGTTATTATGTAGAGCACATTTCAATTGAATTATTATTTAAAACATATATTTAAATAAGAAGAGTTTGCCCACAGATTTTTGACATATGCATTTTAAAAATATTTCGAAATATATAATATAATATAAGTGTTTAATACACTAAGGGTTTTCTTGTAGTTAGAAATTTGAGCTTTCTACCCAACCAAATTTCATGATTTTTTTTTTTTTTTAAAGAAAGGTAGTAAGTCTTAGAGACCCTAGATGTATTATCACTTGCTCTGATAAACTGGCTATATAAATAAAATACTAGATATTACTAATATATTAAAATTAATAGAGTGGATACTTATATGCCGTCATTTGTTTATTACATCATTTTCAAAACCACAGGGTATCCTTGCATCATGAGGTTATAGTTGACAAAACAAAGTTAGCATTTTAAATTTGAAGATTAACTGTTTTTGTGCAAAGGATAGTGAGTGTATATAAATAAACACAATGCACGGCAATCATGGGACACGTGTTCCTTTACAAACACTTTTGAAAGATTATGTTCAGTCAAGGAGGTTTTTGTCCAGATTCTCTGATCCATTGAGCAAATGATTGATGATGGACCCGTGTTTTGCTTTTGGCCATAAATGTAGCTTCACTAGGCGTGCATTTTTGGAGCTCTCCTTTTGTTAGTTGTTTTAAGAGTTGAGGGATATGGCTTACTACTTTGTTAGCAATACTTAAAAGAATTAAATTTGTAGTCATCGTTTACTAATGCAAATCAATTGTTGGGAGCGAAAATGTCAAATTTTCAAATGTTGCTAACCTTGCTTTTTGGAACTTATTCATTTTCAACTATTTATGATAATTTATATGGTAACTATTATGGTAATTATTTATGGTAAAAGTGTGATGAGATTCTGGAGCTCAAGAAAATGTGTGCAGATGGTATTTTGCCCCCATAAATCACATACAATTTTTACTGTACTTTGACAAAATAAATCAAATCAAATTACAAATATAAGTGATGCAGTATATTGTTAAGTTAAGGTGGATAGCAGGATATTCCACTATTGTCCACTACAACATATATGTGCAGGTCTAAATAAATATACATGTCTATTACATTTTCAGAAACCTGTTTAACTCTGATTTTACAAAGAATAGTGGAATAGTGATTATATTGCCCTAGAATTTTTAAACCTCCATTATTGCATAGGTTTTGGAAGATAAGAACAATATTTTTTGGGTTTTTGATTTTCCATATAGCACATGCGTAGTACTGTTCGGTATTAACTTTTCTACAGTTCTTCCTTTTGCACAGTGTGATCACTAGAGACTGGAAAAATATGTAGTATGAAACATCAAAATATGTACTTAAATATGTAATGAAAGCAGTAAGAATATGTAATAAATATGTAAAATCAGATATAATATGTAATATTAAAATATTCTAATTATAAAACATATTTACATAATATGAACTCACGTTTATAAAAAAATTCTTATACAAACACTAAAATCAATGCAAACCTTTTAAAATTCATTTTGAAATCACAAGATAATGCTCACTTTGCACCATACAACTTTACCATCGGTAGTAAAACCTACACAAATTGTTATCCAAGAATGTAGTTTAGCAGGCAGACTAGACGCAATAGAAGACATCGTAAAAAAACTGGCGATATCTACGACCAGCAAACAATCACTGCGGCATGTAATATTGTCATCGAAGTGTTACATGACGGCAATCACCAAAGTTTCTTGGAAATTAAGGTTGAAGGTCGGCAAAAGTAGCATCAATGTTACGTTTCACACCTAAAGTTGAGAATGATCTGTCACAGTCGTGCACTTCCCACCACTGAGAGAACTGAAGCAGGCGCGCCGGACTGTGCGAATATCCGACTGTGTCGTCATGTACTGTACCTCAAGAAGAGTATTAATTAGCACGCAGTATTAATATAGGAAAAATTGCTGATTTTTTGAAAATACTTTTCACAAAAATGTGTAAGAAAATTGAGAGAATAAAAAAATATGTTAAAAAATAGCGAAATATGTAAAATATGTATTATAGTACCAAATATGTAAAAATATGGAACAAAAAAGTTGGATATTGTGTTAGAACAGCTACAATGCGCCAAGATTAAAATTTTGAGAGCAGTAAGTAAAAAGACAAAAAAATATGTAATTACATAAAAATCCGGTCTTTAGTGATCACAGAGGGTCAGCTAGTATTATGTAATTGTAGGTTCTATTGAAACAACTTGCTTGTGTTTGTTTTTTAATCATATAAATGAAATAAACAGATTAATTCAGAGCTTAGAGGGCATTCATTATTTTTAGAGACTATTTTAATCATTTATATTTCCTGTTGTAAATTTTTAAAAATTCTTGTGTTTCTTGTTTTAATCAATGACATTTGATTTGGTGTAATTGTTACAAATGATTTTAAAAAAACATATTTTTTAATATTTATTTGTTCGTTATTAATTTGGGTTTTGTTTATCTTGTTATTCATTTAGTAATCATCAAGAATTGTTTTCCACTTCATGTGAGAAATTGTTCTCATTATATTTGGTACTAATTTGGGACACATTGAGAGTTTTGTCTCCAGGAGAAACTTTCTCTGAAAAATCAGGTTGGAAACATATCTTGAGGAAAGCATGCATATCCTTGTAGCCTATTTAAGGGGAGAGGAAAGAATTTTCTGTAAGAAAAATAGATTTTTTGATTTTGATATTATATAATAGAGAAATCTCTAATGAACTTGGCAAATTTGCTAATAAATGCCTGTTGTAGGTTCTTTGATTTAAATGCTTGTATTTGTCCTTTTAATTATGGCTACATATTTGTCTCACCTTTTTTTATGTCTTGATACTCAATTGACTCACTCTTTTTCTGAGGATGTCTGAAGACACTCAGTTAAATTTTATACTGGACAATGGGTTGAGGTTGATAATGACCATTATTTGTAAATGAGTATTAAATGAACAAATATGCTATTAAGTGCAACCATGTTCGTGTTTCATTGATTCCCAAAAGTTATGATTTTTTGTTTTGTTTCCCCCACTCCCTTTTTTCTTTCTCTCTCTTTCTTTCTTTCTTTTCTTCCTCTTCTTTCTTTCAGTTTTCGGTTCACACAATTTGAAAAACCAGGAAGCTAATTAGGTAGACGAAAATATTTGTAGATATGCTGAACCCAGTATTTTACATGGGCAGTTGAAGAAAACATAACATCATTTATTTATTTATTTTACGTCAAAAAAAACAGTTAAAAACTGCGTATGACGTATGCGTATGGAATGTAGGTCAATAGATTTCATTAATATCACACAAGTCTGGTTACAATTTTTATTAAAAAGAATTCAGCCATACCAAAGACTATTTTTTCAATGTTGCATGATGTTAAGCGACAAAATTGTGCTCTGGGCCCTTCTGTTCAGAAATGAAAATAACATCTGCCATTATCTGATCTTTCTAAGTAAGTTATAGCTAAGATTGAATGTGAGTTTACTCGAGAATTCTGGAGATTTGCTGCGTCTCTTCTTGGGCAAGGAGAAGCAGAAGAGGTTTTGTTCCTTCATTGCCCTGCCTCTGGTAATAGATGATTTATTGCAGCAAGCTAAAGAATACTTTTTGTATCATTAGCTTAAAAATATTCATAGACTCTTGATATTATTTTTAACCAATCTCTAATTTTGTGTTGTGTTTTCTGCAAATTCTCTATTTTGTACAGAATGAATCTAAAAAAGTTAAAAATATTGTTCCTCGGGATTACTCCGAGTGGGATAAGTATGATGCAGACAAAGAAATTTTAAAGATGGATTTGGAGGAAGAAAAGAAAAGAGAAGAACGTGAGAAGCAGCAAAGAGTTGGGGAAAAAGATCCAGTGAAAAAATCACCTGTTTCTAGAGCCAAAATTGTTGGAGGTGCTGGTAAGTCTTACTTTGTTTGCATGCTTTTACATTTTTTACCAACATACATGGCAATGCTCTGTTTGTGTTTTGAAAAGCAGTTCAGGTTTTGTTTGATGCTCTGAATTTTCAATTGTTTTCTATATTGATCGATACTAAAATAAGATTTAAACATAATAATGAGCAGGCCTGGCTTTAAGAGAATGCTGGAGTTTCTGTGAAGCAATTATGTATGGCCTTGGTTTTGAATTGTTTTGTGAGCATCTGGTGACCTGTGAAAGACAAAAGTATTACTTATTTAAGAAATTTTGACACAATTAAAGTCCTAATTGATGAAATACCCCTGACCTAAGGAAAGATAGAGGAAAAAACTCCCTACTGATGTCTGCTCCTCCCCTCTCCCTCCCTATTATGGGTATGCAGCTCAAACAATTTTTGTGAGGTATCTGAATTGTGAAATTTGTTGTGCACAGAGTTCATTAAAAAATTGAAAGCTTTGCATCTAAGTCCCCTCATTCCAAAGAGGAGTAGGAATAGAGTAGAAAGGGTAGGAAGGGATTTGTGCATTAATTTTCATGTATTTATTTAATTACTTTGAATTTTTAAAAGTGTCAAGATCTGACACATTGGGATAAGAGAGATTTTATTACGCAATGCTTGTTTTGGATCAACAAGTTAGGTACCAGTGCTATTACTTGCACTCAAAACACTTCAAATGATCTTAAGCCTACTTGTCCAATAGTGTTCCATTCATATTTCAATATTTTACAATTAAAAACAGAACTACTATATGCATCAGAGTTCTATAATGTGTTTCCACTTCCTCTTCCACAGCAAGTAAAAGACACTAGATATTCAAGTGGAACCCATTTCTTTAAAATAAGTTTATACCTGTTTTGGACATTTTCAAAAATGCATCTGAAGTTATATTTGACATGTTTATACATTCCACTGAAATAACGTCATTTTATTGGGTTTTTTCAAAATGTTCAAAGCTAATTGATTAAAGATACTTGTCAACTGCTTTCCAGTCATTGCTAAAAGTATGTGCCTTGAAGGCATTTTTTTAATAAACTCCAACATTACGCCACTATCTTTCCTTTCTTAGCCTAATCATTAACAATGAAACTATTATTCTATCCTGTCTTCTAATAATAGTTACTTATTTTACAAGTAACTAAAAGAGACACTACATGTGAGTTAGTTGATTATTTGTGAGCACAATAGTGCTAGTGTATACAGTAAAACCCTGCTTTTACGTTCCCGCAATTAACGTTTACCCGGCATTTACAACATTTCTTGTCGGTCCCATCAGTTTTTGTATATTCATTATGTTATAAATACCCCACTTTTACGATAATATAATTTCAGTTTTCCCGCAATTTACAACAGTCTGCTTGTCACAACACCGTCTGAAAAGCACTTCACGTTGGGCACTGTCACTGGACTTTCCCATCATCTTGCCGCGTTAAAAATGGTCCTAACATGACGCGAACTGCGTCAATGCCTGCGCCTACGAGTGACTTAACGAGCGTGTTGATTAACACTGTATCTTACGCGAAACGACACACGAGTGCTCTTGGCGACGTGAGTTGTTGCTAACGCGCGTCGCTTAGCGGGCGTCGCGCGTTGAAAGCTAGAAAATGAGCTTTATCTCAACTTACGTGTCCCACAAGGTTCGATCTTAGGTCCTAACCTCTTTCTGTTGTACATAAACGATATGCCCTCATTTATTAAAAATGGAAGAACAGTTCTGTTTGCTGATGACACGAATGTTCTTTGCAAAAGAGAAACAATAAATAGTACAATTTCAGAAGTTTCAAATTGGTTTTGTAATAACAAATTAATAGTTAATGAAGGAAAAACTGTCTCAATGCAATTTTGCGTTTCAAATTGGCAATTGTATGCTCCATTGAAAATGAACAATATGCAATTAGCTGATGTTAAGGTAACAAAATTTCTAGGTCTCTCAGTTCAATCAAACCTCAAATGGAATGTACATATAACAGAATTAAACACTAAATTAAGCTCATTATATTATGCATTCAGAATTCTTTCTAATTCTGTCAGCCTTCATGCAGCTTTTTCGTGTATTTTGCTTAACGGGGGCTTTTTACTTTACGGTGGGAACATATTTTCATGTAATACTGATATTTATAGTTACAACACTCAAAGTAGAAATCATGTTTATCAAGTGTCAGTATCAACAGCTCACTACAAGAAATCCACATACAATACATGTATGTTACTTTACAACGCATTGCCAGATGAAATTAAACAATTAAAATTGGTACACAAATTTAAGTTAAAAGTAAAAAAAGTCAAATCTTTTCTGCTGCAAAACTGTTTCTATACAATTAGAGACTATACTGGTCGTCAAAAAGAAAACTAATGTTGACTTTAACAAAACAATGATATAGTATAATGAATTAGTTTACATTTGCATTGTATAATTTTTAAAAAAAGACTTAAATGCCTGTAACAAGTAGCTTCACTATGCGCACGTTTTGTTGAGCTTTCCTTTTGCTAGTGGTAGTAGACTTTGGGTGAGTTTCTCTTTGTTAGCAATAGAGAAAAATCAAATCTGTTTACCGTTGACCGTTACAAATAAGTTTAATATAATTCGGCAATGAAAATATCTAGTTTTTGAATTATTATTATTATTATTATTATTATTATTATTATTATTATTATTATTATTATTATTATTATTATTATTATTATTATCATCATCATCATCATCATCATCATCATCATCATCATCATCATCATCATCATCGTTATCATCGTCATCATCATCATCATCATCATTATTATCATCGTTATCATCATCGTTAACATCATCGTTATCATCATCGTTAACATCATCGTTATCATCATCGTTATCATCATCATTATCATTATCACTATTTGTTTTCTTTTCACTACAAAAAGTGTCGGAGGACAATTTTAAGACACAATTTGTCAGTACGAAGTCATGGAGCTTCGGTGAAGAAATACTTATACTTATGGTCTTGTGTTAGTACAGTTCTCAAAACTTGTAGTCTGTTTTATTATTATTATTATTATTATTATTATTATTATTATTATTATTATTATTATTATTGTTATTGCTATTGTTATTGTTTTTATTATTATTATTATTATTATTATTATTATTATTATTATTATTATTATTATAATTATTATTTTTTATTTTTATTATTATTTTTTTTCCCCATCTTTCAACTATTAATAGTTAAATAGTTGGGAAGGTATTCTGAAACTCAAGGTAGCATACGCAGATGATTTTCTCCCCCATACGTCACATACGGTTTTTGACTACATAAATAAATAAAAACATTGTCGTGTCTTGCTTGAGCTGTGGGAACAATGCACGTCGCCAAAAGCACTCGTTTGGCGTTTCGCATAAGATAGTGTCAGTCTACAATGCGCATTATGTGACGTGTGCTCAGGCATTGATGTAGCTGACGTCATCAGTATTAGGTGATGCGCGACAACGCAATGCTCATGTGACACCGAGCGATAGCCTTACGATCATTTGCTTATTTTACATTATCCTCCTTCACAGTTTCACACTTCCTCATTCTAAAATGAACATAATTTTTCCTCATCCTGTAATAGCTCAAATATCAAAGTATGGAATTCTCCGTACGTTTTGAACTGTAAATTCCTTTCATGAATACTCTTTCTATTATTTCATAAATAAATAAATATAAAAAATACTAGTTGGAAATCATTACTAATTGCCAAAAACAAACATTTTATTGAGTTTGGGAAAATGTAAACTTCGCATTTTTTCTTACAGTAGAAATACCATTTCCCTCCCTTCATTCATCAATAAGTCCTACATGGTTGCATTGTCAAAGGCTACCAATAGTGGATTGCGGGGACATGTGGAAGAGTCGTTGCAGCATTTAAAACTCCTTAGACTTCGGTATTAATATGTCTTCGATTTCCGATGTTGTTAATTTAGGTCAGATTTCTATTTGACCTTGTAATATTGTTTATTATGTATATTAATAAATACAACATAAATAATAAATATAATTATACATATTAAAGCATATTATAATCCTTATTGATTGTATCTAAATACATTATGCCCATAGTTTCAAGGAAAAAAAGCATTTCCCCTTATTTACATTTCCTGCAATTTACACAATTTTCCATAGGATCCCATGAAAAGTGTTAAGGAGGGGTTTTATTGTATTTACTAATGAGCTTACAAATGTTTTAGTAATGTGTAGGTGCCGGATTTTAATGAAATATCATTTTTACTTTCTCGTATACATACGGAGTAATGTACGTAGTATAGAGAAAGTTGTGTAATGCTTCGGAAAATCAATTTCGAGATTTCAAAGGAAATACAAATTTTGGGGTATCCTGATAGGGTAGTTTTTTTTTTCAAAACATCCGTCCATCCCGGCTGCCCATCTTTATAAGTATATTTTACTCTATTGTTACAAGAAATTTAAAGAAAAAATTTGGAGCCATGTTTGAGAAAATTTTGAAAATGTCCAAGGGGCTTCATGCCAAGTACCCCCAAATTTTAAAGAATGATTTTCAAAATTTCAATGCTTCAGCTAAAGTCAAATGGACAGAGGTTTCTTAAATTTTGAAAAAATTGTACACGTGGTTTAGGCACTAACAGTGTTCACAGACAGACAGAAGAATCTCTCGTTGATCTGGCTCTAGTTAAAGCATTGAAATTTTGAAAAACATTCTTTAAAATTTGTGGGTACTTTACATGAAGCCCCGCGGACATTTTCAAAATTTTCTCAAAAACGGCTCCAAATATTTTCTTTAAATTTCTTGTAAGAATAGAATAAAATACACATATAAAGGTGGCATAGGTCCAATTTTCACGGTTGACTCTGAATTTTCAAAAATTGCAAAAGTTTGAATTTTTTTCGGTGACTCCCTACTATAAAATTGATGACAGAGATTTTTCCTTCAAATAAAATTTGTTGCCCATAAATAGTTCTTTCATTAAGGTTATGTACATTTTTTGAAAATTTTAGTAGTTTTCATGCAGTAGTGCGATTTAATAAAATTTGCAATTTAAAAAAAATAGCAAAAACAAGATTTTCTCAAAAATGGCTCCAAATTTTTCTTTAAGTTTTTGTAGGGATAGTGCCAAATGTACCCTATACGATGACAGAAACACCTTATTGTTCTATTCTTTAGTTTCTTCAAAAATTACAAATATATAATAATTTTGACTCGTTTCTCATGTTGGTAATATTCACATTTGAGGTGATTTCTTCACATTATTATATATATAAGTCTTTAACCCTTCAGTGGTCAAGCTCAGAATTGGAATGCAAGTAGTTGCGTGGAGTACAATTGTAATCCATTAAAAAAAATTCTTATTAACAATATTTTACAAACATATTGTCTTTTGGCTCAAATATGGATGAGTAATGGTATCTAAAACACTAAACATTTACAAAATACTAAATAATTTATTAGAATGTTGACATATTACCAATTCTATGAAATGCTACACAAAAGTGCATGTATTATGCCTTTAAACAAATATAGTCAAATACATGCGAATAGATATGTTTTTTAAAATTCTTGTGTTCAATATATGTTGTGTACTTGTTATAGTTTGCATTACGATTATTAAATGAAGAAGTTTGACAAATTTATTTACACATCTGGGGCCTCTGTTCTGAATGTGTTTCAATGTCAAAATCAGATGAATATCTTACAGATTTTCTGAATGTGGCACACCCACTGAACACAATTTTCGCAGTACTGTCGAGTGATCTTGTTGATGTCCACAGAGATAACATTGCCCTTTGATGACTTTGATGAACTCTCGAATTCCAGCAGAAGTCTCCTGCATGGTCTTATTGCTGTCGTCACAGATTTTATCTTGATTTTCTTTTTCATTTCTGGTATCATAAAGGACAAAACACGATCATTTAGACTCTGGTCAACCTTTCTCTACTGTAGTACTTTGCATAAACATTCAGAGCATCGATTGCAGTGATATTCATGTTGTCAGCTTAGGTCAGGAACTGAAACGTGAGTGGTCACGTGGATTACTATTGCAATCCAAGGTGTTTCCAGCACTTATCACTAGTAAAGCAGTTATCATTTGAATTGGAAAGTCCGTGCTAAAAGTTTGTGAACTCTTGTTCTAAACAGTGAATGAATACGATTGGATTACAATATTAATCCACATGACTACAGAAGGGTTAAATAGTGTCAAATAAAGTTTCTCAAAAACTACAGTTTTCTGTTTAAATGAACTAAAAATTCCGCGTTTTCAGAAATGGTCAAATGCCATTTTCTCAAAAATGGCTCAAAATTTCTTCTTCAAATTTTTCCAATGGATAGTGCTAATCACACTGTTTAATATGATGAGAAGTTCATTTTGATGTATTCTTTTGTTTTTAAAAAAATTAAGCAAATGTAATTTTTTTGAAATATCTCTCACACCATTAATATTCGCATTTCCATTGATTTGTATACATTATAACATATGTGAGTGGAAGTGCTTTAAAAGACTTCAAATGAAGTTTTTTGAAAACTCAATAGATTGCTGCAAAAAAGAGCTTCAAATTTAGCATTTACAGTAATGCTTAATCATCATTTTCCTAAAACGACTTCAAATTTTTCAATGAAAATTTGTATTGAGGATAAGGTTGTAGTCTTCTTTGATATTCTTGAAGTAATGTTTTGGTTGTACTATTTGGAAAGCAAAAAGTTAAGAAAACATCAAAAAAATGTACTTTGGGCGACTATAGATGGCAGTTGGCCAGATGATGGAGCGATACCTTAAAGCCAGATCACACCAAGAAAATTAGAAAAATTTGCTATGAGAAAGTCTGTGCCTTTGTGTAGCACCTCTAGTTTTTCTTTTTCTTTTAGAACAATGCTGTTTATTATAGAAATTAATTTTATGTTATGACAAATGGAAATTACCTATTTTTATGTCATTTTTTTTGCATTTTTCATCAATTTCGGCAAAAGCTTTTTCCATCAATTTTAATGCATTTTTTACTGATTTAACCCATTAAGGACCAAGCATTGAAATAATAAACTTTCTAAGTAATATTATGTATTTACTCTTAAATTGTATTAGAAATGATATAAAACTTTTTTTTTTAACCAATAGTCAAAATCTTGCTTATACAAAACTTTTGGACCTTACGGTATATCAATTCATCTCGACATGAGATGACTGAAAACTGTTTGAATGAAGATGGACATTGCATTTTTTTTTTTTGTGAATTGTAGCGCTTTTGCACAATCTGCTCCTCCTTCTGGCTTTGGTTTCTCCCTTTATAATCACGTGCTCTACATCATGATTGATTGATTGATTGACTGATGATTCCAAGCATGTCAGCTGCTAAGTTTATTAGTGTCGGAACTGTAGTGCATGTATTTTAGTGTGATTTTCCTCTGTTGGATGGCGAGATCCGACGCTCACCTACCTGTGAGCGTGTGGGTTTTTCCCTCAAGCAGGTATCTCTTACTAGCAGGTCACAGCCTCAGCTGGGACCAGCTCTAAGCTCACTACCAGTCTCCTGGAAAATCTGGTAGTGTAGTGCAAGTATAAGTACATGCAAGTAACAGATGAGGATAAGACAAGGATGAAGAAGGAATTATTGCTCTCTGTAGCCTGTTTGTTGGGGTACTGCTCTGGCATTTGCCTGGTATTGATGGGAGAAACCAAGGAAAATCACTGATGAGAGTAGCCGGCCACAAGTAGCTATGTAGCTAGTGTTGAAAATCCTGCCATTTTTTGGGACTTGAACACTAGGACCTCAGGGTCAGAGGTATTGGAGTGACAAATTTATGCCCTGAGCCACCTCTGTTGGTATCTGTACATCATCATAACATACTTCTTGAGGTAGGGAAGTGATTGTTGGTCGACCAAAATGAAAATTTTCATTTTTCTGCGTATTCATTGACTCATTATTGCATTCACTTCCTTTTGCACAGTCTTCAGATTTCATTAGGGTCATGGCTAAGTAAGAGTGAAATTACAGTTGAGGTATCTTTTCTTCATACCTACTTCATTATATTATACATTTTCCATGAGTTGACAATTGCACAATCAGTGTTTCTTCTACTTCTTTTTCCTCCAGATGATCATCTATATTTTCCTTACCTGTCATTTCATCAACATTAGGAGGAATGTGCACAGCATCAATCATATTTGCAGAAATAAGGTCAACATGTTCCTCCAGAAATAAATTCAGCAGTTGATGGAGGCCTTTATTTTCTTCTATCATTCTCGAAATAAGCAGAATTTTCGTAGAAGATAAATAATTACACTTGAAGCATTGTTTACACAATGATGCAACAATGCAGGAAAAGACACTACCTCTAAGATGAGATAATTATATCAGAAACAGAAATATGAAATAGTAGTTATATGTCTGTTCTCAATGATTGCATTCCAATTCCAGTGGAGGAGGTCTCGATTACTTCAGTAGCTTATCAAACAGCTTGAGTTGTTCATGCAAACTGTTTTTGATTATACTTTTTACGTAATTTTTCTTTGCATTTAGATAATTTTAAAAACATTTTAAGAGCCTTTATTGATCTTTTTTGGGGATGTTGTAGGTCATCAAAATCTGCTCCCTACTCGAAACTCCCTACTCTACTCCCTACCCCCCCCCTGCCAGTGATACGTATTTGAAAATTCAGTGTTTTCTAACATCTCAATAAATAAAAATATATTTTATATTTAGTATAAATAAAAAATTCTTTGTAAAAAAAAAAGAAGAAGAAAAAAAAGTCAAGTCAGTATTTTTATTACCTTAAATGTATTAATGAGCCCTTTTATCTCCTGCAGGAAGCTTTATTATGTTGAATTCATTAATGAAAGTAAACAGCATATAAAGGCAATCAAATTAGACAAGGCATGTATTATTCAAAATAAATTAAACATCCTATTATGGTTGTGTATTATTTTTAAAGAATTGCTTAGGTCTTAAAAGTCTTGTTAAGTAAAATGTGGATAAGAAAAGTTATTTTTTATCACAAATTCTCAAAAATTAATCATCAATTTTAAAATAGGGAATATTTTTAGTAAGAACTAAACTACACTCGACTCCGGTTAGAGTGAACTCAGATATAGTGAACCCTCAGTTATAGTGAACGTAAATCACTGGTCCTATGTCACTTTCATTTCAAATAAGCATTAGAATATTCAATTGTAGTGAACTAGGAAATACAATGTCCTGGAAATTAATTCCCTTCTAGAAATATATCACCTCAGTGCCACAAATTCCAACACTAAAAAGCTATCATCAGCCAAAGGTTATTATCAAAGATGTCTCCCCTGAGGTAAAGGGAGCGGACCTGGAATGATGGATTACTGATTACGTTATACACTTCATCTTCACTGTGGAAACAAAGACCATGTCCTGTGTGGGGTATATTTGGTGGCAGCGACATGCAATTGCTTGCTTCAGTATCAAGCTTGGTGTTACTTGATATTCCATGGGACAAAACTCATTGAGGTGTACGTAGGTGACAGGAAGCACACGACTGTCACAGTCTGGCAATACCCACCATGCCACGTGGAAAAGTGACCAGTTTCATTAGCTACTTGCCCCATCCTGCTACTGAAAGCATCTTATATGTTATTTGGCGAGTAAATAGGCTTTTGGAGAATGGGATGGTGTTCCAACTGTGCAAGAGGCATTTAAAAAGGTGTCAAGACTGCATTAAAAGAATTTGAAACAAAGGAAAATGCAGAATCAAGTATGGAGAGAACACGAACTCTGGAGAAATTACTCATGAAAATGTACCAAGCAAACAATTGACATTAATTGATTTTTTAAGGACAAATGAAGATACTGAAATTTTCAGATCATGCTGTTCATGTATTTTGCTATGTCTTTATATTAATATAATTAATCATTATGGAGAAATTCCTTTTAATTTTGACATCATTAGATATAGTGAACCTCAAATATAGATTAAATTAGTTTATATTTATGAAGAAATTGGTTTGGCTCTGCTTTCTCTGAATTCTGTGATATAATAAGGGATTAATGTGTTGTTGGATTCACAACAATAGACATTGTGATGTGTTCTTTCTTGGGCACTTATCAATTTGCCAATAGAGAAAGCAAGATCCATAAAGAAATAGTATGTTCAACAACTTTCAAAATGTCATAGGGGCCAACCCTTAATTTATGTAACGAAAATTTGGAGTATTTTGGATACTCCTTCTCCCCCTTCTTTAATGCATGTGTATCATGTGCTTGAACCACCTGTAAATAATTATATAACTTGCAACAAGACCCTTTGCCCATTTACAAAAAGTGAAAATAAAAACACTATAGATTAGTTTTGAATATTTTCTACATAATCTAGCAGATTCAAGGAATGTACAATTGATGAAAAGATATTTCTATTTATTGTAGCAATTTATGCTTTGTAACTTTTTAATTAATTTATAATTTTTAATTTAATTTGTTACTATTTTTAAGTTTTAGTAAAAGTCTGAATAAAAAAAATAATTTCAGTAATTGTTGAAAAATTTGAAAAATAAATATCAGGATTTCATAACACTAAACTTAGAGGCCCAACCCCTGCATAATGCACCGTAACACTTCCTCAAACCCTCTCCCCTCTTTAGCATTATGTAATTTATGGTTGACTTCTTATAAAGGTTAAGTGTTGGCAATTTCAAGTCGGTGGCAGTGATAAATTGATGCATAATGAAGAATGAACATCAATATGATAAATTTAATATTGGAAGACATACATTGTTGAAATTGTTTTTTTATTGTAGCATTTTGATGATGATGGTGATGATGATTATTTATAATATTTTTAGTGTTTATTTAAAACCAATAACATGTACATTCACACATTTTTCAAAGCATTTTAATGGTAAATTCTGTGGTTCATTATGGGGATCTGAATTAAAATATTGATAACAGAAAAAAGGACTTAAGTTTTAAATTTTTTTATGCCAGTAGGAAGTGAGAAAAATAATGTATGGGTTATATGAAAAATAAATTGATAATAATAGAATTTTTTAAAAATTGATTGACTTCATAGTTGCTTTCATAAATGTTTTGATAATGACTATCTTAATTGATGTTTAGGAGTTTACTCTAATACAGAGAAACAGTTCCTTGCTACTCAAGAAAAGGATAAAGGTAATGAATTCTTTAAAGCACGGGAATATAAACAAGCAATTGAACATTATGCAGCAAGTATTGCAATTGAACCATCTCCAGTTGCTTATAACAATAGAGCAATGGCACGTGAGTATTAATTTAGAGCTTTGCCTGTTGATTTACTACCAAAAGAAAGATTATAAATTTTGAATCCTACATTGTATTTGTAGATATTAAGCTGGAACAGTATTTGGAAGCCCTAAGAGATTGTAACAAAGTGCTGGAATTGGAACCAAATAATGTGAAGGCTTTGCACCGAAGAGGAATAGCATATAAGCATCGTGGTAATTATCAGCAAGTATGTATTTCTTAAAATTTCAGTAATTTTGTAGATTAAGAATTTTGTTTTTAAAATTAATGTAACATTGGCTCTTGATTTTATTTAACTGTTTCCTTTTCTATTACTTTATTTACTTCTTTTAAAAGTAGTTTGTACATTTTTTTAAAAATTAATTTGTCACATAATATTTAGATTTCAGAATTTGTTGTTATAGTGCTCATAAACAGTATGCATTTGTACCTATCTTTTATAGTTGATCAGTTTTGGCATGCATCCATTTCATGTGCTCTCACAAAATAAATGTAATTTAAATGTAAAGAGAGAACAACAGATTCTTAGTTTAAATTTTGTGTGTCTCAGAATTTCAGTTGTGATTTTCCAAGCTTTCCTTTTGGAGAATTAATCTGTTTTTGTTTTTTTCCCCTCTCTCTCTCTTTCTCTTCTGTGGAGTAATGTTAAAACATTGTCATTCTTCATTTTGATTTTACTCTGTGTGGAACTATTTTGAAGACATCAAATATTTTCTACTTTTGAAATTTTGTAACATCTATTATATGTTTTCGTGTAATTGGATATATAGCATTTATGTACTTTTTTTAGGCTCTAGATGACTTCCTGAGAATACTTCAACTGGAACCTGGTAATCGTATGGCCAGTTCTCTTGCTCAAGAAATGCAAACAAAAGTAGATAGTAACAGAAGAAGTGTTAGGTGAGTCAATTTTTAATGATTGAGTAACTGTAATATGTTAAAATTTTTGTACATAATGTGTATCGGGGATCAAAAAGGTATTGAAAATACTGGAAAATTAGTGGTATGTTTTCATTTCTCTTCCCTTAAGGGGTGTATGTAGTGCCAATTCTGATAATGTTAAATCTTTAAACTTAGAGTGCACTTTTCTCAAGAACAATGGAGGTTACATCTTCGATAGTTTACAGCAGTTTTATTTTATGATTTTTCAATGTGGTAGACAATTTTTTCTTGCATTAACGCTTTTCATTTAAAAGTTATGATTTTTTTTTGCCCCATGTAAATTTTTTACTAAAAAAATAAATTTCGAATTTCTTTTTAGTTTTTTTTTAAAATATTATTTTACATAAAAACGAGTCTAATATCAAGAACACATTTAGTTGTGTTCAACAAACTTTTTTAGAAACGTTATCTAAAGTATTTTTTTTGATAAATGCACCAATGTCCTTTGGAAATAAATGTGTGGCAAATGGTCTTCATAGTAAACAGTGACACCCACCAACCGCTACGATAGACTTTGATGTAATATGTCCTCTTTTTCCCTTTCCTTCTTGATGTTTCTCTTCTTCTTTCTTGCCTGTTTGCTAAGATCTTCCACTGCTTTATGTGCTTTTTCCACTCGAAATCTAACTTTTAACTCAGAATTGCAAAAGTATTTTTATAAACAGATGTGCGTTAAATTTTCCATGACAGGGGGCATGGCAAATTTAAATACTTGAGAAAAAGTCTCTTAAATCTGAGATATGGCCAAACGGCAACAACAGCTATGTTCAACACACTTTCAAGAAACAAAAATTAAAAAAATATTTTTTTTTCAAATTTTCGTCAACATTCCACTACACTCCCCTTAATTCTTTTATACTGGTAAAGTACAGGACATCTACCAATATGTCCATAAAGGTTAAACAGGTATTATATTTGAATTTTCAATGGAGAAAAATATCACTCACTCCATCTATATCATCATCATCATCATCATCATCATCATCATCATCATCATCATCATCATTATTGTTATTATTATTATTATTATTATTATTATTATTATTATTATTATTATTATTATTATTATTATTATTATTTTTATGATGATGATGATGATGATGAACAGCATGCATTTAGATGTGATCCTGTTTCTGTTTATGCTGGTTCAGTAGACTTAGTAGATTCATCTTGTAATTGTTCCTGATTTTTCCATCTCTTTAAAGGTCTTTCAATGTCTCTGTTTCCAATTGGTTTATATTTCCAGATGAGTTTTGGTAGTTTATTACTCTCCATCCTGCAAATATGTTCTTTCCATCTCTTTTATAATTCTTCAATCTCTTCTATTAGATCTGTGGTTTCTAGTTTTCTTCTGGTATCCTTGTTTCTCAATCTGTCTCTTCTTGTGACTCCTAAGAGGTATCCTAGGAATGTCATTTGTGCTGCCTGTATTTTCTGCTTGTCTTCCTTCATTAGCCAGTTGCTGAGCCATATAGAAGCGTTGTTTAGCTGCGATGTTATGAAGTTTCAATTTTGAGGTAGAATCCATATCTTTCCCATAGTATCTTTTAATGGTTCCACACATCTGTAGTAATTTTGTAGTTTTCTCTTGATGTCTCCTTGAGTGTGGTTTAGTACATCGATTCTGTTTCCTAGGTAAGTGAATTCTCTTACTTGCTCTACTATTTCCCCATTTATTTCAGTTTTAACTCTTCTTTGTTCCTTTCCTTGCATTGCCATGGATTTTGTTTTGCTTATTGATATTCTCATAGAATATTCCTGTTTAACTTTTGATAGGTCAAAAAATTGCCCTCAGTAGGTTGTCTTTGAATTCTGCTAATATTACCTGGTCATCTGCATACAGGATTGTGTCAATCTTTCTATCTCCTTTGATTAAAATTCCCTGGTTCATCTTCTTCCATCAATTCCTTATTAAGTGTTCAATATAGAGGTTGAATAGAACTGGTGATTAACCACAGCCGTGTCTGAGGCAACTACTAGTTGTTATTGATGTCAAGTTTCTCCCCTTTCCTAGCTGTATTTTTATTGTGTATTTCTCATAAAGGCTTTGTACTGCTTTAA
Organism: Teleogryllus occipitalis; assembly: GCA_011170035.1. Taxonomy (NCBI): domain Eukaryota; kingdom Metazoa; phylum Arthropoda; class Insecta; order Orthoptera; family Gryllidae; genus Teleogryllus; species Teleogryllus occipitalis. The sequence continues at coordinate 432,371 of BLKR01000412.1, forward strand.
TTAAATGATGTGGGATTTTCTCCTCTTCCAAGATTTCCCATAATTCCTCCCTATCAACTCTGTTGTATGCTTTTTCATACTCCACAAATATTTCAAATGTAGGTAGGTTTACTTCTTTTCTTTTATCCATGAGCATTTGTAAAGTGAAGATGGCATCTTTGGTGCTCCTTCCCTTTCTGAAACCACACTGTTTCTCACTCAGAAATTTCTCACTTAATTCATTGATTCTGTTGCATATTTGCATAAATCTTTGAAGTTGTTGATAGTAATGAGATTCCCCCATAGTTGTTGCACTTTCTTAGAGCCTTTTTTGTGAATATTGATGATTAGTTCTTCCTGCCAATCTGTTGGTATTTTTGTTTATTGCCAAATTTTATTGAAACATTCAAGTTCTGACTCATTCATTCTCAATACTGCTTCAAGTTCTGACATTCTTATTAGGTTATTTGTGTGATCATCAACGTATGTCTGCTCTGTTTCTTTTTCTTTCCTGTTGACCCAACCTTCTTTGTTGTTTCAAAGTGTGTGATAGTGTTTGATCCAATCTTCCTCTGGAATGTTGTTTAGCAAGATTGTATCTGTTATGTTCATATTAAGATGTTTCAGAATTTTGAACCATATTCTCTGAGGATCTGTTATGTCTCTCTCTCGACTTTTAATGTCTGCTCTCCAATTCTCTCTTCTGTACCTTCGGCCAAGTTGTCTTACTGTAGCCTGTACTTTCTTGTATTCTATCTAATGTTTTAGTGTTCGTTTTTGCAGGTAAGTCCTGTAAGCTTGTTTCTTTTGGGCTATTATTTCTTAAATTACTCTGTCCCATTTCCTCAATCATTTCTTCTTCTTGCAAGGTTTTATCCCCATGCTTTCCTTCCCTGCATCAGGCATTGCTTGTTTAATTGAATTCCAGTGTTTCAATATTTTGTTTATCTATTATCTGCAATTTTTCTTCTAATCTTCTTTCATACAAGTTTTTCATCTTCTAACAGATATTCTTTGAGATGGGAGTTGATTTTCTCTCCTTTCTTCTATTTTCAGCTTGCAAGTTCAGTTGAATTTGGCTTTCTAAAAGATGATCGGGATCAATTTCACTTCCCAAAAACACTTTTGTATTCCTGACTTTATCTTTACTCCATCTATATAAACCAACAAAATAACTTCTTTTCATAATATGCTTATTGCTAAAATAAAACAGCATTTCACAAGTATTATTTACTGTTTAAATAACTTTTTTGTTTGTAATTGTTTTGTTTTCAGTGATATTGGCCATTAAATTTTTTCATGCTTTAGCAAAACCAAATTATTGAAGAATATGTTAAAGAAGACCATTAAACTCCTATGATCTGTCTGTCTGTCTGTCTGTCTGTCTGTCTGTCTGTCTGTCTGTCTGTCTGTCTGTCTGTCTGTCTGTCTGTCTGTCTGTCTGTCTGTCTGTCTGTCTGTCTGTCTGTCTGTCTCTGTCTGTCTCTGTCTGTCTGTCTCTGTCTGTCTGTCTCTGTCTGGCTCTGTCTCTGTCTGTCTGTCCTCTGTCTGTCTGTCTCTGTCGGTCTGTCTCTGTCGGTCTGAATGTCTCTGTCTGTCATGCTCTGTCTGTCTGTCTCTGTCTGTCTGTCTCTTTCTGTCTGTCTCTGTCTGTCTGTCTCTGTCTGTCTGTCTCTGTCTGTCTGTCTCTGTCTGTCTGTCTCTGTCTGTCTGTCTCTGTCTGTCTGTCTCTGTCTGTCTGTCTGTCTGTCTCTGTCTGTCTGTCTCTGTCTGTCTGTCTCTGTCTGTCTGTCTCTGTCTGTCTGTCTCTGTCTGTCTGCCTGTCTCTGTCTGTCTGTCTCTGTCTGTCTGTCTCTGTCTGTCTGTCTCTGTCTGTCTGTCTCTGTCTGTCTGTCTCTGTCTGTCTGTCTCTGTCTGTCTGTCTCTGTCTGTCTGTCTCTGTCTGTCTCTGTCTGTCTCTGTCTGTCTGTCTCTGTCTGTCTCTGTCTGTCTGTCTCTGTCTGTCTGTCTCTGCCTGTCTGTCTCTGTCTCTGCCTGTCTCTGTCTCTGTCGCTGTCTCTGTCTGTCTGTCTCTGCCTGTCTGTCTCTGTCTGTCTCTGTCTCTGTCTGTCTCTGTCTCTGTCGCTGTCTCTGTCTCTGTCTGTCTCTGTCTCTGTCGCTGTCTCTGTCTCTGTCTGTCTCTGTCTCTGTCGCTGTCTGTCGCTGTCTGTCTCTCTGTCACTGTCTGTCTCTGTCTCTCTGTCACTGTCTGTCTCTGTCTCTCTGTCACTGTCTGTCTCTGTCTCTCTGTCACTGTCTGTCTCTGTCTCTCTGTCGCTGTCTCTGTCTCTGTCGCTGTCTGTCTCTGTCTCTGTCGCTGTCTGTCGCTGTCTGTCTGTCGCTGTCTGTCTCTCTGTCACTGTCTGTCTCTGTCTCTCTGTCACTGTCTGTCTCTGTCACTGTCACTGTCTGTCTCTGTCTCTCTGTCACTGTCTGTCTCTGTCGCTGTCTGTCTCTGTCGCTGTCTGTCTCTGTCTGTCTCTGTCTCTCTGTCACTGTCCCTGTCTGTCTCTGTCTCTGTATGTCTCTGTCTCTCTGTCACTGTCCCTGTCTGTCTCTGTCTCTGTATGTCTCTGTCTCTCTGTCACTGTCCCTGTCTGTCTCTGTCTCTGTCTGCCTCTGTCTCTCTGTCACTGTCTGTCTCTGTCTCTGTCTGTCTCTGTCTGTCTCTGTCTCTCTGTCACTGTCCCTGTCTGTCTCTGTCTCTGTCTGCCTCTGTCTCTCTGTCACTGTCCCTGTCTGTCTCTGTCTCTGTCTGCCTCTGTCTCTCTGTCACTGTCCCTGTCTGTCTCTGTCGCTGTCTGTCTCTGTCTCTCTGTCCCTGTCCCTGTCTGTCACTGTCCCTGTCTGTCTCTGTCTCTGTCTCTCTGTCTCTGTCCCTGTCTCTGTCTGACTCTGTCGCTGCCTGTCTCTTTGTCACTGTCTGTCTCTGTCGCTGTCTGTCTCTCTGTCACTGTCCCTGTCGCTGTCTGTCTCTGTCGCTGTCTGTCGCTGTCTGTCTCTGTCTGTCTCTGTCTGTCTCTGTCTGTCTCTGTCTCTCTGTCACTGTCCCTGTCTCTGTCTGTCCGTCTCTGTTTGTGCGCCTCGGTCTGTCCGTTTCAGTCTGTCCGTCCCTGTTTGTGCGCCTCGGTCTGTCCGTTTCAGTCTGTCCGTTTCGGTCTGTCCGTTTCCCCCCGGTCATTTTCAATTTTTTTAAAAATACTGCTCTAAATTTTTTCATTAAATTTGTTGTAAGACTATAATAAACAACGCTTTTAAAGGTGGCTTAGGTCCGATTTTCAGGATTAACTCTGTTTCGAAAATTGCAAAAGTTTGAATTTTTTTGGCTTCTTGCGACAACTATAAAATTGAAAATAGAGATTCATCAAACGAACTTTATTGTCAATAGATAGTTGTATCATAAAGTTCATGTGCATTTTTTCCAAAATTTTAGTAGCTTTCGTGCAATAGTGCGTAAAATATTTGCAGTTTTAAAAAAGATACTTAAACAAGATTTTCAGCAAATTTTTTCTTTAAAGTTTTGGTAGTGTTAGATCCAAATGCATCCTATCCGATGGCATAAACGCCATATTGCTCTATTCGTTTTTTTTCAAAAATTACAAAAAAATTATGTTTTTGACCTGTCTCTTACGTCGGTCGTATTTACATTAGTCAATTTCTTTACGGTATTGTATTTATGAGTACATTCACGTCAAATAATGACAAATAACATTTCTTGTAACTCAACAGTTTTCTGTAAAAATGAGCTGTAAATTCAACAAATCACACAATCAAATTTAAAATCACACAAACTCCATTTTTTTCAAAATGTCTCCTTGTTTTTCTTCAAATTTTGCTAGAAGATAGTGCTAATTCCATTGTTTAATTTAACGTGAAGTTCATTAAAGTGAACTCTTTATTTTGTCAAAAATTACACAATATAATTTGTTTGAATTTTCTCTCACACCGTTAACAAGCACATTTTCATCAATGTGTTTATATTATTACATTTGTGAGTGAAAGTGCTTCAAATGAAGTTTTTCGGAATCTCAGTACATTCCTGTCAAAAAGAGCTTTAAATTTCACATTTACAGTATTACGTAATCGCCATTATCTTGAGGCCTAAAGTTTTTCAGTGAAAATTTCTTTTTAAGGCAAGGTAACTCTTTTTTAATATTCTAAAGGCATATTTCGGTTGTACTATTAGGAAAGCAAAACGTTGAGGTAATGTCAAAAATAGTATTTTGGGTGACGATAGATGGCTGCTGGTCGCAGAATAGTAAGAGCAAGGCCTTAAAGTGAACCACACCAAGGAAAATAGAAATATTTTCTACGAGAAAGTCTGTGCTATTCTGTAGTACCTCTAGTTCTTTTTTTACTCATAACAGAAGTCTATTCGCCTTTTGTCTTAAATATTTTTTGGATCTAACATAACAGAATCTAGATTAACAAGATTTACAAAAATCGTTCTTACGGCATTATTTCACTTTTTTCCTTAGTAGACTCCCATTCACCTGTCCTCCCCTTAATTCTGAATATACTATTTATTTTTGACATTATTGTATAAGGAATGTAAAATTAATTATTTAAATCCAAAATGGCGTAATTCGAGAAACGTTTAGGACATCGGCATGTGTCGTGTCTCTGAATATTTCGATTAGATTCCGGTAGCCCTACGTAATGAAGCATTTTACTTCTGTAACTGTTGATTGACTGATTGATTGATTTGTGACACCAGGCTCGACAACGGTTATGGTTATTAGTTTGTAAATGTAAGGCATGCTTTTCTTCGGGAGGTGGAGGTGATATTCCCATATTGGATGGTGAGATCTGGAGCAGACCTACCGTCGGGTAGCGTAGTTTTCCTCAACCTGGGATCTACCACCAGCGAGGCACCGCCACAGCCGGAACAAACTCTACACTCCCGGCCGGTCTCCTGGCTGTGTGGTAGTGAAGCGCGCGTGTGTGTAAGGGGTGAGGGTAGAACAAGGATGGGGAAGAAAAGATCCCGCCCGGTTCGTGGCTCGTTTGTTAGGGTACTGCTCCGGGATTCGCCCATTATTGATCGGTGAAACCGCAGAAAATACCGATCAGAGCAGCTGACCGCTAGAATTCTCCTCCAGAAAGCGACAGAAGTGGTCCTAGCTATCTAGTTAGTGTCGACAATCCTCCTACCGTTTGAAATAAACCTTGAACCTCCCGGTCAGAGGCCCTGCAGTGGCATCATTTGATGCCCTGAGCCCCCTCTCCCGTTTTTCTGTAAATATGATAAATCCCCCCTTTCTCATCTGACATTTGGGAAGATTGATACATGAAATATGTGGGGAAGAGGCATTCCAAACCGCGTGACAACCTGTAAATAGGCCAACACTAAATCATTTTTATTAATCGTATCATTGAAGTTACAAAATTATTATTGTAGTTTTTTTATTTCTTAGACAAATATGTCATAAAACAATAAAAAGGTTTAAAGAAGAAGGGGGCCTAGAAATATAGTTGTCCCCCTCCTGTTTTAGGCTGCGCTTACCAATCATCTAAGAAGCATTTTCTCTCAACATTGTACACAACGTATTTTCAAATTAAATTATTAAAATCAAAGTGAAAAAAATATATTGATTTGAATAGATGTGTGTGTTTATTTCAACTCTGTTTAATCTAAAATTAACTTTTCTGAAATAAGACACCTTTATTCTTAATTTAATCACTGCACATCATTTGGTTTTCGGTCTTAAACTTTCACACTTCAGTACATTTATCACACTTTGGCTGGAGTTACCAAGGCTTACGTTCATATTCTCAGCTGGCGTTATCAAGTCTTACGATGACACTCTCAATACCTCAATAACAAAAAGTTCTTCGTTTATGGATGTGTTTTCAATCCCTACTACCGTTGCTTATTTAGGATTATCAGTCTTTTTCGCCCGAGCTGTCTTCTTCACCATTCACCACACCATTCACCACATCACTCACTACAGTACCCAACAAATCATTCACCAGATCATTCACCAATGAAAGGGGCCACGGTAACTCCTTTGGCAGGACCGATTTGATTGCATCCCATGCCTTGGAACCCATGTCCCTGAAAGAAGATAAGAATTGGGATGTTATGCACTGCGTATGTTGGTGGAATATTTTATAGGTTATTGTGTCAGTTACGTAAATCATTTTTAATTTCTTTCCTTACTTCGTAAGAAGAGAATGTACTGTAATAGTTTCCCATAAAGCGGCTATTTTTCAAAAGAAAAACGCTTATTACCAGGCCCTGGTTGTGAAAAAGTGGATAAATCTTGTACCTACATTAAGTAAATTACTTCCCCGCACACGTTTTATTGTCAGAATACTCTTTTTGTGGGTCTTTGATACCAAAAAATCTATTGATGGCTAAACGTTTGCCTAACCGTTTGCCTGAACCTTTGCCTGATGGCTAAACGTTTGTCAGTCCGGTTTTATCTGCCTGTCCATCTGTCTGTGGGAAACGCTTGTGTCTAAACTATTCAGACGATTTTCTCCAAAATTGACACTCCTCAATCGATATCAAAAAACTCAAGATCCTGAGAGATTGAAATGGATATTTTTGATTTTTGATGGTATTTTCTATGAAGTTTCAACAAATTTCGAAATTTTCTCAAAAAACCCTCTAAATTGTTGTAAAAAAATTCGTTCTTTAATATCGTAAAGGACACTTAAAATATTGAGGCAGGTCTCATTTTCGTTCCCTGATTTGGCGAAAATTGCAAAAGGTTTTTCACCGTCCTCATACAAGTACAATATTGAAAATATATTTTTTATGAATGAAATATGTTCTTGAAAGTAAGTTTCTGAGTAATTTTGTGCGAAATATATGAATTTTTTAAAACTTTTTTCTCAACGGATCCAATTGTTTTTCTTTCCAAAGAGTCTCCTCGTAGGTATTAAAATACGGTAAAAAGTGGTGTTAGTTTCATTTCGAGCTAACTCTCTTAATTTTGGAATATTGCAAAATGTTCATCACGAAAATACAATATTGATAATAGAGTTTTCTTCTTAAAAAATGAATTCTAAATAAGGTTTGTAAAAAAGTTCATGTACAGTTATTTGAAAAAACTTGTATTTTCTGCTGGACTTTAAAGCAATCTGTAATTGTGTGGACTGGCTTTATGATCTTGCTCCATTCTCTGGCCTGCTGCTATTCATCGTCGCGCAAAGTACATACTGTGATATTTTTTCAACTTTTTTGTTTCCTAACAGTAGAACCGAAATTTGATTGATTTTTTTCGTGTTTCCGGGCGCGTCAACTGCTTGAGTCATTAGTCCCGTTAGTGTAGTGCATGCTTTTTTTTCTCGGGAGATGATGATTTTCCCCCGCTAGATGGCGAGATCCGGCGCCGACCTACCGTCGCCTAATGGGGTTTCCCCCTAACCAGGACTCTTTCACCAACGGGGCACCGCACCAGTTGGGACAATCTGCAAGCTCCCGACCGGTCTCCCGGAATATGTGGTAGTGTAGTGCATGTTAGTGTAAGTGGAGAGGATAGGACAAGGAAGAGGAAGGACAGATCGCGCGCGGTCCGTGGCCCATTTGGTAGGGTACTGTTCCGGCATTCGCCTGGTGTTGATCGGAGAAACCACGGAAAACTACCGATCAGAGCAGCCGGCCGCTAGAATTCTCCTCCAGACAGCAGCTGAATTCGACCTAGCTTAAAAGCTAGTGTGGAAAATCCTGCCGCCGTCAGGACTCGAACCTAGGACCTCCCGGTTAGAGGCGCTGCAGTGACTTTAGTTGATGCACTGAGCTACCGCTACCGGTTCCGAAATATGACTTCAAGAACATTAAAGGAGAGTAAAACCTCGTCCTAAATAGAAATTGTCATTGAAAAAATTGTATCAGTTTTACGAAAATAGTGATTAAGTCTTACAGTAAATGCAAAATTTCAAGCTCTTTTTCACGGGAAACTATTGGGTTTTCAAAAAACATAACTGTAATGGTCGCTCGCGTGTCTTTGAAAGGCCCGCCGCCATGAACACAGCGGCCCGCCATGAACACAGCGGCCCGCCATGAACACAGCGGCCCGCCGCATGAACACAGCGGCGAGATGATGGCACCTGCGGGCGATACGTCGGAGCCGAGAAGAGGGCGTCACGCACGGAGCCGGGGCAGCCGTCACGCTCCGGTCGGCACGCTCTGGTGCGTCATCAGCCGTATGGCCGGGCTAGTCGGCGGATGTTTAGCCCGGAGCGGGTATAGAAGGATTTCCCTAAGGATGAGCCAAAGTGACAGTTCGCGTAACAAGTGAACATCACATGTAATTCAGAGAAGTATCCCTCCGCCGCGACAGCTGTTCAGCCGCGCCCCTTCGTAAAGTGATAATGGCTGTGAAAACATCCCTATGCACACGTCTAAGAGTTTCTCTGAGGTGTATGCACGTACGCGAGTTCGGGAAATATTTAAATTTAATTACGTGTGTGGAAAATCTTTTAACATGCTCTCACAATCAGTAAAAGAAAACTGCCACGAATGTAAATAGAAAGAAAAATGATTTTAACCCAGAAACACGTGCACCGGTACGCATTTCACATTCAAGCCTCGGTTTTAAAATAAACAATATTTATCATACAAAAAGTAAATTTAATGTAATGTTTATAGAAAAAATAATTTTAAAGGAAGATCACATAACACTGCACTTCCTAATTTCAATTATTTCTCGCGGCGCACTGCATTTTTGACGGATGAGAACATCACCAAAGGAAACGTCGAAGCCATTTACAAGTTAGCCAACTTCAAACAAACTAATGCAGGAAGGGAGTCTGATGGACTCGAAGTCACAACGACCATAGAATCTTCAGTTATTTTGGCAGAACTAGCTGTCACTTTGGCTCATCCTTAGGAAAATCGTTCTATGTAAATCAGCCCTCTCTGGGAGCAACAGGCAGTTGGGGCAGCCCCGGCGTATACCGAAGTATTGATGCGACAGTTGTTAAGTGATGACGAGTGACGACCGACTTTTCTTCTGGACTGCGGCGACACTGCGCGTCTTGTTACATCTTCTGGTTATTGGTGAACTGGCTTGCTGTTGGTACCTCTACTTATGCGATTAACCGAGCTTGTCCGATGGATTTTCTGTTGCACAACTGTGGTGTAATAAAAACCATTTTACGAACTTGATATTATTTAGTCATAACAAAACTGATGACGAGGCAAAACAAGATGGAGGCTGGCGAACAGATGGCAAAAGTGATTATGCTAATGCAGCAACAAGAGATGCAGTTACAACATCAGCAACAGTTCCAGCAGGAGGAAAGATATCAGCAGATGCAGCATCAGCAGACAGGCTCATGTGCAACAACTGTTTGCGTTGGTAGCAGCGGTCAGTAGGCGCACCCCACCGCAGTTCACCCGTTTCCAACCGGACACAGAGGAATGGCTGGAGTATATCCATAGACGGCGCTAGCCGAATGCGTTTACTACGCTCCGTGAAGTCACGAAGGTTAAGCGCATTCGAGACTCGCGGGTTCGTGGTTGGGTGACCGGCCAGGAACCCCGGGATCTAACGCCGTCGAGCCCCTGGCCGAAGGGATAAAAGGCACTGACTGTGACAAGACTTGACTAATTTTTAAAAAAATAAAGCACATTAATGGAGGATTACTCCCCAGTGCAAAGCGCTCAACGCCCCTTAAGGGGCTTGGAGATGCGTTGCGTCAAGGTGTAGACTGGGGCAACACCCATTATACCACAAGGTAGGAGACGCTAATACAAAACGGGCAATCCATTTTAAATGGTCCAGAATTTAATAAATTGGTCGCTCCACCATCTTGAAAAAAAATTACATTTTGAACATAAATTTCCTTATATTTTAGTTGTTCAAAAACATCTTTGATTTATTTTTATTGTGTCTGGTTTAAAAATTGCGGCCATTTTTGTTTCACGCCGTGCGCCATTTTTCGCGTTTGTAGAGGTTTACTCTTTTCATAATTATTCAGCTCTGGGTTGTTGTAGCATTCTAGAATACAAGACATTGGATTCAGTAAACTCTGGTCTACAAATTAAAATATTTACCTACCTTCTCTGGTTTTATTTGAAAAATATTTGCAACTAAATCTATAAAACGCAAATGAACCAAGTTCGATTTTCAGAGAGTAATTTCGCAAAGAAGGAATAGAATTTCAGCCTTAACTTTTTCTATTTTTTACACTTAACAGTATAGTCCTTTTTGTAAAATATCATTGGTAAGTAACGTAACTCTTGAAAATTACACCTCTTAAATATTGGAATTTTAGATTTTTTCCAAATTTTCAACTGTAATATCTCTTTTGGAGGACCAGATAAAAATCTGAAAATAGCACACATAGTTGATCGATCGCTATAACACCAAACTTCAGTAAAATGTCAACTTTTAGTTTTAACTCAAAGTATTTAAAAAAATTGTCAACTGTCACAAAACACCTCTTCAATTCTACATTGAGGACACGTTCTGACAAGTAGTATCACATTATTTTGAAGCTATTTTCAGCTAAAATCAATTTTGATTTAAAATAATTAATTATACTTTATTATTAATAAACATGGAAGTTGCATAATCAATTTTGAATATTACTTTACTTTACATCTTGACATCTACGTTTATAATAAAAAAAATGATCCTTTTGATGTCAGAAGTTGAACCAGATAATATAAAAATAGTTTATCCGTAAAAGAGAACAAGGGAGTGTTGGAAAACATGTTTCTTACGTTTTCTGGTTATTGGTGTACTAGCTTGCTTTTGGTACTTAGGGTAAGTAGGGCATCGATGTTTTCTGAAGCTCAAAGAAAAGGGCTCGCGAATCACCTACTAACATTTAACAAGATATTTTATGGCCCGATTTCTTATCACTTACGTATGAAAAGAAGCTCTCAAGCCAACGCACCGTCTGTTTTCGAACCCTCAAAAGAGGCCTACAACAAGGAATGTGATCTCTTTGTCAAAACGGCTGGTCCGCGGAGAAGAATTATTCCTGACGAAGTAGCTGAGATTTTTAATTAAGCATTTTCCTAGATCGCTTTCGTAGAAAATGGAAAAGCTGCTTTAAAAGGAACAGGAGTCTGACCTTTTAAATGTTGCAATCCCTGAAAAGGATGACTTTGCAGTCAAAACTACGTGTGAACCCCAAACGGTAGTTGACACTACAGCCAATGGGGCCGAGATTATGGGGCTCGGAGGCGGGTCCATCGAAGACCTGGACGGGGACGAAAACTAACGTCCATTCTGAAGAATCAATGGAGCCATCTTCATCTAAAGCTCAATAACGTAGTGCTCCTCTGCACAATGAAGAGGCAACCAGAGCAAAGGTGAGGATTCCTTTGAAAACATTTTGTCCTCGATCTCCCCTACGCCGAAAATTGGATACCAACCCCTCAGAAATGCGAATGTGTGTGAAACGGCATTCGGAGACCTCGACTGCTTCACCTTTTAAAAAACTCTATGAAGAGGGGAAAAAACGAAAGAAAGAGACGGCAGAAGCCAAGGGTCCGGCGAAGAAAAAATACGAATTTTCTACTGCAGAAAAGGAAAACAAACGGTGATAAGGATGGGCAAATCACATAACCGGAGCTCTACAAGTCGTTGGTCACTATCTTCCACAAAGGGCTCATTGATTTGCATTAACAATGAGCCCTTGACGATGAATGTATTTGGCGTTATTAGGGCGGGCAATAGTCCGACGACGGTGTCCCCCTTGCCTGGGTCTAGTTAAGTTCTAATTAACAATGAAAGTGACGATTCCTGTATAAAATCATTTATTTTCTTTACTGATGAGTAATAAAATGTCACGGACATCTTGTAAAAATGTGTCACATCTGGACTGTGCAGATTGTGTAATTGAACATTTTTTATTTGTAAATTTTATGCTACGAAGCAATAATTTATTTGTCATGTCAAAACGTAAATGATGAATTTGTCTCGCCACAGGAGTGGAAACAATGGTATCCAGTTGCAATTTCATTAAAATAGCTAAGTTATGTCCTTACTATGGATTAAGTATGTTACAGCTCCCATTTCCCTGTAGGGAGCTCCCATTAACCAGGTGATCGGGTATTGAGATTAACAACAATATTTACAAAAACTTTCCTATTTATACTTATTTCATATTTTTCCTTAGTAGGCTCCCATTCCCCTGTCCTCCCCTAAATCCTGAATATACTATTTATTTTTGACATTATTTCACACTGAATGTAAAATTAATTATTTGAATCCCAAATGGCGTAATTCGAGAAACCTGTAGGACATAGGCGTGCGCCGTGTCTCCCTTGAAAATTTCGAAATGCGCTCGGTAGCGCTACGTAATGAAACATTTTATTTCTGTAAATATTGATTGGGAGATTGATTGGTGACACCGGGCTCGTCAACGGCTAAGGTCATTAGTTTGTAAGTGGAGGGCATGATTTTCCTCGAGAGGTAGCGGTGATATCCTTAGCTGAACAGTAAGATCCAGAGCAGACCTACAGTAGACTAGCGTAGTTTCTCCAACCAGATATCTCCGAACAGCGGGGCACCGCCACAAACTCTAAACTTCCGACCGGTCTCCCGGCATGTATGTTAGTGTAATGCATGTTTGTGTGCGTGTGTGCCGTAGTTACTGTAGGGCATGTTAGTATACGTGAAGGTAGAACAAGGAATAGCGAAGAAAAGATCACGCGTGTTCCGTGGCTCGTTTGTTATCTCACTGCTTCGGAATTCACCTAATGTTCATCGGCGAAATCACAGAAAACTACAGATCAGAGCAGCTGGCCGCTAGAATTCTCCTCCAGACAGTAGTTGCCTTAGTTATGTAGTTTATGTCGAAAATCCTTCCACCGTCGGAACTGAACCTTGAACCTCCAGGTCGGAGGCCGTGCAGTGACATCAGTTGACACCCTGAGCCCCCTCTTTCGGTTTTCTATAAATATGATAAATTCTCCCCCTTTTCAGTTGTCGATTGGGGAATCGATACATGAAATATGAGGAAGAGGAATTCCAAATATCTTCGCAACCTGTAAATAGACCAACATAAAATAATTTTTATTAATCGTATCATCAAAGTTACAATTTTATTATTTAGATATTTTAATTTATGTATATATTTTTAAGACAAATATGTTATAAAACAAAAAAAGCTTTAAAGAAGGGGTCATAGAAATGTAGTGAAATCTTGTTGTAGGCTGCACACACCTATGATCTAAAAAGTATTCTCTCTTAACATTGTGCATAACGTATATTAAAATTAGTAAAAAAATAAAATCAAAGTGACAAAAATTATTTTGATATTAGTAGATGTGCATGTTTATTATATTTACTGTATTTAATCTAAAAATAAGTTTTCTAAACGATATGACACCCACATTCTCAATTTCATAACTGTATATCACTTTGTTATTCAGTCATAAAATTTCATCACACTTTATCTGGCGTTACCAAGGCATACGCGTATACTCTCAGTACCTCAATAACAAACAGACTTTTGTCTTTTCAGTTTTTAACAAGTTTGTGAATGTGTTTTCAATCTCTACTACCGTTGCTTATTTAGGATAACCACTCTTTTTCATCCAAGATTATAAGTAATCCAAGATCATTGAAAAGGGCCATGGTACCACTGCGATCAGGAACGCTTTCAACAAATACCACGTCACTAAACTCATTGCCCTGAAAGAATATAAGAATTTGGTTGTTATGCACAGCGTATGTTGGTGGAGTATTTTATAGGATATTGTGTCAGTTACGTAAATCTTTTTTGGTTTCTTTTCTTACTTCGTAAGAACAGAAAGTACTGTAGTCGTGCGCTACGAAACGGCGATTTTTCAGAAGAAAAACGCAATTACCAGGCCCTGGTTATGTGAAGGTGGATACATCTTGTACCTACATGAATGAAATTACTTCCTGTCACAGTTTTGTAGTCAGAATACTCTTTTTGTGGGTCCTTGATACCGAAAAATCTATTGATGACTAAACGTTCGCCTGACCGACCGACCGACCGACCGACCGACCGACCGACCGTCCGTCCGTCCCTTTTTATATCTGTCCATCTGCCTGTGGTCAACGCTAGCGCCTAAGGTATTCAGACGATTTTCTCTAGAATTGGCACCCTTCATTGATTTCAAGAAACTCAAAGTCCTGAGAGTATGAAACTGATATTTTTGATTTTTGGTGGTCTTTTACATGACGCCTCAACAATTTTCAAACTTTTCTCAAAAAAAGACTCCAAATTGTTTTAATAAACTTCGCCGTCTGATGGCGTAAGAGACACTTAAAATTTTGGGCCGGTCTCATTTTCGTTCCCTGATTTGGCGAAAATTGCAAAAGGTCAAAAAGTTTTTCGGCGTCTTCATACAAGTACAATATTGAAAATAGATTTTTTCTGAATGAAATTTGTTCTTGTAAGAAAGTTTCTGAGTAATTTTGAATATATGATTTTTTTAAAACTTTTCTCAAAAATAGCTGCAAATTATTTCTTTCCAAAGTTTCTCCTCTTAAGAATTAAAATACTGTAAACTAGGGATGCTATAGAATGGCACAGTCTTTCTTGTGGTAACGTTTTCTAATATCCTTAGTGCGGATGATCTTTATTGTCTTGTTCCATCCTCTTGCCAGCTGCCATCTATCGCCGCTCTATGTACATTTTCTGGAATCTTAATTTTTCGATTACATAATTGGAGGACCGAATCTTCAATTTTGTACTTATGGGAAGACACCAAAAAAATTCACTTGTGCAAGTATCAAAAATTCAGAGTTAACCGTCATGCCACTTTTGTTAAATGCCACCTTTGTAAGTATATTTTACTCTATTCGTACAAGAAATTTGAAGAAAAACATTGGAGGAGATTTTGAGAAAATATTAAAAATGTTCGGGGGTTTTCATGTAAAATACTCGCAAATTTAAAAGAATGTTTTTTAAAATTTCAAAGCCTCAACTAGAGGAAGATGGAACGGTGTTTCCTGAATTTGAAAAATTCCTAAGCGTGATTTAGGCGCTAGTAGTGTTCACGGACGGACGGACGTTTGCTTTCAATTGGTTTTATGGGGTCAGGAACCCAGAAAAGAGGGATTGTGGCTACATCACGTGATACAGGATTTTTTCTCTTGATTTAGTAACTTGTTTTATGCACTTTTTCATTACCAGAGCCTTCCAGTTAATTTTTCCGTCGAAAATATGCCGTTTTTTCGCGCAGCATTACATAACTTTCTCTATACTTCGTATGTCATGATTTATGTACAAGTGTGTGTGTGTATATATATATATATATATATATATATATATATATATATATATATATATATATATATACACACAACCCTTTTCTTCCTTTCTTTACAAATACAAATAAAATTACTTTTATGACATCTAAATCCTTGCCTTCCTAATACGGGCTGTGATATACCATTCCAAGGAATTTATAGATCGTGAGTTCGTGAAATCTATCCTATACAGGAAATCGAAAATAATATTACCATTACTTCTGGAAGATGTATATATTTTAATTATCCCCTTTTTTTTATATTTTAATTATTATTATATTTATATTTTTTGTATATATTTTAATTATCCCCTAATAATTTAATTAATTATTAATTAAGGTTGGTGCTATTAATAATAGTAACTCCATGGAATCTCAGTCGTAAAACCGTATAAGAATACCGTCTTTGTTTATTCCTTGCTATTGTTGACAATAATATTAAGCGAATTCTACCTTACTTATGACATCAAAACACATATGCATACATAAATAAGAAACAAACACATAAAATACCCTTTGACAAATGAACAACAATCTAAAACTTAACAATACATTTTGCTTCCAACATTCACACAATTAAATATGACCAACATTCACTGGAGTGCACTCAACCAGAGTGAATAATTTGAAAAAATGGATATGTCTTTCTCCTAGGATCTTAAAACTAACAGACTTGGCCTTGCTATAAATTTTATGATGACGGAAAAGAAAAATATAATGTTTTTAAACTTCCCTTTTTGGTGCACGACGATTGGCTGCCACTGCTGTCCACATTCCACCAGTTTAAATTTAAAAAAGTTGGAAACTAAAACGCAAAATTCTATAAAATGTTCACCACGGTATCACAGTCTCATCTCATGAAGTTTTTGATTCTATGCGATGCGTTTACCACGGTACCTCAATCACATCTGATCTAAAAAAATGTTGTTCTGATCCACTATATCGCGTGGTTTTAAACGAAAGAAAATTCTTCTCTGACAATCTGTTTCTTCACGTGATTTTTTTATATTATATTGTCTTTAATTGCCTTTTAGCGTTGCCATAAATTCCTAAATATATTCTAAGACATTATAATATTTGTAACCCTTTTTGCTAATCACTTGTTTTCTTATTTGAATATATTATCAGTGATCGTTCGTCACGCTTGTGAGAACATTCGACTGTCTGATTCCTAATATGGAAAATTAATTTATTATGACGGAAATCTTTTTAATTATGAAATATTATATGGTTGCGACGTGTCATTATTTGTAAATATGTTCTTTTTTATTTATCGACAAATTCACAGTCTATTGTGACGTCGTTGGACACAGTTCTTTAGAATATCGATAAATTTGAGAAAACAGCTTTCACTCATGCACTTTCACACGTTTTTGTTCTAATTGAAATACAAAATTAATCTGTTTTTAGTCATAATTTCAATGTTTCTGTGTTTATTTTGGACGCGTCTGAATTCACCGAGACAGTATATTACTCCGTATATACGTGCATATACTATAAAGTAAGTACAGGTTCTACAGAGTGGCACAGACGTTCTCATTGTAGTTTTCTTATTTCCTTGCTGTCGACTGGATTTACGGTCGTGCCCCATTCTCATTCCAGCTGCCTTCTATCGTTGCCCAAAAAAAAATTTTCATCAGACATTTTCAACATAATTTTGAATCAGACATTTTCTCAACTTATCTTTTTTTAATAGTGCCACCGAAATATTATTTCAACAATAATAAAGAAGAGTAAAATCTCGATATAAATAAAAATTTTAATTGAAAATTTTCCAGCAGTTTTTAAGAAAATGGCGAATTAACATTAATTTAAATACAAAATTTGAAGCTCTTTTCACAGAAATCTCATTGGAAATCATTTGAAGCACTTTCACTCACAAATGCAATAATGTATCCAATAGATGGAAACGTTCATATTAACGGCGCGAGAGATATTAAAAAAAATACATTTCTGTATTTTTAAAAAAAAAACTGATACACCAAAACAAACTAGACGTCATATTAAACAGTACACTAAGCACTATCCATTGGAAAAATTGAAGAAAAAATTTCTGGTAATTTTTTAGAAAATGGTGTTTTAGCGTTTGTGAAAATACGGAAGTTTGAGCTCATTTTCAGAAAAAAAACTGTTGTGTTGTCGAGAAATTGTATTTGACATTGTCTAAAGCACATTTACTTATAAATATAATACTCCGAAGAAATCGCCTCAAAAGTAGGTATTAACGACGTGAGAGACAAGTAAAAAAATAGATTTTTGTAATTTAAAAAACAAACAAAAGAATAGATCACTATGGCGTTTGTCATCGTATAGAAACCCTTTGGCTCTAACCCTATCAAAAATTTAAAGGAAAAATTTGGAGCCGTTTTGAGAGAATCTTGTTTTTGTTACTTTTTATACTTGCAAATATTGCACGCACTTTTGCGCGAAAACTACTACAATTTTCAAAAAAATCTACATGACCTCAATGAAAGAACTATGTATGGACATATTAATGGACACTTTTATGGACAAAAAATTTCATTTGAATTAAATCACTATCTTCAATGTGGTAGTTGTAAGAAGTTCCCGAAAAATATTCGGACGGACCGACGGACGGACAGAGAGAGGTTATTTTTCTAACATGTTTTTCGGCATCAATGACCTACAAAACAGGGATTGTGGCTTCACCACGGGTTAGAAATCTTTTTTCTCTTAATTTAGCAACTGGTTTATGCACTTTTTCGTTACTAGAGCCCGGCAATTCATTTACGTATTCGAGAAAGTAAAAATAGTTTTCTTGTATTTTCTGCTTGAAGTTAAAGCAATTTGTAACGAGGGGTAGTACAGAATGGCGCACACTTTCTCGTAGCAAAATTTTACTTATACGTTGGTATATACGGTGTAAAGTAAGTAGTAAAGAGAAAGTTATGTAATGCTGCGCGAAGAAACGGCGGATTTTCGGCACAAAAAAATAATTCCCGAGCTCTGATAACGATTATGTGGATAATTCCAGTTGCTACATTAAAAGAAAAAATCCTCTAACATATGGTGTACCTGGAATTCTTGTTTGATGGGTTCTTGATGCCGAAAAAACAATGGAAAGCAAAACGTCTGTCCATCTGACCGTCCGTCTATGAACACTGCTAAAGCCTAAACTGTGCGTACGATCTTTCCCTAATTGAAAAAAACCTGTCCATCTGACACTTGTTGAAGCTTAGAAATTTTGAAAACCATTCTTTAAAATTTGAAGACACTTTACATGATGCCCCCGGACATTTTCAAAATTTTCTAAAAAATTGCTCTATTTTTCTTGTAAGAATAGAGTAAAATACACTTATAAAGGTGGCATACGTCCGATTTTCACGGTTAATTGAATTTTCGAAAATTGCAAAAGTTGGAATTTTTCCGGCGTCTTCCTACAGCTACAAAATTGAAGATAGATATTTTTTCTTCAAATGAATTTTGTTGTTCATAAATAGTTCTTTCATTAAGATCATGCACGATTTTTTGAGAATTTTAGTAGTATTCGTGCAATATTTGCAATTTAAAAAAATCAAAAACAAGATTTTCTCAAAAAGGCTTCAAATTTTTTCTTTAAAATTTTGGTAGGTGTATTCCAAATGCTCACTATATGATGACATAAACGGATTATCTCTCTATTCTTTTGTTTTTTCAATAACTACAAAAATATAATTTTTTGACTTGTCTCTTACGTCAGTAATATTTACATTAGAGGCAATTTCTTTACTTTATCATATTTATGGGTACATGTGCTTTAATAATGTCAAATAAATCTTCTCGATAACACAACAGTATTGTGTAAAAATGAGCTCAAATTTGCGCATTTTCAGAAACGCTCAAACGCCATTTTCTCAAAAATGGCTCAAATTTTTTTTCAAATTTTTTCAATGAATATTGCTAATTGCTATGTCTAATACGATATAAAGTTGGTTTTTTGTATTCTTTTGTTTTTTCAAAAATACACAAATTTAATATTTTTGAAAAATGTTTCACGCTGTTAATATGCATATTCCACAGACAGCAGGCAAGAAGGAGGGGCAAGAGTGTACAATACCAGTCCACAGCAAGGATATTAGAAAAGTTTAGTACGAGAATGTCTATGCCATTTTGTAGCACCTCTCGTTCTAATTTCCTTGGAGTGGACTGGCATTAAGGTCTTGCTCCATTCTTTGGCCAGCTGCAATCTATCGTCGCACAAATTACATTTTTTGACATTTTCACATTTTTTTGTTTTCTAATAGTATAACCGAAATATTACTTCAAGAGTATTAAAGAAGAGTAAAATAATTCTTTCTGTATAGAAATTTTCATTGACAAATTTGTAGCAGGTTTTTAGAAAATGGTGATTATGCATTAGTGTAAATGAAAAATTTGAATATTTTTCACAGGAATCAATTGGGTTTTCGAAAAACGTAATTCAACATCATTTGAAGCACTTTCACTCACAAATGCTGTAAACTACACAAATTGATTGAAATGTGCATATTAAGGCCGTTAGAGATATTTTTAAAAAAATCGTGTAATTAAAATAAAAGAATACACCAAAATCAATTTTACGTCATATTGAACAATGGAATAAACACTATATTTCGGAAAAATTTGCAGAAAAAATTTGGAACAATTTTTGAGAAAACATTGGGGCGTTTCTGAAAATGCGGAATTTTGAACTAATTTTACCAGAAAACTGTTGATTTTTTCTAGAAACTTTGATATTATTTAAAGCACATGTACCCGTAACTTCTACAACGTGATAAAATAACCTCTAGTGTAAATATTCACGATGTGGGAGAGAAGTAAAAAAGTAACTTTTTTGTATTTGTTGAAAGAACAAAAGAATAGAGCAATATGGCGTTCATGTCATCTATAGGGTTCGTTTGGAAATAACTCTATTCAAAATTTAAAGAAAACATTAGGAACCGTTTTTGAAGAAGTCTTGTTTTGATATTTTTTAAATTGTTAATATTGCACGCACTATTGAACGAAAACTACTAAAATATGAAAAATCAACATGACGTTAATGAAATAACTCTTTCTGAACAACAAATTATTTTTGAAGGAAAATCTGTCTTCAATTTTATAGTTGTTTGAAGATGCCTAAAAGTTCCAACTTTTGCAATTTTCAAAACTTCAGAGTAAAACTGTGAAAATCGGACCAATGCCACTTTTAAGTGTGTTTTACTCTGTTCTGTCCAGAACTTTAAAAGAAACTTTTGCGTAGTTTTTGAGAAAATTTTGAAATTGTCTGGGAAACTTCATGTAGAGTGCCCCCAAATTTGAAAGAATGGTTTTCAAAATTTCAAACCTTCAACTAGAGCTAGATGGAGAGGGATATCTTCAATTTTGATAAAATCATACGTGTTGTTTACGCGCTAGTAGCGTTCACAAACGGACAGACAGACATTTTGTCGAAAACTAATTTTAGGGTGTCAGGGAACCCCAAAACCTGTATTTACGTTGTAATCTTGCTATCGATGTTTCGCAGCAGTACATAACTTTCTCTAAACTACGTATGTTACTCCGTATATACTGTGTATACGAGAAACTAAAAATGTTCTATGAGAAAGTCTGTGCCACTCTGAAGCACCTCTAGTTACTTTCTAGTATACATACGTATATCCGTACTCAATAGATTCCATTGAAAAAGTGCGTCGGATTTGGCATTTACAGTAACGCTTAACGCTATTTTCTTAAAAACGAATCAAAATTTTTCAAATCCATTTTTTCCGTGTGTCCGTGTGTCCGTGTGTCCGTCTGTCCGTGAACACAACGAGCGCCTTAACTATGCGTTCGATTTTTCCAAATTGAAGGAACACCTGTCCATCTGGCTCTAGTGTAAGGTTTGTAATTTTTAAAAACATTCTTTCAAATTTGGCGGTGCTATACATGAAGCCTCTCGGACATTTTCATAATTATTGATTAAAAAACGATTCCACATTTTTTCATTAAATTGCTTATAAGTATAGAGTAAAATACACTTAAAAAAGTCGCATGTGTCCGATTTTCATTGTTATCTCTAAATTTTCGAAAATTGCAAAAGTGTGAATATTTTTCGGCGTCTTCCGGCAAATATAAAATTGATGACAGATATTTTTCCTTCAAGTAAAATTTGATGTCCAATAATAATTCTCTCATGAAGATGAAATGATTGAAGGCGGTGTCGTTGTCGTTGTCATTATGTAAATGTCAACTACAACTCACCACTAAACCAATCTCTCATGAAGGTCATGTGTTTTTTTTAAATTCTTGTAGTTTTTGTGCAATAGTGCATGCCATACTTGCAAATTTAAAAATTAACAAAAACAATATTTTTTCAAAACACTCCATATTTTTTCTTTATATTTTTGTTACGGTTACTGCCAAACGAACCCTATACGACTTCATAAACGTCATATAGATCTATTCTTTTGTTTTTTCGAAAATTACAAAAATTTAATTTTTAACTTGTCTCTCATGACAGAAATATTTACTTCTGAGGCTCTTTCTTTGCATTACTATATTTATGAGTATATATGCTTTAAATAATGTCAAATAAAGTTTCTCGAATGAGCTCAAATTTCCGCATTTTCAGAAACGCTAAAACAACATATTCTCAAAAATTCAATCGATAGTGTTTAATATGACGTAAAGCTCATTTTTGTTGTTTCTTTTATTTAGAAAAATACACAAATGTAAATTTTTGAAATGTGTCTCGCCGTTAATATGCACATTTCCATCGATTTGTAACATTATTACGTTTATGAATAAACGTGCGTCAATAGTCCGCAAATGAAGTTTTTCGAAAACTCAATAGATTCCTGTGAAAAAGAGTTTCATATTTAACATTTACAGTAATGCTTAATCGCCATTTTCTTCAAACCGGCTTCAAATTTTTTCATGGAAATTTCTATTGGGAACGAGGTTTTACTATTATTTAATATTCTTTAAGTATTATTTCGGTTGTACCATTAGGAAAGCAAAATGTTGAAAAAATGTCAAAAAATGTACTTCGGGCTGTGACAATAGGTGTTAAGTGGCCAGAAAACGGAGCAAGATCTTACAGCCAGACCACACCAACGAAAAGAATAACATTTCTTATTTATTAGTTCTTAGTTAATTAATTCTTTATTAGTACACAAGTTTTTATTTTTATTTTTTTTTTTGTTTCATGCGTTTTTTTTTGATTGGGGATGCTGGCTTAACGTTATGTTAACATACCCACTCTAAAACGTGTTATATTTTGATGTTCTGCATCGGTTCAAAATTTTTAAATTTGAGTATAAATTAGTTCTTAATTAGTACAAAATTCTGGTATTTTTAGTTTTTCTTCATGCGTTTTTTTGCGTGAGGATGCTGACTTCACGTTAAGTTAGCGTACCTACTGTTGAACGTTTTATTTTGATTTGTTGCATCGATTAGATATTTTTAAATGTGGATATAAATTAGTTCTCAATTAGTAAAAAAGAATGGGATGTGTATATGTATATATACACATCCCTTACCAAACACGATGGCTTTGCTCTTTCAACTGCTTATTTCCATTCCGTTTGTGTCCGCCCTGAAGTGCAATCTCTCGCGACCCTTACCAAACACGATGACCTTGCTCTTTCTACTGCTTATTTCCATTCCGTTTGTGCCACCCTGAAGTGCAATCTCTCGCGACAAAATATCTTCGCACTCATCTTATTTGATAACCGAATAAGTGATTGTCAGCAACAAAGAGTTGCATATTTGAAGTTAAATATGTCGTAAATAATTCACGTATGCAAGAAATCTGAGAGGTTCAATGACAACCCTAAGATCAATATGTATAATATCACGCATTACTCTCTAAATTAATATATTATTGAAGTAATTATGTTTATAACAACTGGAAAGCTAAAATAATATAACAACTATTTCTGTTAATTATTGGTGGAAGATTCGAGGTAATTATTTGTAATATTCTGTTAATGTAGGGATTAAGAATTTATTAACTCGTGAAACATAGCACAACACATCATGCATAAAATTTATATATGCCGTAAAGTTTCAACACACTCACGAGTTCAAAAGAAGAAAAATTCTATACAATGAGCGACATTCAAATTTTGACCGTCAAGATCA
Source organism: Teleogryllus occipitalis (assembly GCA_011170035.1). Classification (NCBI taxonomy): domain Eukaryota; kingdom Metazoa; phylum Arthropoda; class Insecta; order Orthoptera; family Gryllidae; genus Teleogryllus; species Teleogryllus occipitalis. Next base: position 455,673 of record BLKR01000412.1, read on the forward strand.
CGGACACGTACTTTTAGTTGATCACCATTGTTTATATGCACATAATGATTCAGAATATTATTGACCCTTGCCGATAAGTTGACACAGGGAGGAAATAATTTAGGAAGAAAGGCAAAAAATCACGTCTGTGACTTCACTATTCTTTTCGGAGCGTCTTTTTAGGAGTGAGTTTTTAGGAGAGAGTTTTTTATGAGTGTGTTTTTTTAGAAGTGAGTTTTTGAGATCAGAATCTTCAAAACTAAACAGTTATTTTCACGTAACATTTCGGTGAACCCGATGACGAAATTTTGTAAATGTCCTCTTATCGATATGTAGGGGAGAACGGGGCAATGAGAGCCTACAGGTAATAGCCTATCCCGGATAATTTGACTTTTGCACGCAAGAAACCTAAGAATTGCTTTGAAGGTCCCCTAGAGTACATCATGCGTCTACAGTTCAAGCGGTGCCGCAGTCGCACTTCGTTTTCCTAACAGACGATACAATGTGTTTTTTGCTGATCGGCTGTAATTTTTGCTGCTGTTATAATAAACCGATTAGTTTGCTATCATGCTTTTCCAGAGATCTTAATCAATTATATTTATTACACGACTCGTGAAGTTAAACGAAATCAAGTTAAAACAGAAGTGCAAAATTATTTCATCCTACATTTTGTAATTTAAACAGAAACGTTACCATTCGTTGATTTATTGATTTATTCGTATTTCCGGGCGCGTCAACTGCTCTGGTCATTAGTCCCGTTAGTGTAGTGCATATTTCCTCCCCGTAAGATGGCGGTGATCTTCCCCCGCTGGATGACGAGATCCGGCGCCGACCTACCTTCGGCTAGTGGGGTTTCCCCCTAACCAGAACTCTCCCACCAGCGGGGCACCGCTCCAGCCGGGACAAGCTCTAAGCTCCCGACCGGTCTCCCGGGATATGTGATAGTGTAGTGCATGTTAGTGTAAGTGTGTGTGTAAGGGGAGAGGATAGGACAAGGAAGATCGCGCGCGGTCCGTGGCCCGTTTGTTAGGGTACTGCCTCGGCATTCGCCTGGTGTTGATCGGAGAAACCACGGGAAACTACCGATCAGAGCAGCCGGCCGCTAGAATTCTCCTCCAGACAGCGACTGAATTCGACCTAGCTGACAAGCTAGTGTCGAAAATCCTGCCGCCGTGGGGAGTGGGAACCTAGGACCTCCCGGTCAGAGGCGCTGCAGTGACATCAGTTGATGCACTGAGCTACCGCTCCCTTACCATTCGTGGTAATGAGAGCCATTAGGAAGGAAGAATGGGAGCAGCCTAGCTCTGATAACCCCATGCTAGTTTTCACTCCACGTTTGTTATTTTCACTTAACACGATTAACTCATTATAATGCGTTTTATTTTGTTTTTTACTGCAAACAGACCTCGCAAAAGACCACGGGGCACAGATAAGGCAAAGTGGACTACACCTAATGTCTTATCTTAACTAGACACAGCACTGAAGTGCATCTTGTAAGACAATCGTTTATACAGCTGCAAAATCTTCTGAAATTCCTTACTTTACATTCAAGAAGAGGCACAGGACTATGAGTGAAGATGGAAATGGTGCTCTGAAACGTCCATGCCTAAGTAGGGCAAACTAGTTTTCTGAAGCTCGAGAAAAATGCTTGTGGACAACCTACTAACATTTAACAAGATATTTTACGGCCTGACTTCTTATCACTTTCATTTGAATGAGAAGTAACTCTCAAGCAAATGCATCGTCTATTTTTGAACCCTCAAAAGCGGCTTACAATAAGGAATGTGATCTTTCTCAAAACGGCTGCTCCGCGGAGAAGAATTATTTCATACGAAGTAGCTCAGATTTTTAATTAAGCATTTTCTTAGATCGCTTCCATAGAAAACGGAAAAGCTGCTTTCAAAGGAACAGAAACGTGATCTTTTAAATGTTGCAATCCTTGAAAAGGATGACTTTGCAGTTAAAATTACGTGTTAACGGTAGTTGACACCATAGCCAATGGGGCTCAGATTATATTCTCGGGTCCATCGAAGACCTGAACGGGGACGAAAACTAACGTCCATTCTGAGGAATCAATTGAGCCATCTTCATCTAAAGCTCAATAATGTAGTGCTCCTCTGCACAATGAAGAGGCAACCACAGAAGGTGAAGATTCCTTTGGAAAAATTTTGTCCTCGATCTCCGCCATGCCAAAAATCGGATACCAACCCCTCAAAAATGCGAATGCGTACGAATCGGAATTCGGAGATTTCGACTACTTCACCTTTCAAAAAACATGATGAGAAAACAAGAAAACGAAAGAGGAAAAGAGCAGAAGGCAAAGGTCCACTGAAGGAAAGATCCAAATTTTCTTCTGCAAAAAAAGAAAACAAATGGGGATAATAAGGAGGGTCTGACCAAGAGTTCTAAAAGTAGTTTGTTCCACAGGAATCTCATCAATTTGCATTTACGATAAAAGTGCCTATTACTGTATAAATTAATTTATTTTCTTTACTGAAGACTAATAAAATGTCACTAATATATCTTGCAAATATATATCATATCTGGACTGTGCAGATTGTCATATGAACGTCTTTTATTTGTAAATTTTGTGCTAGGAAGCAATAATATATTTATAATATCAAAACGTAAATGATGAATTTGTCTCACCACAGGAGTGGAAACAATGATATTAAGTTTCAATTTCAATAAGACAGCTAAGTTACATCCTTGGAATGGATTGAGTTTGCTACGGCTCCCACCCTAAGTGGCCTTCCATTGCCTAAATAATCGGGTAACGATCCAGTCAATATGGATTTTCTTTTTTTACTTATTACAGAAGTCTCCGTTGGCATTTTGTTTTAGATGTGTAATGGGTCAAACATAACAGAACCTAGATTAATTAGAATATTAACAAAATTCGTACTTATTTATCCTTCCTATTTCACATTTTTTTCCTTACTAGGCTCCTATTCTTCTGTTCTCCCTTATATCCTGAATATACTATTTATTTTTGACATTCTTTTACACTGAATGTAAAATTAATTATTTGAATCCCAAATGGCGTAATTCGAGAAACCTGTAGGACATAGGCGTGCGCCGTGTCTCTCTTGAAAATTTCGAAATGCGCCTAGTAGCGGTAGGTAGTGAAACATTTTATTTCTGTAAATATTGATTGGGAAATTGATTGGTGACACCGGGCTCGTCAACGGCTAAGGTCATTAGTTTGTAAGTGTAGGGCATGCTTTTCCTCGAGAGATAGCGGTGATATCCCTGGCTGAACAGTAAGATCCAGAGCAGACCTACAGTAGACTAGCGTAGTTTCCCCAACCAGGTATCTCCCAACAGCGGGGAACCGCCACAGCCGGGACAAACGTTAAACTCCCGACCAGTCTCCCGGCATGTGTGTTGGTGTAGTGTATGTTACTGTACGTGTGTGTAAAAGGGGTGAGGGTAGAACAAGGCAAAGCGAAGAGAAGATCACGCGTGCTCTGTGGCTCGTTTGTTATCTCACTGCTCCGGGATTCGCCAACTGTTCATCGGCGAAACCACATAAAATTACTGATCAGAGCAGCTGTCCGCTAGAATTCTCCTCCAGACAGTAGTCGTCGTAGCTATGTAGTTTATGTCAAAAATCCTCCCACCGTCGGAACTGAACCTTGAATCTTCCAGTCAGAGGCCTTTCAGTGACATCAGTTGATATCCTGAGCCCCCTTTTCCGGTTTTCTGTAAATATGATAAAATTCCCCTTGCCCTTTTAAGCTGACGGTTGGAGGAATTGATACATGAAATATGAGGAAGAAGAATTTCAAATCGCGTCGCAACCTGTATATAGGCCAACATAATATAATTTTTATTAGTAGTTTCATTAAAGTTACAATATTATTATCGTAGTTCTTTTTAATTTATTTCTTTAATTTATTTCTAAGATAAATATGTTATAAAACAATAAAAAGGTTTAAAGAAGAAGGGGGGCTAAAAATGAAGTTAACCTCTTTTCTAGACTGCGCACGCCTCTGATCTAAAAAGTATTCTCTCTCAACATTATATAAAACTTATATTGAAATTACTAAATAAATAAAATCAAAATGACAAAAATTGTATTGATATGAGTAGATGAGTATATTTAATTCAACTATATTTAATATATAATAAGTTCTCTTAATGATATGACACCCACATTCTCAATTTCGTAAGTGCACCCACATTTTCAATTTTTTACTTCCTAAGAAGAGGAAGTACTCTAATCATGTGTCGCAAAGGGGCGATTTTTCAAAAGAAAAACGCATATTACATTTCCCTGGTTATGAAAAAGTGGATAACTCTTGTACCTACATTAAGGAAATTACTTCCTCTCACAGTTTGTGTAGTTAGAATACTCTTTTTGTGGGTCTTTGACACCGAAAAATCTATTAATGACTAAACGCTTGCTTGACTGCCCGTCCGTCCCTTTTTATGTCTGTCCATCTGCCTATGGGAAACGCTAGCACCTATTCCGTTCAGATAGAGGAGTGTAAATTTTTACAACATTGACACTCTATCGATTTTAAGAAACTCTAGTTCCTGAGAGATTGATATTAATATTTTTAATTTTTTGTGACATTTTACATGTCACCTCAACAAGTTTCAAAATTTTCTCAAAAAAGGCCCCGTATTGTTTTAATAAATTTCGTCCTCTAATGATGTAAGATACACCTAAGATATTGGGGCAGGTCTCATTTTCATTCCCTGATTTGGCGAAAATTGCAAAGTCAAAAGATTTTTCGCAGTCTTCTTTCAACTACAAGGTTGAAAATAGATTTTTTTGAATAAAATGTGTTTTTGAAAGTAAGTTTCTGAGTAATTTTGCACGAAATATATGATTTTTTAAAAAAACGTTTGTCTAAAAAATGGTTGCAATTTTTTTCTGTTAAATTGTTCCACGTATGTAATAAAATAAAGGATGTAAAAAAAGTAATACTAGACACATTTCGAGCGAACTCTTTAAATTTTTGAGAATTGAATGAAGTCGACACCGCGGAAGAACAATATTGATAATAGAGATTTTTCTTAAAAAATGAATTCTAAAAAATCAGATCTTTATAGAAGGTCGTGCACAGTTATTTGAAAGGAAAATTACGCTAGTATTTTCTGCTGAAGTTAAAACAATTTATAAAAAACACTACGCAAAAACCGCATATTTTTTTTCTTTAAAGTTTTTAAAGAAATAGAGCAAGGGATTGATTGATTGATTTTTTCGTGTTTCCGGGCGCGTCAACTGCTTTGGTCATTAGTCCAGTTAGTGTGTAGTGCATGTTTTTCCGCGGGAGATGGCGGTGATTTTTCCCGCTGGGTGGCGAGATCCGGTGCTGACCTACCGACGGCTAGTGGGGTTTTCCCCTAACCAGGACTCTCCCACCAACGGGGCACCACCCCAGCCGAGACAAACTCTAAGCTACCGACCGGTCTCCCGGGATATGTGGTAGTGTAGTGCTTGTTAGTGTGTGTGTGTGTGTGTGTGTGTGTGTGTGTAATAGGAGAGAATAGAAGAGGAAGGACAGATCGCGCGCGGTCCGTGGCCCATTTGGTTGGGTACTTCTCCGGCATTCGCCTGGCGTTGATCGGAGGAACCACGGAAAACAACCGATCAGAGCAGCCGGACGCTAGAATTCTCCTCCAGACAGCAACTGAATAGAGCAAGGGAAGCTTAACGGAATGGCGCAGTGTTCATTTTTGTTAAACTCTCGGAATTTTAGAAAATTTCCATAGTTTGAAATAATGCAAGAAAGTATATTCTGTTGAATCGTAACACGTTAAAATTAGTGTCTTTTTAATTTTTTTTTCATTGCTATATATTTGAAACCTTTTCACTGAAACGTTACTGCAGAGTCGCATATCAGTAGGCAGGTTCGTCTCAATTTTGTTCTTTAAGGGACTCGATATAATGCAAGTAGAATATTAGATACTCTTACTTTGTGTATGCCATGGGACAACGAAATCATTTCCAGTCTTCGATATTGGTAATGCAAAAGATATATTGCTTCTTGACACCATTCGGTTAAAGCCATTTTACATTTGCCTTATTGCAATGTACACAAATGTAGACAATTCTACTTTTTTGTTTACGTACGTAGTATATATGGGGGTACAGAGAGAGCTATGTAATACTGAAAAAAATTGATTTACATTATTCACCGGGGAAATACGTTTTGAAAAAAGCTAATTCCATTGATATATCGAAATAAATTTTTTCCAGCATTACATGGATTTCTATATATTCCAACTGAAAGTACTTTGTTTTTCTTGACATTTTGGGGCAACTTCGCGGGAAGCTCATGAGACATTTTCAAGATTTTTCTCAAGAGTGGCTCCATTTTCCGTATAGTTACAATCGCAAAGGTCCCAATATCACGGTTACCCCCGAATTATCGAAAATTCCCAAAGTTTGGGATTTTTCTCGTACATCCACAATTTTGAAGATGGGGTGTATTTTCTTCAATTGAAATTTGTACTGCACAATAAGCGTTTTAATAAATGCAATATATATATATATATATATATATATATATATATATATATATATATATATAGCTTTCGCAAAATTTTGAGGAAATTATTAGCAATATAAAAATTTTTTTTTCAAAAAGACACTATATTTATTTTTTAACGTTTCTGGACGGTTAGTTATACATTTACAGAACATCATAGCATAAACGCTGTTTTGAAGTATTCTCTTATTTTTTTTCGAAAATTGCACAACTGTGATGTTTTGAGTCATTTATGACGTAGTTAATATATTACGTGCGTTTTAATAGATTATTGCATTTATGAGTGGAAGTGCTTCAAATGATTCCTCTTGAAATTTCTCGAAAAATGAAAAATGTTTCTAGAAATGAAATCAAAATTGCGCATTTTCAGAAACTTTCAAGCCACTTTTTTTTCAGATGAATTCAAATTTGTTAATCCAAATTTTCAGAGAAAAACAGGTGACACTCTTCTATAATATTTCAAAACTTGTTTTTCAATTCAACCGGCTTTGCACCGGTAGGTATCATCTGGAAAGCCGGAGGAAAACCGGAAAGCTAGCCTAGAATAAACAGATTAAGATAATAAACAGTGTAAGAAAGGCTTTGTCGTTCTGTGGCATTACATGACTAGCGTACCCGTGAAAAACCTCTGGCGTGTTAAACCCCATTCTAATTTTTACTTAGAGTGTAGTAGAACTGAAACATATGAATATATGTTTGAACATATGAACATATGAACTTCGTTTCCATTGTAGTTCCCTCCACAATTAGGTACACAGCTCTTGTAGACTACGGCAAAATGTTAAATGAATGATTGCTCTACACTCATTAGAAATCATCTTCATCGGTATCAAACAACTAATAATAGTACTTATAGTTGTTGTTGCGAGAGTGAATCTTGAATGATTAATTTTGTAAATAAACCTTGACAATCTGCGCAAATCACGGTGTACACGGAATGCGTAAATATAAGATGGAGGAATCTAAGCCTTTTAAGCGTGACGTCACAAAGATGACCACCAGCGCCAGGGAGTCGTGGAGGAATATATTCTGTATTCATCCATGTATATGTGGTATTGGTAATATCGAATAGAGCCGAACCGGAAAATATTTAAAAATAAGAATGTCCAAGAATATCATATCTTGTAGATTACGGTGTAATAAACGTTTCTTTGAGGTCTATGGTCTCAAAAGTTTAATTTGTAACGTCCTAAAACGCTTCGTTCAGGAGTTATTTAACAATACATAGAGTATTGCGGATTGCATTTGACATGAATATTTAGATGCGTTTTTTTTAACAAATCCTTCACATTTTTAAAATTAATGTGCAATTCGTCTCGTCTCCATGAAGTCCTCTTTCTTTAGAGATTCATTTATAAAGATTGTTTGCGTTTGAGAAGCGCAAAAGCTATGTATACTACTGAAATAATATAGGAACAATAATCAATCTCTCACCTGGATCCTTTTGGTGGCATGTCGCCCTCACAGTTCGTTTTATGGTCGTTGAATTTCACGGCTTGGCCCATCATTTCTTTCAGGTCGTCGCACAGCTGGAAGCAAATTTGCTATTATTTGCCTACGCTTGCAACTTGTTTTTGAACACCGATTAACTTTATATTACTAACTTAGTATTATACAGTGTCCGGGGCGGAAACGTCAAAAATTCGAAAATACGCTCTTAAGACAACTTTAAGCGTACTCTGTCTAATAAACTACTTGGATAATCTGAATGGCTGAGCCGAAATAAGCACTCAAAAGTTGGTTTGAAAAAATGTTTGTAGGCAAAACTTTTGTATTGCAGAAGCATATAATCATTCCAGAATCATGTAATTGTTTATAACAAACAAAAGAAATGAATATCCAGGATTTTGTTCAGGAAGAAAAATATCCGAGAAATAAAAAAACGAATCGAATTGTGAAAATTGGGTGCGTTTTTTATTTCTGGGTTAATTTTTATATCCTCGTATACATACGTATATACGAAGAAATATACGTAGTATAGAGAAAGTTAAGTAATGCTGCGAAAAATCGATTTCCAGATTTCAAGGTTTTGAGGTCCCCTAATACCGAAAAAATGTTTTTTTCAAAACGTCTGTCCATCTGTCCGGCAGTCTGCGAACACTACTAGCGCATAAAACCACACTTACGATGTTTTCCAAATTGAAACCCTCTCCATTTGGCTCTAGTTGAAGCTTTGAGATTTTGAAGAACATTAAATTTTTTGTACGGTTAGTGCCAAACAAACCCTACACGATAAAATGAACGCGATATTGCTCTATCCTTTCGTATTTTCAAAAATTACAAACATGTAATATTATTTACTTGTCTCTCACGTCGGTAATACTTACTTTAGAAGCAATTGCTTCACAGTGTTATGTTTATGAGTACATGTGCTTTAAATAATATAAAATAAAGTTCTCAAAAACACAACAGTTTTCTGTAAAAATGAGCTCAAAATTCCGCATTTCAGAAACTTTCAAACGCCATTTTCTCAAAAATGGCTCCAAATTTTTTTTCTGACTTTTGCAAGGGATAGTGATAATAGCGCTGTTTAATGTGACGTAAAGTTCATTTTAGAGTACCCTTTTGTTTTTTAAAAAAATACACAAACGTACTTTTTTTTAAATATGTGTCACGCCGTTAATACGCACATTTCAATGGATTGTATACATTATTCTATTTGTAAGTGGAAGTGCTTTAAATAACTTGAAATCAAGGTTTTCAAAAACTCAATAAATTCCAGTGAAAAAGAGCTTCAAATTTCGCATTTACTGTAACTTAACGCCATTTTCTTAAAAACCGTTCCCAATTTTTCAATGAAAATTGCTATTTAGGATGGAGTTTTAGCATTCTTCAATATTCTTAAATTAATATTTGAGTTGTAGTACTTGGAAACCGAAAAGTTATTTAAAAAATGTATTTTGGGTGGCGGTAGATGGCAGCAGACAAGAAGGAGGGGCCATACTGTACACTAGCAGTTCACAAAAAGGAAATTAGAAAACTTTACTACGAGAACGTCTGTGCCATTCTGGAGCACCTCTAGTTCTTTCTGTACAAGTATGTTCATTTGTTTCGTACATAATAAACAATTTCATATTTCTGGAGTGTTTCTATGCTTCTGCAATGCAAATTTTTGCCTGGAAAACGTTTTTTTAAACCAACTTCTTTGAGTGCTTACTGTGGCTCAGCCATTCAGAATATCCGAGATGTTTATTAGACAAAATATCCTTAAAATTGCCTTAGCCCGTTTTCGAATTTTCGACGTTTCCTCCCCGGATCTGCTTACTTGTTTTACTAGCGAACTTTGTAACGTCTTCGACTCTACGAATACTGCTACGTATTTTCTTATTTAATTATAATGTAATATTTTTTTACTAGATTAGGGTATGACAGAATGACAGGTTACCTACCAACATACCGAGACTCGTCGAATGTCTTCTCAAACACAACTTACGGTGGACGGAAAAGGATTTACACAATTTTTTTACATACTTCATCTTTCCCACCATTTCATGTCCCTAACTTCTCTCTAATATTCACGATTCTTTCTATTCCTAATTATTAAATATTTATTATTATTATTATTATTATTATTGTTGTTGTTGTTGTTGTTGTTGTTGTTATTATTGTTGTTGTCGTTGTTGGCCATATCTGATCACGCTACACGTTCTCTTCCGACACCCAGTCTTATTTATCCCGGTGAGATAAACGTGTGTCATCACCTTGGTAAGACAAGGACGTTCAGCCTTGAATTATGAATTTTGAGGTGATTAGGAAGACGATGAGGTTTGAAGGGACAATCGCAAATACAACCATGCCTAAGCAGGAATAGAATCTGCAGCGTTCTCGGTACAGACAACGGCTGCCGCAACCGCCTGCACAACGGGACCGACATTTGCTTTTTTGCTGGCGAATAGGCTATCATGAACCACGCAGGACATGCGCTTGCACGGGCTCAGTATCTTTTTATCACGTTGCAAGTCTTGCATGTAACTAATCAGGGGGATCGGCATTAGGCTGAATCCGATTTTTATACCCCAGGGTTGTTAATCGTGGAGGGATGGAAGATGGAATGATGATAATGAAGGATGAATGAACACACACAAACAGACATACACAAAAAACACCCATGCCCGAGGCGGGACTCGAACCCGCGATCCTTCCGTCCGAGATCGCCATGGCACTACTTAACGATCTCGACTATCCGGAATGACTGTCATAATATTATTATTAATATTAATATTATTAATATTATTAATATTAATATTATTATTAATATTAATATTATTATTAATATTAATATTATTATTAATATTAATATTATTATCATCATTATTATTAATATTATTATTATCATTATTATTATTATTATTATCATTATTATTATTATTATTATTATTATTATTATTATTATTATTATTATTATTATTATTATTATTATTTGAGGCAGGAGAAATCCTTTATGGATAAGGAGACCGGTGAAGCGGGCACTGTCGGACTCTCAGGCTTGGTCTACCAACTAAAACCAACACCACCTGGATATACAAGGCCTGAGCAGTCATAAGGGGTGTAGTGGCCAGTACTAAGACTACATTGTCTTAAAGATATTGTTCTCCATAATTAGTTCTTTCATTAAGGTTATGCACTTTTTTGAAACTTTTATTTGTTTTCCCGCAATATTGCGTGCCATTTGTGCAATATTAAAAAATTACAAAACAATATTTTCTCGAAAACGCCACCAAATTTTTTCTTTAAACTTTTGGTAGAAATAGAACTAAATGTATTCTACAAAATGACATACACGCCATTTTGCCATATTATTTTGTTTTTCCAAAATTTACAAAAATTTAATTTTTTCACAAATCACTCATTTCGTTAATTTTGACATTAGCGGCGATTTGTTCACATTATTGCATTTATGAGAGTATGTGCTTTAAATAATGATGTATAAAATTTCTTGAAAACTCTCAAGTTTCCTGTGAAAACGATTTCAAAATTCTGCATTTTCAAAAACGCTCAAACACAATTTTCTCAATAACGGCTTCAAATTTTTTCATTTAATTTTCGTACGAATAATGCTAATTGCACTGTTTAAGATGTATTATTAATTTTGCTGTATTCTTTTCGTTTTTCAAAAATTACACACATGGAATTTTTTGAAATATCTCTCTCGCTCTTAATACATCAGTCATATTTCGAACGCACTTTGTATACATTATTACATTTGCGATTAAGAGTGATTCAAATAACTTCAATTAATGTTTTTTAAAAAGTCAATCGGTTTCTATGGGAAAGAGTTTCAAATTTCGCATTTTCAGAAACGCTTAAACGCCATTTTCTTAAAAACTGCGTCAAATTTTTCAACTAAAATTTTCATATAGAACGAGGTTTTACTCTATTATACTTTCCAAGTAATTTTTTGTTTCTGCCATTAAGAAACCGCAAAATTGGACAAAAGTGAAAAAGTGATGTTTAGTTTGTTTACCAAAAAAAAATTACATAACCAAATAGTACGAGAAAGTCTGTACTAAGCCATTCTGTAGCACCACTAGTTATTATTAGAGAACGGACTTTATTGTAATAAAAAAAGCAAAATATGTACATATATATGCATTGATGCTTTCTAAAATATGTAGGAAAAAATATAAAATATGTGAAATAAAAATACGTTATGATGTTTAAAATTCCATTCTTGAAGCGTTTTCCGAGCACACTAGGTTGTTTACCAAATCTTAACATGGATTCAGAGAGGCTGAAAGAAAGTTCTACATTTACAGAAACAATTATTTGCTAGTTTCATCCGAAATGTATAATACTTTCGTAGTATATACAATGTTGTTTACGAGGAGCCGGTGCTCAAGTGAATAGTACCGTGTACCCTGTGATAGAAAGAGATAGGGTAGAGGGAGCATACGCCCCTCCGTCCCCCCCCCCCCCCCCCCCCCCCCCCCCCCCCCCCCCCCCCCCCCCCCCCCCCCCCCCCCCCCCCCCCCCCCCCCCGCCCCCATCACGCCCCCCTCACCCCCTCCGCCCCCTCCGCCCCCTCCGCCCCCTCCGCCCCCTCCGCCCCCTCCGCCCCCTCCGCCCCCTCCGCCCCCTCCGCCCCCTCCGCCCCCTCCGCCCCCTCCGCCCCCTCCGCCCCCTCCGCCCCCTCCGCCCCCTCCGCCCCCTCCGCCCCCCTCCGACTCCCTCCGACTCCCTCCGACTCCAGAAAACCGATAAAATAATGATCTGAAAATTATTTCTTTTATCGAGTTACGCATGAGGTCTTTGAAACGTGTAAGCACGCGGTTGAAGTTCCTTCTGCTTCACATTCATGCGCCTCTCCTTGATCCCGGGTACGCGGTTTCCAAAAAGCAGAAGGCGCGGGAGGGGCGGAGGAGTAAGTTTGACAATTAATAGGGATGGTCGGGCATTAATACAGGCGCATTGCGTGGTTTTGCAAATATTTCAGTAACAAAGTTAGTTTTCAAGTAAAATATTTCGAACGCGCAAATGAGTTTTCGACCTATAAATATATTAAAATTTAACGATATATATATATATATATATATATATATATATATATATATATATATACAATTTAGATAGAATATATAAAAATATTTAATTATACCAAAATATGTAAAACTATGTAAAATAAAAATGGTTTCAATTCGTTCAGAATCTCGTGTTAAATCAAAAAAAAAAAATTAGTGAACGCAGGTATCTTGTCTCTGTAAAAATATGTGTTTACATGAAAATCCGTTCCCTAGTTATATGTTTGGATGCGTGAAGATGGTACCTTCTGAGAGGCAGTGATGCCGTTGGGTGCCTCCGGACAATTGGGCTTCCCGCTCTGCCGGCACTGCATAGCCTCACACGCCTTGCCCAGTTTCTGAAGGCCACCTTCAAGGTCACTGGGGGCGTCCTGTGGATCTGTTGAAAGTGCACATGAACAGGGTATATAATCTGAGTTAGGAAATAACCAATCACAACAATCAAAATTATAATATTTATTACAAATTACTCAAAGTTAACTTTCGGGAAACGCTTTTTCCATCTTCAAGGTTTATAACATGACAAATGAAATGAAATGAATAATATATACTATTAACTTCATTTTATTATTATTTTATTATAAATATAATAATACTTTTTTATTATTAATTTCATTTTATTTGTAATTATTATCTCGTAACTTTGCTACATTGCTATTGGCTCCCATACTTTATTTTTTCATTTTTTCCCTTTTCCACGTTATGAACCCACTGAAGATGGGAAAAGTGTGTCTTGAGAGTTAACTTTGGGTTTGTTATAATAAATATTATAACTGTGATTGTTGAGGATGATTATTTCCTAACTCACATTATAGATTACCAGAAGATATCTACGACCGCCTCGGAAGATTAATAAAAGAAACAATTTTTATTTGTGGTAAAGTTCATACCATGAAGCCTACTTTTCCGCCTAACCACTTAAATGAATCGCTATTTGAAGTAGTGAAGCGTGAGGAGGTAAATGATGATTACTGATGTTTCACGTATTGTCGGAAAATGCAATCTATACTTGCAATGACGTGCGAGTGAATCATAAGCAATATCACAAAAAATTGAAATTCCCGATAATTCGTGAAGCGACTTGTGGATTTGTCGAGAATTCCCAAGACTCGTGTGATATTTTTAATTATTGTTTCGGGAAGAAATACAAATAATGTTTTTTATTCATAAATTCAAATGAAATTATTAAATAAACAAGTAAAAGATGTAAAAATCAATATTGCAATTTTAACATACCAGTTCATTATGAAACGTCTCAGGGTTTCCTGGAATTATTTCAAGTAAAAACATTGAAGTTATTTTTAAAAATTCAGAATGTTGCATGTATATGATAAAATTTATATTTAGCAACAAGAAAAATAACATTTCCCACATTTCAAGAAACAAAAAATAACAATTAATTAAATTGACAGTTATTAAAACACATACAATTAGTCTAACTATTAAAAATGTTTTACATCTCATTTTATGTTTGTGATGAACATACATAATTTCTTATGCAGGAGAACTGCTGAAACTTCTTCCAAACACTTTCTATGTTTTCTCGCTATTTGTGAGAGTATTAAATTACTGAATTTCGTGAGTATTGAATTACTGATGTGTTTGCGTGAGCTGCTATGAATTAGTAATACTTCAACGAAAGAATATTAATTAGAAAAAAACAAAACCAGAAGTACGAAGAATGCCAAAACTACTACGGACTTATGAAAAATATAACTACGAGAAACTAAAATTTTGTCAATAAACAAACAGCTCCAATGTACTTTAACAAACCATTAAAACTGGTGGGATATTTTAATTTTAAGTATTAATATGAATCGAAAAACAATTTTTCTATAATTACTAAAAATAACTAAAACAACTCAACAATGACTATCAAACCCCCCTCAAACCCTCGCAAATCCACGCTCAAACCTCATTATCGCCCAACACTCTCATTTCCGCTCCAGACCAGACCAGTGTCGCCTGTCGCGTGCAGTTCGCGCGCTCGATCAGCTGGAAAGCTTCGCCGCCATTTGCTGCCCTTTCATTGGTCGAGAAGCTTCGCGTTTCCGGGCTGAGATAAATGTTGACCATCCTTCCCGTTCCCGTCCAGCTTCGCGTTCCCGTCGTGTTGTGAAGGCCTGCCTGAGATGTCCGTCTTTTGCCTTTCTTTACGTTCCCGTTCGCGTTCCCTTTTCCGGGCTATTGTGGAGCGGCCTTTACCGTTTGCTCGGGCGGCGTCGAAGTCCTGGTTGTTTGGAAGCGCATTTACAGCACCGCGGGCGGGCAGCAATAGCAGCACAGTTAGCGCCAGATACATGAGCTGACCCATGACCTCCAGCATGACAGCAACCCACTCCTGCAACAATGATTGAGTGATTTATTAATTTAGTTCGTGCTTCCGGGCGCGTCTACTGCTATGGTCATTCGTTCCGTAAGTGTAGTGCATGGGATAATCTTGGCTGTCCGGGTGACGCCACGTCGACGGCTGTGTTGCCGACGTTTCGACCATCTTTTCGTGGTTTTGATTGATTGATTTATTCATGTTTCCGGGCGTGTCAACCGCTATGGTCATTAGTCCCGTTAGTGTAGTGCATGTTTTTTTCTCGGGAGATGGCGGTGATCTTCCCCCGCTGGATGGCGAGATCCGGCGCCGACCTACCGTCGGCTAGTGGGGTTTCCCCCTAACCAGGACTCTCCCACCAGCGGGGCACCGCCCCAACCGGGACAAGCTCTAAGCTCCCGACCGGTCTCCCGGAATATGTGGTAGTGTAATGCATGTTAGTGTAAGTGTGTGTGTGTGTAAGGGGAGAGGATAGGACAAGGAAGAGGAAGGACAGATCGCGCGCGGTCCGTGGCCCGTTTGGTAGGGTACTGCTCCGGCATTCGCCTGGGGTTGATGGGAGAAACCACGGAAAACTACCGATCAGAGCAGCCGGCCGCTAGAATTCTCCTCCAGACAGCAGCTGAATTCGACCTAGCTGTAAAGCTAGTGTCGAAAATCCTGCCGCCGTCAGGACTCGAACCTAGGACCTCCCGGTTAGAGGCGCTGCAGTGACATCAGTTGATGCACTGAGCTACCGCTACCGGTCCTTTTCGTGGTCTTCCTCAGGGCTGGTCTGCTGGTTTCGTGGTCTGAGGAAGACCACGAAAAGATGGTCGAAACGTCGGCAACACAGCCTTCGACGCGGCGTCACCCGGACAGCCAAGATCATCCACATGACTCCGGCCGCGGAAGCCTACGACTTCAAGTGTAGTGCATGTTTGATCGCGGGAGGTGGGGTGATATTCCCCCGCTGGATGGTCAGATCCGGCGCCGACCTACCCATCGGCTTGCTGGGTTTTCTTCAACCAGGTATCTCCTGACGACTGAACACAGCTTTGGGGACAAACTTTAATCTCCCGACTGGTCTCCGGATATGTGTTAGAGTAATGCGTGTAAGTGTAAGTAAGACGTGAGGGTAGAACATGGTAGAGGAAATATCGCTCGCGGAACCCTAGCAAATGGGCCACGGATCGCGCGCAATCCATGTTCTGTTTGTTAGGGTACTGCTCCGTTATTCGCCTTGTGTTTACCACGAATAACTGTCGATCCGAGCACTCGGCAGCTAAAATTCTCCTTCAGGCAGTGGCTGAATTCGACCTCGCTATCTATGTAAATCGATAATCCTGCCGCCGCACAGTGGTGCATTTTGGCGATTTCCTGGCCAAAACCTCTGAGAGCTATAGTATGTTTTCTATGACGACCAAAATTATTTTGGATTATCTTTATAATGTAAGGGAGCTGGTAACATAATACCAGTATAATGCACTGCTTAAATCTGTGAAATATAAATGTACATTTTTCTATATAAACTTGGTTAAATTTTATCAATTCACAAAATTGACTTCAGAAAACCATGGGGATTACTTACATATTACTTGATAACATTTGGCATAAAGAAGCGTGGTATTAATGCTATCTCCTGCCCTCTGCAAGAGAAAATTCATATACAGTGCCCGAAGAACCGGAATGGAAGATCACATTTTTCACTAGGGTACATTTCTCCCTACGGTGATATTGGGCTCAGGCAAATGAGACAAAGCATATTTGTTCAAGAATTTTAATTTTCTTTTGGGAAGATCCCTCAAGCTGGAAATATAAGGAACAGAAGATCTTAACAGGTGATTAAACATCTCCTGGATTGGGTGCAGTCTTGAACATGTTCGCGAGAATCCTTCTCCATGCCGTCATATATCTTTGTGAATAGTCTAGTCATGTAATACCATGAATATTTGGAAACATTTCTTGGCAGTTTCCAGCGCCTACTAAAGTAATGCTGATGGCGTATCCACGTATTTAATTGCCAATAAAATTTTCCTAAATTTCTTAATTAAACCCTCATCTTTCCCCGTTATTTCTGAGGAATCTTTAGACTTCTCAAAAAAGCGTCTTGCTGAATTACTATCTTTGCTATTAACATTATCCTGTTAGGAAAGCTCTACATTCAGACCCATTTTTATTTGATTTGCATTTGAATGCGTTTCTGGTCCATATTTAAACTGTAGTTACAGTATTATTTCATTGAAAACAATATAATACTAATTTTGTAACAATAACAATGTAATAGAAATAATTGTTGGTATGTAACATACGAGTTAAGTAAACAAATATTACTTTCCGATCAATTGAATTTTTGATTTCATTTTTAAAAATTTAAAAAGTGTTACGATGAGTTTCTTTGATATCACGTACGTATTTAACCTTTCATCGAGCGCACATCCTTCCTGAGAATGAGTTTTGATGCCACTTATTATGTAAATATTACTTTATGTACAATTTTTAATGAAATAAAATGTGCGTAATCCAGTTCAGAAGATATAATATGTACAGAAATATTATGTTCATGTAATATTAGTGAATAGTCTTAATCTATTACAAAAATTAAAAATAATCATTTTTTTGTTTATAATATTGAGTAAATTTGTTATTTCAGTAAAAAGAATCAAAACTTTCTTCTAGAAATAGCGTTCTAAAAGCAGTTCCCGTTCTCAGGACGGATCTCGACGAGTCATATTCGGCGGTCACGCGTGCTCAACGAAAAGTTAATTCTTTGTATTTACTAATGGGGCAAGTTGGGGCATGACTTTATAACTGGATTCGAAAGAGGATAGATTCAGCTAGTAAATGAAATTAGAAACATCGCGGAATTCCGCGAAATTGGTAACTTTAAGCCTACGTGAACTTACGAGAATTTAAAATTGTTGTATAAATTTCATGCATTTTAATATTTCATCCCACGTCGGTATTATGGATTAATGCATTATAAAACAAACATGAAAATACTCTACAAACCTTCAGAAAGAGAATCCATACTGCCAGTTTTCTCTGCACAACTGTGTATGGCCACTACTTACAAATAAAGACGGTCTCTCTATGTTACTCTCGCACTGCAGGTCTACCGAACGCCGTGAAGGGCAAGTTCGGGTGACAACTGGTGGCAGGGGAATTGACCCAGACACACGAAGTGGGCAGAAACAGATGTCCCCAAGTATACAGTGTGTCGTAGTATTAGCAAAAGTTCAGTAAACGCGATTTCATTTTTGAGGTTTTGGCCAGGATTTCGGGAAAATGCACCACCGTGCGCCGTTAGGTCTGGAACTCAAGAAACTCCCGGTCAAAGGCACTGCAGTGACATCAATTGATGCCCTGAGCCACCAAAGCCGGTCTCTCCTGCCTTATCCATCTACATATTAGCCCCGAAATACAGCAATATATCGGATCTTTTGTACAGTTTGAGAAGAAAAAACTAGATATTTTTATATTAAATGTCTGAAATGATTGTTACTTGACTGATTGTTACTTGATTGATTGTTCTTCCAGGCACGTCAGCTACCGCACATATTGGTCCCGTAAGTGTAGTGCATGCTTTTCATCGGGAAGAGGCGGTGAATTTCTCCCACTGGAGGGCGAGATCTGGTGCCGACCTACCGTGGACTAGCGGGGTTTTCCCCAACCAGGTATGGGGTTTCCCCGCCAGCGGGGCACCGCCCTAGCCGGAACAAACTCTAAGCTCACGACCCGGCATGTGTAGTAGTAGGACATGTTAGTGTAAAAGTGTGTAAGGGAAGAGGATAGGACAAGGAAGAGGAAGGAAAGATCGCGCGCGGTCCGTGGCCCGTTTGTTACGGTACTGCTCCGGCATTCGTCTGGGGTTGATTGGAGAAACTACGGAAAACTAGCGATCAGAGCAGCCGGCCGCTAGAATTCTCCTCCAGACAGCGACTGACACTAGCTGAAACAAGCTAAGAAGATCGAAAATCCAGCCACCGTCAGGACTCGAACCTGGGACTGAGCCATCGCTCCTGGTGATTGCGATTGAGTTTCTATAGAGACAGAGAGAGGCAAAAAGGATTAAAATGGCGCAAAAAACAATAATTTCGATCAGGAAGTACAAATAATTTATTCTCCACGGTTGTAATTCTGTTAGTATTTCTATTACTAATTATTGTTTCTTTAGTCTCTACTCTTCATGTTTATAGGAACAAAACTCCACATTCGTGCCAAAATGTCTTTTTGCGTTTTGATGTTACGTGAACGTGAAAAAAAGTTCTTTTGCAAGGTGGCGTCACGTTTTCAAAAGTTCAAAGAAAGTTCTATCGTAGCACGCTTAGCGATTCGTTAACTTTCTCATTTTAAACTATCGTAGAAAATAGTTATTAATGTCATTAGGTCGATAATATCAACTATGCGAGGCAGTTGAAGTTTTCAATCGTTTGCTTTCACTGATATTGGCCGTTTGTTGTACCTTCTTTTAAGAAGAAATATATATATATATATATATATATATATATATATATATATATATATATATATATAAACAATATATTTTCTTGGATACGGGGTACTTATTCGCCACAATTTAACTTCGACTCGTCTGTTTCATTTATTCTTAACTGACTAGAGATTGTAAAATTTTTATTCCGTTGGTTACGGTATGCGGTACGAAATAGTTATTAGCGTATCGAGGCCGTAACCGTTGTCGAAATAGCGGTTCACTGCCTATTTTTTTATTTATTGGTTTAACGCATCAAGTAAATTTCTAGTACCTTAATGGGATTGAACCTGCGACCTCCCTATCACTGGCGCGCCTGAACTGTAAGTCGTGACCTTTTCGCTCGTCGCTACTGGCGATTAAGTCATTTTATACAAGTATATTTGGATATTTTCCTCTCTAGTATTTAGACTCCCGGAAAAGCATTATTACCGTAAATATGTTCTCGTAGGAACAGATAGAATTGGGTAGAGGGAACATGATGCAAGTTTGAAAATTGGCGTTAATATGTGTTTCTTACAGGTCAAAAATGTACGTGATGCCTAACGTCTGTGCGCACCAACATGAGAAATCGCGTTCGTTTATGAAATTTTACAAACTTTAATTGATTCGATACGTTTTTTATTCATACAAATCTCTGCGAAATAAATCTTGTTTAGTGGCACTCTGAAACTACTGATGTGTAATTTGTGTCTTGCAAATCACTCCACTTGTAAACAAACGCTTATGTCCTTTATTGTTATGAATTATTCATTACTTGTTTTGTAATTCACTCATAGATACAAGTAAACTCTTCCAAAGATTGTAATCAGTCGAATTTTCTAAGTACCTTATTATGATTAGCTGGGTCGTGTGTTTTGCGCACCTGCATACTCTTATGAAATATCTAGGAGTTCAAATGCACAATTTAAAATGGAAACACCAAACTAGAAGCACTTTGGTGTGCCTCTATGAGCAATTTGATATATCTAAAACAATTACAAAGTAAATTGTTACTGAAACCCAGTTAGGAAATAAAAATAATTATTTTATTTTCATTCCAACTTTCAATTCTATCCCAGAGGAAAACATATCAGTTTGGAAATAACCACGAATACGCTATCGGTTATCTAAAACTCTTCTCCGCAATCCTTAAAGAAATTTTATTTTTCATCATATGACAGTTTAAATTGTTATCTACAAGTGTTCTTTAATCACTTGAAAGTAAACTCCTTTTATCAAAGGGTGGTAATCAGTTAAAGATCCCTTTTGGTAATTTCAATTAATTATGCGCAATAATTTAGCTGCGGATTTATAGATATGAAAAACCGTAGAAATAGGTAGCCAATTAGGCACTTAAAATGTAAAATAGGCACATAAAATGTAAAATAGGCACATAAAATGTAAAATAGGCACATAAAATGTAAAATATGCACATAAAATGTAAAATAGGCACATAAAATGTAAAATAGGCACATAAAATGTAAAATAGGCACATAAAATGTAAAATAGGCACATAAAATGTAAAATAGGCACATAAAATGTAAAATAGGCATTTAAAATGTAAAATAATAGGCATTTAAAAATGTTAAACACATATTTCTTATTCTTATTAATGTACTTGTGTAGAAAGATTCAGAAGTGCATTTAATGTAGGGGAATTTACGAATTTTTTGCTTTCATCGTTGGTCTGTCCAATCCTCGTAGAAATCCTTCCTTTCATTGTTGAACAATTCGGATAAAATAGGCTGAATCGCAGTAGCTACCTTTTGCTTTTCATTAAATGCAAGCTGATGCTGCATAACATTATCTTTTTCCTCACATTTAATGTAAACATAATTAAAAATACTGTACGATTTGTTTTAGTCGTCGTGCAGAACACAACTTAAATAGCACATACTTTATCGCATTATATCTAAAAATATTTCAAAACAGCAATTTTCAAAAATTCTGAATCCAACAAAATCATTCTTTTAAGCGTCCTTTCTCTCTCTCTCTCTCTCTCTCTCTCTCTCACGGATAGAGCAGAGAGAGAGAGAGAGAGAGAGAGAGAGAGAGAGAGAGAGAGAGAGAGAGAGAGAGAGAAATAAGGCAAAAATTTGTAGTGGTGTTTGAGATTTTTTTGTAACCGAAATTGTTTTATAATCGTTTTTGAGGTTTTTTAACCAGTCGTTTAAATATTGTAATGATCCATAATCCCTCGGAACAGTTTTGGGTTTATAGTGTATAAACTTGGCAGGAAAATTTCAAGGTTTAGATTTGAGAAGACAAAAGACGGCGACATCGCGCATAAATATTTTTATTAAATTAAACAAATGCGTGAAAGAAAATGGAAATAGACATTAACACTCAATTATACATAATTCTCGGAACTAGTAGAAGGTGGAATCATGAAAATCGAGTCAGAGGTTCAGGAGATTTGGACAGAACTGGAATTGTATTTTTCGTGGTTAAACTAGAATACGAGAACCATTGTTACGATTGCAAAGCTTAAGACAAAAGAGTAATTTTATTAAATATCAAGAAGACGCGTGAAGGCATCAAGATGAGACTTTCGGAAATGATAGGGGAAAATTTATGGAAAATTATGGGAACACTCGCAGTTTCGAGAAGTACCGAGGAAGCGCGTCAACATTAAAATTAATATTGTATAATTGAAATAAACACGGAACAAATGACACATCGCGCTGACGTCCCAGTTTACGTCACGATGCAAGAGAATATAAATTAATAAAACTTGATGAAATGAGACTAAAGAAGAAAAGGGAAATAGTATAATAATTAGCGAAGAAACAAGAAATAATTGTGGGAAGCGATGATGAAGCATAATAACGCTGACGAGCACGAATTAAAGAAAAGTTTTATAATGTCATTTGTGGCTACAAGCAAGCTATCAGCGGATGTTCGCCAGAAGTAAATAAAAGATCCGGACAACAATGGGCATGAGAAGATGAGTAGAAGCGCTGGGGCTCGGATGTTCAGTGTGTGGTCGGTCGGACGCGAAGTTCGCGTAATGAATTTTTTTTAAATAGAATTGTGCCACGAGCACATAACATTTTATTGGTGTCTCAACCGGACAAAGAAGTGATTTAACATTAACTTCGTGTGTCGTGGACGGTAGCTGGAGATGCAATCGCGATATTATTCGTGTAACTAATAACGTTCGTTCATCACGGAAGTTGACGAAATAAGACTAAATAATTTCCGCTAAGCGATTGGTGGAATTTCTCGGCAGTGCAACGCGGTGGAAAGGTGCGATTTCATAAAAAGTGGGAGAAGCCGCGCTATGTGCAGAGATAGCCAACGGACGACGGTGATGTACGCCGCGTGTCGCAGCATCAAGTCGGCGAAAGGGAAGTGACAGATAAATGTTTGTTTGTTTGTTTCGTTTGTTTTGAAAACAAAAACAAAAATATCCAAGAAGAGCATTTATCGAAAATCAAGTTCTGTAGTAGCATAAGTAATTCAATAATTGATTTCGACAGAATGCGCATTCGGTATGAATGAGTTTTTTTTGTATATGTTGTAAATTTATCAGAGTGAATGAGTAGTATTTTTCTTGTTTTGGTGTCATATTTGTTTGCCTATGTTATTGCATTGTTCATCCGCCATGGGGCGTTTTTGTGTGTGTTGCTAGAGGGCAGCAACCCCGTTTGTGTGCATAATGTTTGGGATTAACAAAAAATAGGAATTACTAAAAGAAAGGAGGTAATAAATGATGATGAACATCTTCTGGTTCGTCAGTAAACCCGCAAAATGTGTTGTGTTTTAAGTAGCTAGATGCCGACCTACGCCCGCGTGCCTACGTATTTTGTTTCAAGCCCTGAATAGGGCAATCACAGCCTCACGCCCATCAAAGGAAGTAAAAAAAAATAGGAAGTTTTGTAAATTTAGCTAGCGGACGGGCACGAATAAAAGTTGAAACCGGATTAAAAGGAACACGTGAGTTAAAAACGACGCGCCCAAGTGTATTCGAAAGTTGGTTAAATTGGCAGCCCAAGTCGAGTATAGGAAGAAGAGTAAATAGGAGATAGTAGTGGTAATAGAAGAGCGAGATCGTACAGTTGGCGCCACCAGGTGGGCCATTAAAGGAGTGTCATAATATTAAAATATTAGTAGATAAGTAGTAGGATTCGTGATACATTACAATATAAATATATAAATATATAATATATATATATGTATATATATATATATATGTATATATATACACACATCCTTTTTTAAAGATCTGATTTTTTAGAACATTTCATTTAAGTAAAAGTCTGTATTCTATATTGTACTTTGGTAATGTTAACTTTTTGCAATTTTCGAAAATACAGTGTGTTCTCGAAAAATGAAATCGGCACTAATATTTATCTCTTCCTATTGATACAAACATAGGATTTGATTGATACAATAATAGGAGACAATTTTTAAATATTCAGCAGTTTTTAGTAAAAATATTTTAAAATTCGAAGTAAAAATAACTACCACCAACAATTTTGCACATGTTTCCTAATGCGAAATACCCGCACTGTAGTAGCAATAAAAGGGAACATACATTTATCGGTTGTTCGATTTCTCAGTACTCTGCAGGATGAAAACAAAAAAAAGTACATCTTTGAAATTTTTTAATGAAGGGTAATTGTTTTTATCAATAAACACGAGAATAGCTCAAATTTAGGCATTTAAAAGCAAAATAGGCATTTATTAGTAAAACAGGCTTGTATAAGTAGTATAAAATTTACATATAATAGTCAATGTCTCAAAATGAATAAGTAGCCTCAAAGATTGAAAGAAAGAAAAAGCAAATTGGCAAAAATTCGCAGCTTAGTATAAACATGCTTTACCTTCAATGGAGCTAAATCTGTTCAATCAATTTTATGTTTATGTAATCGTCATTATTATATTAATGTAATTGTATTCATATGTTTTATTCAAAATGTTTATACGTTTAAATCAATCCTTACTAATGTAATAGTAAAATGTAAATGAATCAAATTTTTGTTGATACGACTGAGATCGCTAATGACCATGTAGTTACAAAGCGACCTATAATGACTAATAACTAACGAACTAAATAAATAAGTAAACATAAATAAATAAGTAAAAATATTAGCTATACTAGTTGTGTTGTTCAGTGCACTGATAGACAATGGTGTGTATCAAGGGGTTGAATAATTTACCAACCTCTTCTTTACCGACAGTGTTTATGTCTTAACCATTTTCACAAATTGTGTTGTCTAAGTGTTTGTTTTCACAAATTCGTTAGTTTACATTTGAAATAATATTATAGAGAATGCAATAAAACTAATAGGCCACACAGAGTTCCTTGAGAAAAAGGTCCCTGACTGTACGAGCTCTTGTGGAAAAGTAATAACGTGAGATACGCACGAATCGATCTCACAAATTGCATTCAGCTCCTCGTTGTGGTACAATTTAACAAATGTCACGTTAGAATTCTGTATTCTCATGAAGATAACATTACGTTCTTTAATGACTATGGGGTCATTTTAGTTTGCTGTAATATGGACATCTGATGCATGTTTACGCTTATTATTCTGTTTTATTTGGAATGTAATTTTAAATTCGGACGTATTATAATGCAGTTGCTGACTTTGCAAATGCAATGAAAAATAGATGGAACAGAAAACATTTCTTGAAGGCCATAGGCATTATTTCCATTTGTCGCGGACTGTGTGCCTTTTATAAATGGAGTTTTCGAAAAATTGATTTGAAGAGTGGAGACCTAAGGATGCCATTTTCTCTTTTTATGTTACATTTTATTCAGAGATGCCAAAACCAATGGTTTTTCAAATTGAATTGTGCCCTATATATTTTTGATTGATTTAAAATAATTAAGAAACATATATTTGATAATAAAATCACTAATTTTGTCCCTCCAAAAAGGCAAACGTTATTATGTATAAATAGCATTTTATTTGTGTTTAAGTGTAACATCGGTATTTAAACGCCTCATTTTTGTTTCTTCTCGCATTATCCTGTATATTTTTAAAGAAACTACAAAAGTTCATTGAAATGTAAAGGAAGAATAAACTTCAGTAATTTGCTTGATAGTGATGGAAGGAGAGGATGAAATAGGAAAACTCATCGAAGTTTTCATTACAATTTTTCAGAGAATAAGTCTTCAGTTTACGTACAGTAGCAGGATTTGTTTTAGCTTGATGAATTTCGTGCAAAGTGCATAATCTCCAGCCTCAAGTTTCCTCTGTCGCTTCCAGTTTGTAGCAGTTGCATGTATACAGTGGAGTAAACATTTTTTATTTATCAAGCAGAATTAATTGAATAGGCGTTGATTTAAATCACGAGAAATGGTTGCAATAACATAAAAGTTATCCGCACGAATTATTGTCAGTATACATTTTTAGTGAGTAAAAGTATATTTAAGTTATATGAATGCGACATTATATGGTTCCTAGATTTAACAGTTTAAAATAAACACCTGTTTACAAATTATGTAAATTTTGGAACGTATTTTTAAAGAATTTTTGTGCATTGAGTAGCATTATGTGAGCATTCAGTGTTTATTGATTAGTTCCACGCATACTTTCACACATGTGTATGTATTATAATACATAATATCTATGTGTATTTATAATACGTTATAGGTGTCTCTATAGTTTTCCGATATTTATTACAAAACCTCAGACCCCTGTTTTATGGAACAACGCTTAATATTAATATAGTTCACACTAACACGGATTTATGTACATGGCACAGGTCTACATAATTTATTATCGTATTTCAAGTGTAGAAATTTACATTTAAAATCAAAAGTTGCTACGAATAATAATACTCGTGCCAGCGAGGTCGTTAAGGCTGAAGGGCCGTAATTGCTTCGAGTCGAAGGGGCGCGTGTTTGAATCCCGCCTCGGGCATGGATGTTTGTGTTGTCCTTACGTGTTCTCTCTACAGTTCCCCCTACAGTTTAAAAATCACAATGGTCGCTATAAGACCAAGATGATGAAAAGCGACCTCCCTTTATAGCATAGTGTAACACAGCAGCAACAAAACATTCTTCTGGTCATAAACGCATTCAAACGAATTAATTATGAAATATTTTATAATACACGTGATGTACATCATACGTTTATGTCACCCCTTGCATTATAAGGCAGTAAACGCAATACGATAACAAGATGAAGTGATAGTAATTGTAGCAGATGCAGCACTGGGAGGTGCCGTGCTGTGAGTGCGACTACATACGGGGATCAGAACGGATTTCAGGTGATTGCTTGCCTTTAGGGGAATGATATACAATATGCAATGAGAATAAATAAATTTAATTGCATAACAGTTTCGTAAATACAACTGGTAAATGGTGAGCCGGAGGACCTTTGAAAGTTTATAGTTTTACTGACGAAATGACTTTACTGCTCTTCTTTCTTGTAGTTTACTTGGAT
This sequence comes from Teleogryllus occipitalis, assembly GCA_011170035.1. Taxonomy (NCBI): domain Eukaryota; kingdom Metazoa; phylum Arthropoda; class Insecta; order Orthoptera; family Gryllidae; genus Teleogryllus; species Teleogryllus occipitalis. The sequence continues at coordinate 482,858 of BLKR01000412.1, forward strand.
TTAGCTTACTTACAGTATGTAGTAAGGAAGGCAGCAACCCAAATCACTCGGCTGAGTGTGTCGTTGTCGGGGCTGAGGTTGGCTCCAGGTCCCGGTGGTGCGAACTGGCATGGGCGCGGACTCAGATGACCGGAGCTGGTGGTAGTTTGCCATGAATTCGGCCAGGCTTGAATTGGCCGTGCTAATCGCCTTGATAGGCGAAGCAGGAACAGCCGACTCTGTTGAGTTTTGTTGGTCAGTCTGTTGAGAAGTTCCGAGCAGTGTAGTTTGAGAAGTTCTGTTGATTCTCTCTGTCGATTCTGTCGGTTCTGTCGGTAGCTTCTCTTGGTTGTCTCGATTGTCTGTCATGTGGGAGCGAAGTCGCAGTATTTATTTAATTTGAGGGTGTGATTGAGGCCGTGGAGGGGAGAGTCACGTGGCTATGACTTGGGCCTATGGTAAGGCGGGAAAGTTTTACGTGCCCGCGATCGGCTCCCTATTCGTGATGCGCCTTCGGGCCCGGGGAGAGGAGTGTCACGTGACATTGGCGGCGATCGGAAGCGAAGGCGGTGTCACGTGAGGTGCCCGCGATGGCGGCCCGTTTGTGTTTGAGATTTTCCTTCCCACGGGAATTGAGGCATCTGGCTTGCAGGTGGACAAAGAGTGGGGTGGCGCGTCGGTAGTGTACTTGAAAATCCCTTTGTCGGCGAGATGCATTAACGGGGTTGTATTTGCGAGGGAGGCCCGAAGCAATTCCCAGAAATATTTGTATACATTTCTGGGTGGCTTGTCAGGTAGCGAGCGATGGAGGTGTGAAGGGCGCCGCGCGCCGGGGTGGCCCAGCCTTAGGCTAATGAGGGCTTAATCCCCAGCTGGCGGCGCCGAGAAGCGGCGGTCAATGTTCTCGGCGAGCGTGGGCCCTTGGGAACGGTGGTTTACGCGGAGGACACAGGGCAAATGTTTTTATTGCCCTTTTGTTAGATTTTCAATGTGCAGCAGCGTGCTGGCATGCACTGAGAGCGACTTTGAGAAGGTTGGTGAAAGTACGTTCTTAATGGTGGGTGGCCGCGCGGGAAGAAAGCTTTTAGGGGCTGCGCCTTGGTGGCAAATTTGATCGCGAGATTGAACAGTAATCTAGTGGCGTCGTGAATCTGAACTTCCTGGTAACACACTGTGTTTCCGTATAACAGAAACGAAACGTTTTTAGGAAAATAATCGAACTAAAATACGAATGATACTTATTTTATTGACTGGCTTGATACTTACTTTTTCACATAAACGATTTGAAAAACACGTACATTTATTAAATCTATGAGCTCCCTCGTGGCACATAACGAAGATGTCGCTAGCCTTTCACTACCGAGGTCCGGGTTCGATTCCCGTCGAATCTCATGTGAAATTTGTTCCAACAAAATGAGTTTGGCTGCTTCACTAGGGCTAGTCCAGCCCCTGTGAAGTGTCCTAAACCCTACCCCATCCTTATTCCTTCCCAATTCTGGCCACTGGGTAGTGACGCAGGAGCGCGTAGCAGGAGGCGCGAACGCGGAGATGCTACCTGGCGGTCCTCTTGACAACTGACTGCGACGTGACGTGACATGACAAACTAAAAAAGTTAATGAAGGATTACTCACTAGCGGCAAATGTTAATGGAGGATTACGCCCCAACACCCCTTAAGGGGCTTGAAGACGCGTTGCGTTGAATTGTAGACGCAACAAATTTTTAAAAAACCGTGAAATACAGCACATTTTGTTGGAGGAGTAACACAATTTAGTTCTGTGTTTTTTAAGCGATATTTATTTCTGATTTTTTATTATTTTTCCCTTAATATATAAATAAGTAAATAAATAAATGCAATGAAAAATGATGATTGCAAGTAAAAATAAAAATCATGCAATAAATAAATAATAATCAATGCAAAAAAAAAATACTCGTGTTACGCATAATGAACACAACGTCCTGTGGAACGCTTCTCTTTTTCTTGCCGATCCTCTTGAACACTTGCGGATGGCCGCGGGTGGATTTTCATTGCACAGTTGGTGACATGTTGCAACGGGGTTCACTAGCTGAATCCGTGCGATTACATCACACAGAAGAAAGTGCTGCAGAAAAGTTAAGACACAAAATATTGCATATCCATGAATATACATTGTTTCATATTTACCAATAACTTTATAAATGTATACATGGATTTTGTTTTGGTGTATAAGAGCAAAATCTGCAATAAACCTTACCTTAATGAATGTAGCAAAATGTATGAAATACAATTTTCAAATAATAATCAGGCCTCCATCACTTCTTCGATGATTTCCGTAGATATGAGAAGAATGATGTATAAGATGGAATACTTACAATAATTGTAACTATCACTTCCTATCAATTATTGATATCAACTATCCGCGAACTTGTTCCAAGTTGTTAATTAGTTCCAACATTTGCCAAGTTGCTCATGATGTCATCTTCCCGTTTCCATTCTACCCGCGCATTTCAAACAATACAAAATCGTAGCTTTCTATGAAGAAAGAGCTGTGATTTATCCAATATAGAGTGACTTCTACTTCTAATTCTTTCTCCCTTTTTTGGTACCTCACTCGTTTAAAACCGTTTACTGTGAGCCGAATAGAAGGGACATCAAAATCGTTCTCTCAACAGCTTTAATATATAGCGCGCCAGGAAAGTCTCCGCGCAGTGGCCCCTTGCTAGTGAGAGTGCTTGTGACAGAAATTGGCCCGCTAGCCGAATTCGTTTACTACGCTCCGTGAAGTCACGAAGGTTAAGCGAATTCCAGACTCGCGGGTTCCTGGTTGGGTGACCGGCTAGGAACCCCGGGATCCAACGGCGTTGAGCCCCTGGGCGAAGGGATAAAAGGCACTGACTGACTGCGACGTGACGAGATTTGACTAGTATAGTAATTACTGAGTAACGGTAATGAAAGTAAATTACTGAGTAACGGAGGATTACTCCAAAGAATGCGCTCAACGCCCAACAAGGGGTAAAGAGACGGGTTGCGTCAACAACGACGCAACAAATTAAAAAAAAATTATGTCGGTAGCTCGAGCTGCAGCTTCAAACCGTAAATTGTGTACTCACCACAATCATAACAGATGCTGGAAGTGTTGTTCCCTTCCGTTGTTTCCCAGTGATCTTGAATGCTACCAACATACTTGCAATTTTTAATAGGAGGGCCTGTTTCGGTTCAGTTTGGAGACACATCACGAACTTTGCGGTATAACGGTTAGCGTATTGGACTGTGTACCCACGTTTGTGGGTTCAAACTCGATCTAAGCCGTGGATTTTCCTTCGTATGCTTCTCTTCGGAAGAGAAGTAAAGCTGGCTGTCCCATGGACTAGATTTACTCATGTAAAAGATCACGAAGCCTATGAGGTACATTCATGTCACTTGTTTTATCGTCAGAGGTGGTACCTTCTTTCTCCGCTAGATGGTGGAAGGAGTGTAGCGAAATTTGTGTGATCAGACAGAAGTTGCCCGTATGTGATACTGATACACAGCGGGATGACACCTTTGCGTTTGGTTTATTTGCGACGCAGACGATTATCTGGCCTGTGAGTAGCCTCGCTGCGTGAAATAAGGCATCCACTAACTCGCTAACTAACTTTCTTGTCGCCCATATGTGATACTAATACACAGCAGAATGCAACCTTCGCGTGTGGCTTATTTGCGCCACAGACCATTACTTGGCGGGTGAGCAGCCTCGCTACGTAAAATAAGGCATTCACTAACTCGCTAACTAACAAACTAATGTTCTTGTCGCTCGCATGTAATACTAGTACACAGCGGAATTCTACCTTCCCGTTTGGCTTATTTGCGCCGCAGTCCATTACCTGGCGGGTGAGCAGCCACGCTACGTAAGATAAGGCATTCACTAACTCACTAACAAACTAACGTTCTTGTCGCTCGCATGTGATACTGAGACACAGCGGAATGCAACCTTCGCGTTTGGCTTATTTGCGCCGCAGACCATTACCTGGCGGGTGAGCAGCCTCACTACGTAAAATAAGGCATTCACTAACCCTCTTATTAACACACTAACTTTCTTGTCGCTCGTATGTCATACTGATACACAGCGGAATGCAATCTTCGCGTTTGGCTTATTTGCGCCGCAGACCATTACCTGGCGGGTGAGCAGCCTCGCTACGTAAAATAAAGCATTCACTAACTCACTAACTAACAAACTAACGTTCTTGCCGCTCGCATGTAATACTGATACACAGCGGAGTGCAACCTTCGCGTTTGGCTTATTTGCGCCGCAAACCATTACCTGGCGGGTGAGCGGCTGAAGTAATCGATCGTGTGGGCGGGATATCTCGACGGCGGCTGCGGCTAGACGAATGAACGCTGTCTGCGCTTGGCCCAGGTTGAGGTGGCGGTGGGGTCGGTGGTGGAGGTGGAGTGGAGGTTACGATGGTGGGGGACCGCGAAGGTGGTATTGGCAGCAGTAGGAGGGTGGAGGTGATTGTGGCGGTGGCAGTGTGTGGGAACGTGGTACTGGCAGCAGGGTACAGTGACGGTCTGACGGAGGTAGTGGGGGTGGCAGCAGTGGGGCAGCAGCATTAGATGCGGCGGTGACAGTGGTTTGATTGATTGATTTTTTCGTGTTTCCGGGCGCGTCAACTGCTTCGGTCATTAGTCCCGTTAGTGTAGTGCATGTTTTTTCTCTCGAGAGATGGCGGTGAAATTCCCTCGCTGGATGGCGAGACCCGGCGCCGACCTACCGTCGGCTAGTGGGGTTTCCCCCTAACCAGGACTCTCCCACCAACGGGGCACCGCCCCAGCCGGGACAAGCTCTAAGCTCCCGACCGGTCTCCCGGAATATGTGGTAGTTTAGTGCATGTTAGTGTAAGTGTGTGTGTAAGGGGAGAGGATAAGACAAGGAAGAGGAAGGACAGATCGCGCGCGGTCCGTGGCCCGTTGGGTAGGGTACTGCTCCGGCATTCGCCTAGTGTTGATCGGAGAAACCACGGAAAACTACCGATCAGAGCAGCCGGCCGCTAGAATTCTCCTCCAGACAGCAGCTGAATTTGACCTAGCTGAAAAGCTAGTGTCGAAAATCCTGCCGCCGTCAGGACTCGATCCTAGGACCTCCCGGTTAGAGGCGCTGCAGTGACATCAGTTGATGTACTGAGCTACCGCTACCGGTTTTGACGGTGATGACTGCGGTGGTAACGGTGCCGGTGGTGATGACGGTGGGGTTGATGGTGGCGGTGAAGACGGTGGGATTGATGACGGCGGGGGTGATGGCAACGGTGATGACGGCGGCAGAAGCATCGGGGTGGCGATAACAGTGGAAATCTTGGGTGGTGGTATGAAACGCTGGTGGTGGCAATGGTAGTGACAACAGTATAGTCAATCTATCGCTCCCCACTCCTGCTTTTCCGTCTGCGGGACAGCCCATAGAGTCATCCGTGCGTGCAGGAGGTCACTGGAGTTGCCACTTCTGACCCTACGCTCGTAAACTCGCTTTTGTCCTTCGATTGAAGTGATCCGGTTGAATCGCAGCGACCATCCCTAATGAGGTTGGGGAGTAACTGCGGTTAACCCATTGATCCACAAATCGGGTCTCAGAGGTCACGCGTGTTACATATTATGCTGTTTACAGGTACTGGTGAAAGTGACCTATCTGGACCGCGGGAGAGGTGGCTCAGTGCATCATCTGATGTCACTGCAGTACCTCTGACCGGGAGGTCTTATATTCGAGTCCCGATAGTGGCAAGATTTTCGACACTAGCCTGTCAGGTAGGTCGAATTCAGTCGCTGCGTGAAGGAGAATTCTAGAGGCCGGCTGCTGTGATCGGTAGTTAAACGTGGTCTCTCCGATCAACACCTGGCGAATGCCGGAGCAGTAATGAATGCCGTGGCCCTAACAAACGGGCCACGTACCGCGCACGATATTTCCTTCCTATTCCTTGTTCCTTCCTATCTTCACCTCACGCACTTACACTAATAAGCACTGCCACACATGCCGGGAGTTTAAATCGGCTGGGGTGGTGCCCCACTCGTGGGAGATACCTGATTATGGGGAAACCCCACTAGCCGACGATAGGTCGGTGTCGGATCTAGCCATATAGCTGGGGAAGATTACCGCCACCTCACGATGAAACAACATACACTACACTTATGGGACTAATGACCTCAGGAGTTGACGGGTTCGGAATCGCCAACCAACCAACCAACTGTGGCCAGTCTGGAGGATATGACTACTCATGTATCTATATACGTTAGCTATGCGCTCCTTAAAGTAGAGATCAACTGAACGATTCAGGCGGCGATAACGGATTTACTTCTATTAAACCCATCGTTTCACAAACAGAACCTGTCAGATTCTGCTGACTGAATGCTCCTCAGTGTGTTTTGTATGTTCCAAGAACGTCTTGAATTTGTGTTTATGCTTTGATTTTTGCTTCCTCTTAATAATAATAATAATAATAATAATAATAATAATAATAATAATAAATTTTATTAATTGTAGTAGACGAATTACACTCGAATGATATTAGGATGTGTAAATATTTAGTTTTCGGTATCTGGAATCAATAATATAAATTGTAAATAATTTTAATAATATATTAATATACTTTTTATTAGTAGCAATGTTTAGACCATAAGATCTGCTCTTCTTTATATCCACGAATGAAGATACATTAGCAAATTGAAGTATTATCTCTTATTAATTTAGGGAATGATATGTGCAGGGTGCAGTTATTTAGAAGGATTCTTCCAGTGTTAGAAAAATGTCTGGAGTTTGGCACGAGTGTTTGTAGGCAAAAATTCTTTACGGTTACTCCAGATAGCGAAGTTGCTAAAAATAATCGCTTCTTAACAATTGCTTCACTGAAAAGTTGAGTTGGTATTATGTAGGTACATTTCCAATATTAGTTCTTCATTGCAGGCTAGCTTGTGAAGCATTGAATAACAGTGTACTGTTATTTGACATTGAGGTTTTCTTGCTGTTTTGGTAGTGTTGGTATTCAATACGCCAGATTAAGAAACAATACATACTAGTAGCCTGCGACGGCAAAAGTGATGCTGAACAAAACCACACAAAATAGTTTTACAAAAAGTAGTACACACAGTGTTCAAGTTCAAAGTAAAATACTTACTACAACAAATCAAATATTTTAACAAAGCTCACAAATTTCACTAAACAACACAAAAACTTAAAAAATTTAACTTCACAATTACTCCAGTAACATAGTTCAGTACAATATCGTATCGTATAGGTGGTGTAGTAAGGTATAGTATAGATGGTAGTATAGTATTAAAAAATGTCAAAAAAGTTGCCGTTCCATAACGTAATACTTTAATAGCAAATATTTAAAGATGGGTGGCCTCATTATTGGTGCCTTGCAGACAAATGACGTCAGCTGTGTTGTATGTGAGGCGTGGAGTATGATAATTTATTCGGTATGCGTAGTATAAGATTAAGCGGAATAACACCGTCACATATTTGCATCTTTCAGTTAAAATCGATATCGTTTCATAGCTTTTGTTTATTTCCAGAGCTCCTGGGTAGCTAATGAAACCATGGATGGAGTGTGTTCATTTTCCCTTTTAATTTCTGCGCGCATTGAAAATTAGTTAAAGTAGGTGGCACTGCATAGCTAAAGTAGCTAAGAGCGTGTATTGCTCCCACACGTTTTCTTGATACAAGCGCCTCTGACCGGGAGGTCCTAGGTTCGAGTCCTGACGGCGGCAGGATTTTCGACACTAGCTTTTCAGCTAGGTCGAATTCAGACGCTGTCTGGAGGAGAATTCTAGCGGCCAGCTACTCTGGTCGGTAGTTTTCCGTGATTTCTCCGATCAACACCAGGCGAATGCTGGAGCAGTACCCTACCAAAGGGGGCAACGGACCGCGCGAGATCTGTCCTTCCTCTTCCTTGTCATATCCTCTCCCCTTACTCACACTTACACTAACATGCACTACACTACCACATATCCCGGGAGACCGGTCGGGAACTTAGAGCTTGTCCCGGCTGGGGCGGTGCCCCGCTGGTGGGAGAGTTCTGGTTAGGGGGAAACCCCACTAGCCGACGGTAGGTCGGCGCCGGATCTCACCATCCAGCGGGGGAAGATCACTGCCATCTCCCGAGAAAAAACATGCACTACACTAACGGGACTCATGACAAGCAGTTGACGCGCCCGGAAACACGAAAGAATCAACCACATTCTTGATACACAAGCTCCCTAGTCCTTGGCTAGCGCTCAATAGCAACGCCCGTTGAGATGTTATTTCTGATTCGGAATGGCACGTACAATGCTGCCAACAACCACCTTATTTTTTCAAAACAATCGAAGCATTTCTCGTGGCACGCTTTGGCGCGTTAAGTTCATGCCAATAGTTGGTGCGCCTTTGTACGGACCTAAGAATAGCGGGTTCGAGTCCTTGGGCATGATTGTTTGTTGCTTGTTTCTCATGTACGTATTGTCCGGAGGGCCTCGCGTTCTGCTGACCCCAAATCTGAGCCCGCAAGTGTGTTCGTGTTTAGTGAGTGATCGAATGAGTCCCATTGAGATTTAAAGTGTAACCGGCTGTCGGCTGGATAAAAGCCCTAGAAAGAAAAAGAAGTATACAGATTCTAGAAGACTCGAAATAAGTTACTTGAATGATTTTGAATTCTTCTGAAATGTTGAAGCACAACAGGTCCATGATTATCGGAATTCAAGGCCAACAAGTCTAGCAGTGTGGAACCTGTTGGCAGAGAATTTGATGGTCCATTACTTCGTGATGCTTTTCTTCTGGGACGTAATAGTTTCCAAAGAATGAAAGATAATCCTCGTGTTGCAGAAATAAATAGTCTCAAAGCAAAAAGTATTCTGAAATTTTTCCTCAGATAATCTCGCAACGAGTTGATACTTTCAACAAGAGCCACTTAATATTTTCATATATAAAAACCGTGATTTCACTAAATTTTAGCAAACAAAACAAGATAGAAATTTGGGATTTTGCTCACTATTTCAAGTAATAACTTACAATTTAAGGTTATGCTGCCATATTGATTTTTCGTATAGGACGTCCCCATAACAAATAAAATAAATCGTGTCTGATACACAGTCGAAGACCTATGTAAAGCTCAATAATGAAAGCAGGAGACAGGATCGACTTTTGTCATTGGCATTTCTTGCACTGAAAGAAGGGATTTAAAAGCATACATTGACCAAAAACGCTAAAATCACAAAAAATGTCATTCACCCTTCTTGCTCCAAGCCGTAGATATTTTTCTTCTGCCCGATAGGGTTCAGGTCATATGAGATGTTCCGGCACCCATGGAAGTCGGTTCGTTGGCATTCTTGACACATGATTGTACAATTTTAAATAATTTTAGAGAATGTTTTCATATAATTTTTTGACTTTTAAAACATCTCTTATTTCAGAATTTCGTTTCTTGTCTAGTAGCGAGCACCCTAGTGTACTTTAGAGAAGTTTCATTTCTGCCGTTTGTATTTTCTTTTTGATCTTTTTCGTCTTCACCCATGTTTCGCTGGCATACATGAGTGTGGGGACTGCAATTGTCTTGTAAAAAATTAAGCCGTGTCTCCTTTCGTGTTCGGTTTCTCAGATACTTATGTCTCGTTCCACAAACATTTCGGAATTTTACTAGTTTATCTTACACGTCATGATCTATATTACAGGATATATCACAGCCTAAGTACTTGAAGTTGCTAACTTGTTATAGATTGTAATTTCCTATTGCTATTTTAGAACTACTGGATATTTGCCTCGAAATACCATGACTTTTGATTTTTGAGCGGACATCTGAAGTCCATATTCTTCAAGAGCTTTTTAAAGATAAAAATTGACATTTGGCGCTTGTTTTCAATCTCTTGTATCGACACTTTGTCATCAGCGTATAAAATTGAGTTGAAGTAAAAATAACCTTTTAATTGTACACCTCTATTGACTTTATTTTTCCATATTCTATATCTGTTGTCCAAATATATGTTAAAAAGTGTTGGTGATATTGAACAGCCTTGCCTTACTCCTTTATTTGTAGGAACAATTATATTACAGTTTCCTAATATGATTAAAGTTTCTCTCTATACGCTCTTTATAAATTCGATAAGGTGTCTTGGGTAACCTCTCCGTTTTAATATTTCACACAGATATTAATAAAATATAATTTTCTATAAACATTTAATAAAAAGTTGTTTTTATTACTTTCCAATGCAAGAGTTATACGCCGGCCATTTTTGATGGGTTACTCCCTAGTAATAGACAAATGATGAGGCGACGTGCCCGCAACAAACACGTCTTCGTCGCCGAGGCAACGGGAGGCTAGCAGAGACTCCGGCCCCCTGCTTTGTGGCTGATGCACGCAGCCGACCGAACCTGCTGTCGGGGCGAGAAGTTTGGCGGGGGAGGGGCCAACTCGAGTCAACAGCAATTTGGCGCCGGCGGCGGTGGCGACTCGGGGCGGAAGCGAGTGGGGGGGGGGCGGGTCACGCGGAAGGGGGATCAGGAAAAGCGGGCCGTAGCTTGAAGGAGACTGGCCGAGGCCACAAGACACGGCGGCGACTGTAGACGACGACAGAGGTGAGGAGGAGAGTGGTGGGGCCAATGGTGATAGAGAGTTGCTATGCGCACTAGGTGGGAACGGTGCTGAGAGCAGGAAGTCAGTGAGTGGTCGAGGAGGAACTGTGACGAAGTGGATGGGAATATAAAAAGACGCTGAATGGTAGGCATATGCAGATGGATGGAGGATTATGACGGAGAGAGAGAGAGAGAGAAAGAGAGAGCGATGGGGGAGTGGGGAGTGACGGGGAGAGTGGGGAGTGACGGGGAGAGAGGGGAGAGAGGGGAGAGAGGGGAGAGAGGGGAGGGGAGAGAGGGGAGGGGAATAGCCGAAAAATTGGAGGCGAGGGTAACGAGGGATTTAGATGCGGAAAGGCTGAGGAATGCGGACGGGGGTCAGTTCAGAAAAAGAACCAGAAACTGCTGATCATTTCAGAGGAGAGAGGAAGATGTATACGGTTGTGACACTGCTAGCAAGAGCAGCTACTGGATTTGTGGCTTTGAAAGCGATGGAGCGATGAGTAATTGGAAAAGATTGTATGCAGGCCATGGAGAAGCCCTCTGACCGGGAGATCCTAGATTCGAATCCCGAGAGTGGCAAGCTTTTCGATACAAGCTTGTCAACTAGGTCGAATTCAGTCGCTGGAAGAGAGTTCTAGCGACCAGCTACTTTGATTGTTAGTTTTCCGAGGTTTCTCCATTCACCACCCCGCTGTTGGGAGACATCTGCTTGTGGAAAACCCTGCTAGCCGGCGGTAGGTCGGCGCCGGATCTCGCCATCCAGCGGAAAGAACACCCTCACCTCCCGAGAAAAAACATGCACTCTACTTACGGGACCTAGTAGCTGACGCGCCCGGAATCACTGACAATGAATCAATCAACCTAGGTGAAAGCTGAGACAGCGAAGAATACGGGGTCGGGACAGGGACAGGGAGGGCGGTGACGATGGTTGTCCCGGCAACGCAGGGTCTAGCGGGGGCTGCGGAAGCAACAGCGCCGTCGGGCGGCGGTCGTTGTGATAGTGGGGGTGAGGGGCGGAGGGAGGGGTGAGCCGCGCCCCTCAAACACCGCGAAATTGCTCCTCGGAGCGCCCCGAAGGTGCGGTCCTCGACCGGCGTCATGTCTCTCATTAGGCCCTGGCGGCGGCGGGCGCCGGCCGCCCACTCCGTCGAGGGGGCGCGCACTTCAGACACCCGACGCGGTGGCCATACGGACGCCTTTGCCGTGCGTTGGTTGGTTGGTTGGTTGGTTGGTTGGTTGGTTGGTTGGTTGGTTGGTTGGTTGGTTGGTTGGTTGGTTGGTTGGTTGGTTGGTTGGTTGGTTGGTTGGTTGGTTGGTTGGTTGGTTGGTTGGTTGGTTGGTTGGTTGGGTGGTTGGTTGGTTGGTTGGTTGGTGGTTGGTTGGTTGGTTGGTTGGTTGGTTGGTTGGTTGGTTGGTTGGTTGGTTGGTTGGTTGGTTGGTTGGTTGGTTGGTTGGTTGGTTGGTTGGGTGGTTGGTTGGTTGGTTGGTTGGTTGGTTGGTTGGTTGGTTGGTTGGTTGGTTGGGTGGTTGGTTGGTTGGGTGGTTGGTTGGTTGGTTGGTTGGTTGGCGTGTTGGTTGGTTGGTTGGCGTGTTGGTAGGTTGGTTGGTTGATTGGTTAGCATGTCGGTAGGTTGGTTGGTTGGTTGGTTGGTTGATTGGTTGGTTGGTTGGTTGGTTGGTTGGTTGGTTGGTTGGTTGGTTGGTTGGTTGGTTGGTTGGTTGGTTGGTTGGTTGGTTGGTTGGTTGGTTGGTTATTTGGTTGGTTGGTTGGTTATTTGGTTGGTTGGTTGGTTATTTGGTTGGTTGGTTGGTTATTTGGTTGGTTGGTTGGTTATTTGGTTGGTTGGTTGGTTATTTGGTTGGTTGGTTGGTTGGTTGGTTGGTTGGTTGGTTGGTTGGTTGGTTGGTTGGTTGGTTGGTTGGTTGGTTGGTTGGTTGGTTGG